>BLKR01000101.1:0-327500 GCA_011170035.1 Teleogryllus occipitalis | reverse complement strand
ACAGAGAGAGAAAGACAGAGAGAGAAAGACAGAGAGAGAAAGACAGAGAGAGAAAGACAGAGAGAGAAAGACAGAGAGAGAAAGACAGAGAGAGAAAGACAGAGAGAGAAAGACAGAGAGAGAAAGACAGAGAGAGAAAGACAGAGAGAGAGAGAAAGACAGAGAGAGAGAGAAAGACAGAGAGAGAGAGAAAGACAGAGAGAGAAAGACAGAGAGAGAAAGACAGAGAGAGAAAGACAGAGAGAGAAAGACAGAGAGAGAAAGACAGAGAGAGAAAGACAGACAGACAGAGAAAGACAGAGAGAGGAAGACAGACAGAGAGAGAAAGACAGACAGACAGAGAAAGACAGACAGACAGAGAGACAGACTGAGACAGACTGAGACAGACTGAGACAGACAGAGACAGACTGAGACAGACTGAGACAGACTGAGACAGACAGAGACAGACAGAGACAGACAGAGACAGACAGAGACAGACAGAGACAGACAGAGACAGACAGAGACAGACAGAGACAGACAGAGACAGACAGAGACAGACAGAGACAGACAGAGACAGACAGAGACAGACAGAGACAGACAGAGACAGACAGAGACAGACAGAGACAGACAGAGACAGACAGAGACAGACAGAGACAGACAGACAGACAGACAGACGTTTTGCCGTAAACCAACTGCAGTGATCGTGTGCCGTATTCATTGCCTTTTATCCCTTTGGTCAAGGGTTCGGTACCGCCAGGGTTTTGCATCCAGTACGGTTACCCATCCAGAAACCCGTGGTGTCTCGCGTTGCGAAACCCTCATGACCTCAGGTGCGTAGTTAAGCAATTCGACTAAGGTCGTCGACACTAAGAATTCACTCGCCGAATTCCAAAAACTAGTTTATTACCTACAGCTGCAAGAAAAAAATATTTTTGTTATGAAGGATCTATAAAACGAGTTCTGTCAAAAATCAGCTTTTGTTTTCAATGAAACATTGCTATACTTCTTCTATACTATATAAGTAGTACTCAAGATACAATGGTCTCTTAATATATTCATCAGTAGCGATGCATCCGGTCATCGTTGGATGCAACGATGACCTAGCAAAATATCAAAAATTTTGAATTTTAAATATTTTAAACATAAATTCAATAATTAATCAATGTAAAATCATATTTAAACTATATTAATTATGATACAGCAAAGAAATTTTCACAGGATGAAAATATAACAAACGATCACTAACAATAGCGCAAAGAATTGAGAGCTCGCCGCACGTTCTTGGTGATTCAACCGGCTGTAGCACTTCGAATACTTTTACAGGTGATATGAGCTCCTACTCATCGTTGTGTTCGGAGAATCTTTGCTCTTCGATAGTTTCCGGCCACGACTGGTGGAACTCTCAGTATGAACTTGAAAAAAAAGTTGTAGTTAGGTTGAAACAATAAACATTTGGTACAATGTCCGCATTTTCCAAAGAGAAACTTTTGGAAAGGTAGAAAAGACCGAGGTATTCTTTCGTTTATAAATTCAACAACTGAAGTTACCAAAAGAAAGACCATTTACACTAGACAGTTTGTAGTGTCTATTACGTGGTTTACAATTGAATCAGTGGAAGTCTTTTAAGAATGAAATGGAAAACGAATCAAAGATAGTCGTTAAATTGTTTGGATTTCTGTTGCTGTTTGTTTTCTTCTTTGTTTTTTTTCCTTCTTGGGGCTTTTCCAGTTTTAGGGGATGCCGATTTCAGCTAGCCGAGCCGGTACCCACTATATCCCTCATGGCGACACATATTAACTTTTACTGGAGCACTGGCACGCAGCGAGCTCCTCGGTCTGTGATCAGCACACTCACAAGGCCTTCTGTGACCACACACGTACATGAAAGACGGGGGACAAACAACCCTGCCCACGGTGGGACTCGAAGAATCCGTAACCCATCGGATAGAGTCGACACACGCCCTAGCCACCTCGGCCATCCAGGTCGGCGTTTGGATTTCTGTTGCATTTTGTAATTTAAACGCCCTTGCAAAATCAGCCACATCTCACGGAAAATCAGTTTATTTCTTATCATACAGATGGCAATTCATTGAATTTTACTTTTACTCCCACCTCAAAATTGCAATCCATTTACGTTCGTGGTCACAGATCAACGAACCGAACAATTTTACAGCATTTCAATTTCAATTCATTATAGGCTTAAGTCGTTCAGAAGATTTATCGAAACTAATGTGAAGAAATAATACCAGGAGAATGACAGTAATCTGAGTGATTTAAAGATACAACATCGTACAAATTACGTCCAGTAAGTTCGAATACAACCATTGTCCGTCCATTACCAACGTCCAGTAGTTTCAGAACGATAGACCCAAACATCTGGCTATGTCTATGCACAGTCGCGCCCCGCAACTGATATTAATGCATTTGAAACTTGAAAAGAAACAATTTCATTCAAAGCATGAGGAAACCAACAGGGCCGTTTCAAGAATGCAGATACCATACAATTAAATGCATAATAATGGCATTACGAGAAACAAGAAAGAGGCGTACTTCCGCCAAGAGATTGAAAGCGTTGACCGGCATAATGGTCTTTTCTTTCATTAATCGGTCTCAAATATGAACTTTAACGTCTTCAATTACCACGTAAAACGCAACCTCCAAGATTTATTAACATGAGCTAGTTGATCTTTCGACTGGTCGACACGCCATCGGCAAACTGCAAAATTATTCCTCTCGCCGCCGCTCACTCGCATACATAGCATTTTCTTCAACATATTCGCGGAGCGCGCGTACGTCCTGGTCTGGGTAATTGGCGAGCAACGTGCGGTGAAATTTGCGCGCCTGCCCGTCCGTCCGTCCGTCCGTCCGTCCGTCCGTCCGTCCGTCCGTCCGTCCGTCCGTCCGTCCGTCCGTCCGTCCACGCCGCCTCGTGGACGCGTCCGTCCGCCTTCGCCGCAGCGGCGAGTGCACAGCCACAAAAACGGCGCTGCGGCGGCGCGAGAGCGACCGCTAACAAGGCAGGGGTGTTGGGGGCTGTCGCTGGTCGCGCCGCCACTGCCGCCGCCGGGAATCGAGTCGCGGACTGTGAAAACCTTCTCCCGCGCCGACTTTCGCTCGGCCGCCCGCCCGCCGTTGCGCAACGGAGCGCGCCCGGCGGCGGGGACGGGAGTGCGGGGAGCTTTGAGCTCTGTCCGAATGGCGCATTCGCAAGTCCAGCAGTTGACCTATGGAGTGGGGTAATCAAAGCGATACATTAATTGGGTGATGATGTTGGCGAGTGTCGTGTGCGATTACCGAGCGTAACTGGGGAATGGTTTACATCTGGATGCCTTTCCTTTCCTAGGCACCGGTTGCGGTACATCAAGTGATGTCACTGCGGTGCCTCTGACTTTTCGAGTCCAGACACCGGGAGCGGTAGCTCAGAGCATCAACTGATGTCACTGCAGCGCCTCTGACCGGGAGGTCCTAGGTTACACTCCCCACGGCGGCAGGATTTTCCACACTAGCTTTCCTGCTAGGTCGAATTCAGTCGCAGTCTGGAGGAGAATTCCAGCGGCCGGCTGCTCTGATCGGTAGTTTCCCGTGGTTTCTCCGATCAACACCAGGCGAATGCCGGAGCAGTACCCTTCCAAACGGGCCACGGACCGCGCGCGATCTTTCCTTCATCTTCCTTGTCCTATCCTCTCCCCTTACACACACACTTACACTAACATGCACTACACTATCACATATTCCGGGAGACCGGTCGGGAGCTTAGAGCTTGTCCCGGCTGGGGCGATGCCCCGCTGGTGGGAGAGTCCTGGTTGGGGGAAACCCCACTAGCCGACGGTAGGTCTGCGCCGGATCTCGCCATCCAGCGGGGGAAGATCACCGCCATCTTCCGAGAAAAAACATGCACTACACTAACGGGACTAATGACCAGAGCAGGTGACGCGCCCGGAAACATGAATCAATCAATCAATCAATCAATCAATCAATCGAGTCCAGACAGTCGCAGAATTTTTGACATTACCTACATAGCTAGGTAGAATTCAAACGCTGTCGGGAGGAGAATTCTAGCGGCCGGATGCTCTTATCGATAGTTTTCCTTCCGATAAACACTGGGCGAATGCCGGAATGGTACCCTAACAAATGAAGAATCCTACAAGCTGACAGGTAGATCGGCGTCGTATCTCGCCAACCAACGGGCGAAGATAATAGCACCACTGCGATAAAAAACATGCATTACACGTACGGGACTAATGGCATTAGTAAGCCGCGCCCGGAAACACCAATCAATCAACACCAATCAATCAAATCCTAGGCAGATGAGCACAATGGGGATTTGACATTGCTTTCCACTGGAAGGATGATGGATGGGATGAATGATTTCTAGCTTGAGACGTTCACTTGGTGATAGTGATAACACCCACACCTTAGGTAGAACTCGAACATTCGGCCTGCAGCTCCACGTACGTTGACGCTTCTCCACGCTCCTGCACCAAGAGGCGGGCATCAGCCGGGTACTCAGGAGTAAAATCGTCATGCGAACAGGCTTTCACGGGAAAGGCAAATGCTAATTCACAAGCTTAGTGTTATTACTAGGGGGCGGATTTTGATGAACTAAAACATCGCCAAAAGTGATAATTAAAATGCTCTTAAAATATTTTGAAAATGCCCTAAAAGCAAAGAAAAATTACGTAATAAATGTTATCAAAACCAGTTCAGATGAACAACTTTAACTGTTGGATATGTTACTGATGTAATCGAGGCTGCTTCTATTCGTTTAAGGGAACTCAGCTTCCAAACTTTTGGTTTGGACTGTTCGTCAGAAAATCTCTATCTTTAGTTATCCCCAAAACCGGCTGAACCGCCAAACACGCTGACAGGCGTCACAGGAATCTTAGATTACATACTCACAATGGCTGGCATTACAACTTCTGAGCGAAGGAATCGAATAGGTTACCAGGCATAGGTATTCAGGAATTCTGTGGAGAACATTTCTTGCATCTCGTAACTATTATTTGAAGCAATTAGCATGAAAATGACGTTAAAATCGGTGAAATCAGCGCAAAATGCATTAAAAATTAGGGAAAACGTTAAAAAATGACTTATAAGCCGAAATATATTAAAAATGCAAAGAAATTGACGTATAAAAATGGGTCATATCTTTTTGTCATAGCATAAAATGAATTTATATACTAAAGGGCATTGTTCCAAAGTGAAAAGAACAAAAAATTACATTTCATTCAAATCCGCCTCCTAGTTATTACCTACTATCCAAGTTTGTATTAGTGTCACCCGATATAAAAACAGCGTTGAATTAGAGAATAATGAATTTTTGAGAGTGTGTAACACAAAAAGAAATAATTTGTGTAGGCATAGTCTGTGTGGAGTTAATCACAAAAATTATAGAAAATCCTGATTCTACTCGTCACAAATGATTCAAAAACTGAAAAAGGTATGAAAAATACAATAAATAAAACACTAAATATTGCTTTTAAACTTCTCTCTCTTTGAAGTAACATGAGGAAATATAATAACTTAAATTTAAAAAATCAAGGTGTTATTATACTTAGGTAACTCACTAAATTTTAAATTTATTTATACTTGGTAAGTCAATAAAATTATAAAATTTATCTTTACAAATTACTAATACCATTGTAATCTTATAATTCCGAGTAAAAGTTTCTGCAGAAAAGAAAACGTATTAATTGGAATTAATAGGAATATTCACGTACTTGTAAAGAACTTGGTTTACAGTTATTTTGAAACAGTCTCCAGAAAACCATTTTCTGAAACGATTGCATTATAAAGTGTGTTTAGACGCAAAGTGACTCTTTTTCACACAATTGAGAGACATTTTTAAATATCCTTTTTAAAATGCTATATTTTCACTGTTCACAGAGCATATATATTAGGAATATCCTGAGGAGCGGAAACGTGATGATGTAATTGTGTCATCTTCAATACTTGGAGTAAATTCAGGTGTCAGAATGTGTTTTTCATTTACGAAAGCTAGTTCACTCTGTGCATATTATATGCTCATATTTGTCACCAGCTTTTAATTTATTCACTTGCTCTAAGAGAAGGAATTTTGAGTCCAAACTGGTCCCTACCCACCTCTCCGTCTCACGCCTCCGAAGTCACAAGAAAAAAGCTTCGCAAGCAATTCCAACGACCCACTCGCTATCCAAGCAGCATTCGCGTCTGCAAAAAGTCACTGGCTTTCCACTCACCTTTTACGTGGACATCTACATTCTGGAATTTGCGATCTGGCCTCCGCTGAGTGTGTACTTTAGGGCGACGGCTCGGTATGAAAGGTCGTCGACTGGTTCTCCGTTGATCCGGCTCTGATTGGGAGGTCGTGTTTCTTTTCGCTTCAGCAACTCCACTGAAATATCACAAAGTATTAGTGTTAGTTTTTATGCGCATTTCGCCTAAAATGTAATTCTTAAATGTATCGTTAATCAAGAAAAGAATGAAAAGAAACCAAACAAAGAATGTATTGAGAATTGATTGACATGTTCATATTTCTTGGAGAATTCCATAAATATAATTAATCTCAAATATTGATGTTAATAATTGTTCAGATGGTCATCATCACTAAATTTTCAGAAACGTTTGACCACTTAACCTGATTAAAATTAAATAAATTACTATCGGAAAGTTTTGAAATGTAAATGCTATATTGTGTGAGTAGCAATATTAAAACCTCTTTTTTCAAAATTTAGAAAATATAAAATGCATTGATGCAACTCATTATATTTTAATGTCTTATTACTAACGAGTTAGTTTAAGATTTTTTTGCAAAAATAAAAGTTGCTTTGCGTGTGCTCTACACCCCACGTTTCATAATGCAAGTGCTTGAGGACATAACCATCACTGGTAACCTAGAAACAAGTGTACGTAAAACGAAGTCATTCACTGCGCAGAACACGTAACACGTAAATTTTACTACTCGTTACGACAATCAAATATTCACAAAGGCAATTGAAGACATGAGTGCAACATGCTCCTTGCAGTTTGCTGGAGAAAGCGCTGCCGTCAAAAAGTCTCTTTGCGCAGCACATTGACTGCAGCAGCACAGAGCGGCTGTGTCCAATGGAACTTCAAGAGGTGTGGGTGCCAAAATGATGATATTAAATTGCATTTCTTGCAAAGTTTTTTACCTTTGATTTAGTTGTTTCAATAATTAACTGTCTGATTGTCTTGAGTGTCTTAATGAACATAATAATTCCGATTTTAACTCTATGGTGATAGAAAGGGGTGATGGAATAGATACTACAGAAAGTACGTTTTAATGTGGTAGATAGGTCAAGGTAAAGAGGCTAAGGGATTAAATTCTTTGAACGTTCACTCCTTTGTAGCCCCCTTTGAAAGTCCTGACCCAAAAGTACATACACGCAACAGCGATGTACTTAATGTGAGAAAGGTCACTGAGCATCATGCACTGTCAATTCCGGAGATCTATACAGAAGTGACTGTTGTGAAGATCAATAATGCAGCAGACCGACCCTATAAAACGCGAGATTTCATTGTGTGATCTCAAGTATAATGGAAAATGTTTGTTGCGCTAGTGCTGTCTTGCCGTCTCGCTTTGGACACGACTTTAAAGAAAATTGGCTTTTGATTCACCGTATTTTCTGGCCATGAGAACCTAGGGTCAGCGTCATACCCAGAATCTTTATTTGGAAAATTATCTATTAACCCTCATCTGCCTGAATTATTTTGTGAAAGATTTTCATTACTCGATTAAACGGCTATCGGCGCATTGGCATGACGTCGTCACGCGGCCACTCGTTCTCGAGGTCATATTCGGAAGAAGGTTGTGGCTACAGGACATGTTCTCGTGTTCCAGAGGTCACGTGATGCGTGAACCTCATTCCGCATGATTGGCTGGGGTTTGTGAATGGAGATGACTGTCCATCAATTGCGTGCTATCACTCAAAATTTGAAGTTTCAGGAATCATTGGCTCGGGAGGGGCGTGGCACGGGGACGGGGGCTGGCGGAAACATCTGGCGCGCACGTGATGCAGCCAGGCTTTATTCGCGGGGCGCGACTGTGCCCCCTCGCTTATTTTGCGGTCATATCGCTCGCCCTCGCTTGCCCTCGCATTTGAAATAATAAATATAAAAAATCGTACATTTCTTTAGCTTTTTCTAACATACAGTAGGAAGAACACTGAAATATGACTCTGAACGGGATCTGACTACTTGTCTTCAGGAATGATCAAGCCTTCGTGATTTGTATGCATGCCATCGGAGGAGGAAATACTACTTTTATAAAAAAAAGCCCCCCAAACTGACAACTTTTTCGACGATACATAATCTAAAGAAGTTACATATGCTGATGTGTGTGGATGTGCGACACCATGCATACTCCTCCCGGGGTATTATCTGTCCTTGACAAGCCACTAATTAGAAATACTATTACGTGAGTTAACGAACTTTTCTGAAATAATGAGTACCCACCCAGATTGTTACACATACCCAAAATGATTTCTACATCTCATTTCTGCATTTCACAAAGCTGCCAGGGGAAAATATGTTGCTACGCGACGCTCTTCCCTTTTTCATGAGGGTTTATCGCTTAACCCTAGAAATACTAAGGGGGAGCTCGAGGAGTCCGCGACCTTGATATTGCTTTCAAATAACTTGATTCATCTACTCTGCATTGTAGATAATTAATGTAATTGTTGGGACAGTTTAATTATTTGTTCTACATAACAGTGTCCGATGGTTTGTGCTTTTTGTTTAATCAGCGTTTTTCTAGAGCGGGTTCAACGAGTCCTGTTTGGTAGAAGACGCAGACACTTTATGTTCTAAGCACTCCTGAGTGGAATAAGAATAAGCCAAAAATTTGAAAGTTGGTTCCCCATACTCCAAATCATCACTCCATACGTGGAAATGAGATCTTCGACGGTTGTTGGATTTTCCAGGCCTCTAGTTCATGCAAAGGAGACGGTTCTGAAACGAAAAGTAGAAACAAGGAGCCTTCACATGGAAAAGAGGGACGCTCCAATTTCTCTTTCGGCTCGGGGACGTTGCTACAAAGTTTCACATGAAGCAAATTTAAAAGAAGGGAAAGGTACACTGTCAGAGCCCAAACAAGCGTGCACAAAGTGCAGAAGATATGCTTGGACGAAACATTCTAAAAAAACTGTAAAGTGTATGGATGATTGTGTTAGAGAAAATGACGTATCGGATTAAGTTTCAAAATAGATATCTTTAAAAACATTGTAATTGTAAGTGTTCATTAAATGTAATATAATAAATGGATATCATTAAAAATATATTCTTTTGACAATATGTACACTATTTTGTTGTATTTCTTTTTTTACGAACTAATCGGGGGAAGGTGGCTCGACAAGCCTCCCTCTGGCAATAAACGTTACCACTTATACGCTGGTATTGTTAGGAATAACCCTCCTCTCAGATACGTGCTTGCCCAAGGCCGTCGTTGCATTTTTAAGCGCGGGAGGGCCAGGGTCAGGTGCGACACCGCGCGACAGACCGCAAGTTCACGGCCCACCCGGCGCGGAGTGACAGAGGCGCGGTGGTCGACGGACAAAGCTCAGATGCCATCGCCATGTACGTCCGACAAACTTTTTCTATCGCCTTGAACACTGTCCCGCTAGTGACGTAAAGCAATTAATCGGAGGTGCGTTGGCGGCCCCGCATACCGATCGCCAGCTCGTCTGCGGTTGCCGGGTGGTAAGAGGGGGGTTGGCGAGTGAGTCCGTCCCCACGCAGTGGTTCATAGCTGAAAGAAAGGAGAACAAAATAATAAATCCAATATTTTTCTGGCCTGCCCAGAGCGCGTCTTGGAGGTCGAATTCAGTCGCTGCCTGGAGGAGAATTCTAGTGGTCGGCTGTTCTGATCGGTAGTTTTCCGAAGTTTCTCTGATCAACACCAGGCGAATGCCAGAGCAAAACCCTAACAAACAGCTTACGGACAGAGCGCGATCTTTCTAATCCTTGTCCTATCCTCATTCCCTTCTTACACATTCTTATACATAAATGCACTTGAAACCAAACATGCCGGAAGAACGGCGGGAGCTTAGAGCTGTGCCCGGCGGGAGATATCTGATTGGGGAAAACCCCACTAGCCGACGGTAGGTCGATGCCGCATCTCGCCATCTAGTGGGGAAGATCATCGCCACCTACCGAGGAAAAACCTACTCTACACTTACGGGACTAATGTCCCGTTGCAGTGGCCGCGCCCAGAAAAACTAATAGTTGACTAACAACCTTCCTGCGTAAAGTAGACGCTTCTTTGGGCAATAATGAATTTAGAAGAATGTATGAGACTAGTGGCCTGCATGAGCTAACTTAACTTTTCCCCTGAAATAATGTATTTGATGATATTTTCGCAACATTACATAAAAAGTGATGTTCACTTAAAACCAGCTCACATGGATCATTAAAACACAAATTTCCTTTCATCTCCTCTCACATGCCACGGGGTTGAAATCAAAGAAATGTTATGTTTTTAATCGGGTAACAGAAAGTAGTCTCGGCCATTCACCTATCACAGGCATCGTGGGAGTTTCTGTTTGTTTGTGATCCATTTAGCTGCGCTTTGGGGCTTAGGGGGCGGTAGCCGCAAACATCACAAAGAAATAAAACCCTTAAACATATCGGCAAAGGTGACTCGGAGGATCAATTGATGTCACTGCAGTGTTTGAGATCCGGATGTCCTAGGATTCGAATCCCGACGCTGGCAGGAGTTTCGACACTGATCTAGATAGCTAGATCGAATTCACGCGTTATTTGGAGGAGAATTCTAGCGGCCGGCTGATCTGAACGGTAGTTTTCCACGGTTTATCCCACTAATATCAGGCGAATGCCGGAGCAAAACCTAACAAACGGGCCATGGATCGCGCGCGATGATTCCTTCCTCTTCCTTTCATCATTCCCTTACACACACGCACTACAGTACCACACATGACGGGAGGCCAGTCGGGAGCTTAGAGCTTGTCCTGGCTGGGGAGATACCTCACTGGTGGAGATCCCTTGTTGAGGAAAATCCTCGTAAGCCGGGTAGGTCTGCGCCGGATCTTACATCAAGCGGGGGAGGATCACCGCCACCTCCCGCGATAAAATAACATGCACTGCAGTTACGGGAATAAACACCTTTGCAGTTGACGTGCTCGGAATCATTAATCAAACATATGACACGTACTCTGTACATTCCTCGTTGGTTGTGAATCACTGCACGGGCGACTGCGGTCGCAGGCCGGTGGACGTGCTGCGGGAGAAGCACCGGTCGTGCCGATGGGCTGCGCGCGTGTTCCCACAGGAGATGTGGTTGTTTTGGTCGCAGTCGCTTGCGCGCAAGAGATTGACGTTTCCGCTTCTTTCATTGCAAGGGAGTGACTGATTTAGCGACTGATCAAGTTGAATGGACTTCGCCTAGTGCGCGGGAATAAGGCAATAGCACTCGTGCACGAGCAGCCGTTTGTAGCCTCGCCGAAGGAGGTAGTAGACGCTGCTTGAAATGACAGAATTTGAATACCTGGAGAAAATGGAATGGAGATGTTTTCTCATTGTAGTCCATCAAATTTCTTTATAAACGGTCATATTATAACTACTGTACACTATTAGATCACAAATATTCTGCAAAGTATGACTGAAAGGGATTATTAGAATGGAATAATTTTACGAGTACGTTAATTATTTGTTACTTATAATTAAATAATGACTGATATTTTCGTTAACTTAGGAATATTTTGTTTGAGTCAGCACACGAATGTCAATTGAGGAAGTAAGATGAACTCTACTTATCTTTTCATCTTACATGAAAGCTGACATTTAAGGTTTCTACCGAAAGAGAAAATGAATGTTTATAGTTATCATATTATCTTTTGTGAGTTAAATGTATTTTTAATTAAAATAACCGAGAATTACATGTCTCGCAGAATATATTGAATTTCAGTTACAATTAATTGCAACAATAATAATATCTGTTTCTCTTTGAGCAAAGTGTTATCTGTTTAATAATATATCAACGAATAGCCTGAAAATCTCAAATAATGTAGACAATTTTAGAGTAACAACTTTTTTTAAAATTAATTCATTTCACTAAACAGGGGCTGTTCATTCCATTATGGGAAATTATTCACTTTGTTCAATAACATACACTATAAGAGTCTATATTATCATGTTAATAACTATTACAAATGACAAGAATTCGATATTCAGCTTTGTAACACATAAAAGAATAGATCGCATTGTGTGGAGAAAAAATAATCGAAAACACCAATGAGTCCCAAACCTTACTAAAGGTTTTTTTGAAATATTTATTTTCAATCAATGGCTTAAATTCAATTGTTCTAAATGTTTCAGTATTTTAAACGTGATTTGATCATGCATTCTTAAAAAGGAATTTGTGATATATTGTGAAACATGCACATGCAGTGTGTCTCAATACTCGGACAGATGAGAAAACCTGACGACAGGGGGACAACTGTGCGCCTTGAGACGTATCAGTGATCTTTGAGCCTTGAGTATCGGATCAGAGATCTATGGCGCCGAACGTGCGAGAAAAATCGAAAAACCGACGGCAAAGGGGAGGACAGGCGGGGTGTGAGATGGCCATAAAACAACAAAACTAAGGTTTAAACTATTCTAAAAAATATATCTATGTTACTAGGGTAAGTACCCTATTTTATAATTTTAATATTCATTTGGATTATGTATTTCCCTGTCAGACGCAGTTTCATATGCTAATTTGTTTATTCAATTTTATATTGTAGAGCCACTGATGATGGGAACAAATTCCGGAAACACGTGTATGGCTAAATTTTCTGCATAGTAAATTTATATTGCTTACTAATTGTGGCTGATACCTCTGATATCCTGAAATTTTAATCTTGGATTACCACAAGATCCCTGCTACCACTACAGAATTTAAAAATCAAGTTATAATATCACTATATGTATTGATGACTCATGGGCATTTGCTGCGGCAAGCACTGTTCTCAGAACACAATCAAAATTTCCTCGCGTTGAAGGCAATATAACAGGGCATGTCCTGACATGTTCCGTCGCATACCCCCCCCCCGGTTTCGGTCGATTGATTGATTGATTGATTTTTTCGTGCTTCCGGGCTCGTCAACTGTTATGGTAATTAGTCTCGTAAGTGTAGTGCATGTTTTTTTCGGGAGATGGCGTTGATCTTCCCCAGCTGGATGGCGAGATCCGGCGCCGACCTACTGTTGGCTAGTGGGGTTTCCCCCTTCCAAGGACTCTCCCACCAGCGGGGCACCGCCCCAGCTGGGACAAGCTCTAAGCTCCCGACCGGTCTCCCGGAATATGTATCCCGATGTGTGTGTATGTGTGTGATGGGAGAGGATAGGACAAGGAAGAGGAAGGAAAGATCCCGCGCGGTCCGCGGCCCGTTTGTTAGGGTACTGCTCCGGCATTCGCCTGGTGTTGATCGGAGTAATCACGGAAAACTACCGATCAGAGCAGCCGGCCGCTAGAATTCTCCTCCAGACAGCGACTGAAATCGACCTAGCTGAAAAGCTGCCACCGTCGGGAGAGGAAACCTAGGACCTCCCGGTCAGAGGCGCTGCAGTGACATCAGTTGATGTACTGAGGTACCGCTCCCGGCCCAAGGTTTCAGTGGTGAGTAGGGCCTCGCATGTGCCCGCGCAATGACGTCCTGCGCGAAATCAGGAGCTGCCGTGTGAACACGATCCTCGACGTGGACCCAGGATGTGTAGTGGCCAGAACGCTCTTCACCTCTAGGTCCCGAGAATCAAATGACGGTCCATCTTTGTGGAATTTGTTACGGACAAAGAAAGTTGACTGATTGATGTTTTCGTCGTGCACGTAACTGTCAAAGTCATTCGTTCCGTTAGTGTAGTGAATATTTTATCGCTGGAGGTAGCGATATACTTCCATCGCTAACTGGTGAGATCCGGTTTGCGGGATTTTACCCATCCAGGAATTTCTCACCAGTGGGGACCTGCCCCAGCCCGATGAACTCTGGTATTCCACATGTGTGCTGGTGTAGTCATGCAAATGCAAATGTGGGTGTGTAAGGGGGAAGAATATAATAGGAACAGGAAGGGAATCTCGCGTGCAGTCCGTGGCTTGTTGCCTGGTATTTATTGAAGAAACCTGGGGTTCTCCTCCAGACAGCAGATGAATTTGACCTAGCTATATAGCGGCGTTGAAAAAATCTTTGTGGTCTGAAATTTCGGTGTTCTCCCTTTCCATCACTTCTTTTTCCACCATTACTACAGCAACTTTCAATATCATATCCTCATCAATACAATAAAATCATTTATATTAGTTGCGGTAAAAAAGGTTAGGAATTGAAGATCATAATAAAAAGAAAAATTAACATGCTTGTCATAAATGTATCTGTTTGTGAATGTTTTAACTTGTTAAAAGACTACGTCATAAAATATTGTTATATTTACATGTGTTTATTGACATATTATGTGAAATTGTAAAACATGTTTTGATCGCTTACGACCATATTGTTTCAGAGCGATTTAAAATAAATAAATAGAATAATAGAAAATATGCTCAATAAAATAAGAGTAAATTCAGTGATGTCTAGGCGGACGGTCATGGTGGTCAGGCGGCGCGGTCACTCCTGTCAAACCAGCGATAAGAGAACGCCTCGAAAAGGTACTCGTTCGTTATAGCGGCAACAACACCAACATTTCAATACGGCGCGCCATCCGATCTGCCACAATGAGTATAAATTGTCAGAAGACCATCAGTCGAATTTTCGACGTTGTTATAAGTCATCGCTTGGTACTTCAATGCATGGTGCATACGATGTTAATTTCCATGAGCGGGTGTAATGATCTACTTAGAAAATCATCGTTCAAATGTTTTCTGACAATTGTGGCTATTGCACATTACATGTCATTCAGAAGAGGAAGTGTCATGTAAAAAATATAATTTTCATTAATCGCTTCAATTGCTTAACTGTTATGACACCTCTGTAGGAATATTACAGTCGAACAGAGATCAGCATTTCACGCAACGATAAACCCTTGAGACCCTACGCTCTAATTATGACTTTACGATCCACTAAAGAAGAAAAATAGTATTACAGTCACATTAACATTGAACTGTAGAACAAGGGGTACATTGAATCACATCTCTATCAGAGTCACGCATCAGTGGATACAGGAATCCGCGCAACGATTCATTTCGAGGTTAATGGTCGATCCACAATACCTGTTCCAAACTCGATATCTGCTCTCGGCAATCTGCACCTCCTGAGCTCCGGGGCATGGCAATGAAGACTTTAACCGGATCAGAAAATTGGCCATGGCGTTATTCGGAGGTGTGTAATTTTCTTACGTCACGCAACAATATTTCTCTCCGACTTAATCTCTACCGACATCTTCGGGCTTGGTTTTTTATTACACGAAAATGACAGAGGTTTATGAAAGTGATTGTGAATTCTGTTGAACGTTTGACGTGTACTCGTAATTTTGCACAAATACATTAGTGTGTGATGACTATATTCCAATATTATGAAATATGGTGCAATTGTGTTTGATCGATTTGACAATTCGTTTCGAACTGATTCGTAGCCTCCTGGTTTCTTGGTTACGTCTGGCGGAATAAGTAAGGACAATCAGTCAGGTATTGAACACACCCCGGAGGTAGCTGGTGTACTAATTCACGAACCTAAACTACACAAAATATCATACAACTATGAGCTTCAAAGGAATAACTGCAATTATTTACAATTATTTAATTATTAACTTCAATTATTTCAAAGTAACATACAAAAGGTTTAAGACGACATAGAAAGAGGTTTAAGAAACATAGAAGTTTGTTGATTATAACGTGTTTAGATTAACAGGCGCACATGCAACCAGCAACCCTCATTACCCTGAACTACTACGATTCGGAAATGCTGCATCCTAGAGCCTAAAATTCAGTTTTTCTGTGCCCAAGAAACAATAGTTGTTTTTCTTATATCGCAACATACAAAATGTGACCTTTTTAAATGTTCATCATGTGACCTAGACGTTCCAGACATTTTACACTTTTATGGTTCGGTAAGTCTGAAGTACGGATTTCTAGAGGGCTGAAAATTGGGTATCCAACTGGATCAATATCGATCCGAAGGGGCTCGATGAAAGTTTCATGGGGGTCACAAATGTAAAATCGATATAAAACAACAAACACACTATAACATTATTAACAACAAACTCATTACATGTTAGCACTTACGGTAACATGCACTACACTACCACACATACGGGAGACCAGTCGGGAGCTTAGAGCTTGTCTGGCTGGAGCGGTGCTCCACTGGTGGGAGATACCTAGTTGGCGAAATCACGCAAGGCGACGGAGAGGTCGAAGCCGGATCTCGCCATCCAACGGAAGAAGATAACCCCCACCTCTCAAGGTATTATCATGCACTGTACTTACTGGAAATACTGTAAAATCATGCACTAATTTCATAGTTGACGCGCTAGTAATCACTAGTCAATCAATCAAAGTCTAGGTGCAGGTCTGGGAAGTTCAATGTTTTAGTAGAACTCTAGAACACACTTGGACGCACTTATATCAAGCCGGTGCGTGATAAGCGGTCAATGTCCTCACGTAGCACCTCCGGGTCTCTGTGTGTCAACAACTGGTCATCATTATACCCGAACACTTTATTGTGTCTTGCTGTTTGTTGGCTATCCTCAGCATCAGAAAGGGTCCCGTGTATCACCCCATATTTAAATCCGCGAAGATACGATACTCGTATAACATTGCTCTTTGCAAACAATACCAAAGTACTTTCTCGCTTGTTCGTGGGGTAAAAAAAACATTTCATCGAGCTTAACAGCCCATGTCTCGTTGTGGGCAATAGCCCTGAGAGAGGTTGTTAATACAGTGCATGCGGATGTGCATGCCGAAAACCATTAAGTAAATATGTAAGGGATAATAAAGTGAGCATGCAATGTGATGAACATGCGATAAACATATGATGAACATCCGAGGAATATGCGATGCACATGCGGGAGAACACGCAAGAGGAATCTAACGGGAGACATGTGAAGAAACATGAAGGACGGGTGGTATGAAATATTGACTAAAAATTAAACACTTTTGGCGACCCCTACGTCACAGCAAAGTAGTCACAAACGAGATGAATTTATATATCTATGCAAAATTAACAATGACACTTTAGTAGACCAATCATGACAGATCTAAAATGGTTCAATGCATATTTTAGGTTCTGGCCAAAAACTGGGATCCAGAATGGAGCTCTTCACTTCTAAAACAATTGTAATACGGAAAATGGTCTCACGGATCTAGCCAGTTGTTTATCGTTTGCCTGTTGAAACTATATGATATTTGATATCATGACTTTTAGAACTTAATTTTATTATTTTAATGTATCTTCATGAATTCTAAATCTCAATATTTTTCATTATTTTTCAAACTGTTTGAAGCATTTTCGATCACAATCACATTTGAATTCATTTGAAATATGACAAAAAGCGTGAATTATAGTATAATTTGTTGATAAATCTAATATTATGCATGGAACATTCATCACATCATAGGCACTCAAAGGAAGTAAATATGTAGTCCTTGTTCACGCAACTAATAATGTTGTTTAATGTCTGATACGCCTGGCAGCTTGGTGGCGACTGTACAAATTATTTTATTATGTTACAAATACGTAAGTCAATCAAAGCGATCCTGGTGGCTGTGTTTTGAACCAGTGCCGCCAAGAGATGCATTGAGTATCGGCTACGCCGAACACTGTTCCAATGTACTTGTTAACGGAGAGGCATGGCGCCTTGTAAGCCGCTGGTTTTTACAATGTTTTTTCGCGGCTACAGTTTATTTGTGCTACCATTGAGTTCACTGTCATGTGGTACATCTAGCGTGTGAGTGGTGCCCTTGTTTGTTATGTGTTACGCGGCTGTGATTCCGTGATATAAGACCATTCATAAGACCTTAGAAATTAAAAACTGAGTATCTTAGGACTGTATAGGGTTGTCTATTATCAGAGTCCACTGTTTTCCGACACCCTTACAGTCCTATACGTTAAAGATTTAAAGTGATTTTATTTATAGACGACGTTTTTCTCCTTTACGAACTGTATTTTGATAACTACACGTATGTGATGAGATTTAGTAAATTTGTGCACCAATGCAGTGATGTCTACACGTACCGCTATTTATTACTCATCCAATAACAAGACCTACACTCTCTCGAAATATGTTTTTCTTCCATTAATTTTACTTTTCAGACTTTTGACCGACTGTTTCATTAGGGTTTCCGGGCGCGTCATCTGCTAAGGTATTGAGCCCATAAGAGTAGTATACATTTTTTAGCGGGAAGTGGCGGTGATCTTAACCGCTGATGGCGAGACCGGAGTCGACCTACCCGCCAACTTCCAATATTTTTCCCCAATCAGGCATCTCGCACCAGCGGGGTACCGCCCCAGCCGGGACAAACTAAGCTCCAGGCTGGTCTCTACGCATGTGTGGTAGTGTATGTAAGTGTAAGCAAGGAGTGATGGTAGGTCAAGGAAGAGGAAGGAAAGACCGCGCGCGGTCCGTGGCCCGTTTGTTAGGGTACTGCTCCGTGATTTGCGGAGCCGTCGGAGAAACCACGCAAAACCAGCGTTGAGAGAAGCCGGCCGCTAGAACTCTCCTCCAGGCAGCGGCTGAATTCGACATAGACGTGTGGCTAGTATCGAAAATTCTGCCACCTACGGGACACGAAGCTCACTGCAGTGACATCAATTCATGCCCTAAGCCGATACTTTTGCTCAAAATAAAACCTTTCATCAGAAATTTATCATGGTTAATACATATTAATGATGTTAATGGAATATCTTGAATGGGTAATCTTGAATGATGTTATGGAATGCATGGTGATATTCTACTGCCTTTCACGCCATAAACATAAGGGACAAATTTCCATTCTTCGTGCGGGATGCAAACGTCAGTGACATCTGTTCAACGACTGTCAGCTGAAAATCTCAAAATTTGTCGTTTCGCGGAGAACAGTGTTTCCCTCGTAAGCACAATTAATTTTGCGATAAAGAGTTTTTGTCTATACTCTTGCTCTCTAGAATGAAATCTTAATGAATGTATTATTATTATTATTATTATTATTATTATTATTATTATTATTATTATTATTATTATTATTATTATTATTATTATTATTATTATTATTATTATTATTACTATTATTATTCTATTGTATTCCGCTTTTTTCTCACCTCGAGACATATTCATTGCCTCTGAAGACTAACAATTTTTCAGTGTTTTCCGGTTCTCCCACGCCTGTTGCTGATTTTATGAATCAATAGATCGGCTTTAGGAAGACAAGTGATTGACGCATTGCTCATCCCTAAGGATAAAAATGAAGTCGGAATACTGAAATATAGCTGATATATTCAAGAGAATGCTCAGGTATTCTGCTGGAAGTGATAAGGAAAACCATGTTAGAGTAATCGCCCAACGAATTAAATTACGGCAGGCACTCGAACTCGCTGCTGTGAAACAAATCAAGAACAATTCTGGCACTTTGCCGAGATCTAATCCGCTACCTGTCAATCAGCGGTACGCTCGACGTTAGCCTGTCTTTCCGATCGCCGCTAATAGTGTAGGTAAGATGTTTTTAGTGGAATATATAATTTTCTGAACTTTTTTCTTCAAACTCGAAAGCGACGATGATTGAGATGTAGCACTTAACTAGTGCAACATCACGCGCATATCGAATTCCCAAGAACTAGACTGGGAGCGGTAGCTCAGTGCATCAACTGATGTCGAAGAGGTTCGATACCCGATAGTCGCAGGATTTTCGAGACTAGACTTTTAGCTAGGTCGAATTCAGTCGCTGTCTGGAGGAGAATTCCAGCGGCCGGCTGCTCTGATAGGTAGTTTTCCGCGGTTTCTCCGACCAACACCAGGCAAATGCCGGAGCAGTACCCTACCAAACGGGCCACGTACCGCGCTCGATCTTTCCTTCCTCTTCCTTGTCCTATCGTCTCCTTTTATACACACACACACTTACATTAACATGCACTACATTACCACATATTCCGGGAGACCGGTCGGGAGCTTAGAGTTTGTCCCGTCTGGGACGATGCCCTGTTGGTGGGAGAGTTTCGGTGAGAGGGAAACCCCGCTGGACGACAATAGGTCAGCACTGGATATCGCCGTCCAGCGGGAGTAGATTACAGCCATCTCCCAAGGAAAAACCATGCACCACACTTACGGTACTAATGACCGACGCTGTTGACGCGCCCGGAATCACTAACAAGCAACGAACCCATCCAAGAACTAGAAACTAGAAAGGCCATCGAGAGGCTTGCCACGCGGAAGAAGAGCGAGTGGAACCGCGAATCCCTTGGCGCCTGGCGGGCCCGCGCGTTCCAGCCGCCTCCCACGCCGCGACGCCCTCGCTCTTGGCTCGCCGGCGCCGCGCCGCGACCTGCCCCACGGAAAAGTGCCGTGAGAGCTCGCGCCTTGGCAGCACGCGCCGTCGTTTGCTTTCATTGGCGTCATAAGGACGCCTCGCGCATACGGACGCCTCATGCATGCAAACGCCCCGACGCACCGGGGAGCGAACCTGAGCGCTTCACTTCCAGGCATTGTCTGCGGCACACGAGCCATAGTCGCCGACACAAAAGCTGGACCTTGGTGCAAAGTGTTAAATTGTTTATTTATTTAATTTTACTATTTGTTAAATTATATTTCTTGTTTGTTATATTCTATTTATTTATTTATTAAATTCTATTTATTGTTTATTAAATTTTATTTATTATTATTTATTATAATGCATATATTTTTGAGGAGATGGCAAAATGGCCGTTTGTTAGAAAATAACCGACATTGGATCCACTCCGTTAAGTAGCTTGTATTGACATGGAATGGTGGTGATGATGATGCTAATGAACTTGAGGAAATTTTTTAGAAGATGGTAAAATGATAGAGGGAACGGGTGCATAGCGAAGAAACCTATAGGAAACCCGCTTTGTCTACCAATCAGTCTGATGGTACAGCAACATTCGCCTCATTCGTACGTAAGATTTAATAATACTGAAGTTTCAAATGGATCTTCCTATTTGTTACAACTGAATAAGGAGCTTCATTGTAGAGTTACCGTGTCGAAATAGTTATATATTAAGGTAAGAGAATATTTAGTCCAAAGGCAGAAAAGACCGCTGGTGCCGGTGTGCATACAACTCTTATTGGGGTTCTGGGATCTTTCAAAGAGACCGACACTGGAGTAGCAGTTGTTAATTTAGGGGAATGGTTAATTTTAAGCTATTGTCTACGATATGCTACTAAATTACTCGTACTTTACGTGTATATCCGTACATACTCCCTAGACGTGAAAATAAAAATGCTATTTAAGAAATAATCCATTTTTTGCAAATGCATGAGCAGAAATTAGCACTTTTATTAAACATCCGAGTAATTGTTAAGTTGAGTAATAACGCTTTGAATGCCGCGCATTCCTACTTCTATTGCTTTCTTGCCCTTGCTTCGTAAGAAAAGAAAATATTATAATCGTGCGACGGAAAACGGCGAAATTTCGACAGAAAAATTTCTTAATGTCAGATTCTGATAACGAATGAATAAAAATCTTGTTCATATATATATATATATATGTTAATAATATATAATATATAGTAATATAATATATAATAAATATAATAATAATATTATAATAATATATAATATATAATAAATATATAATAAATATATAATAAATATAATAATAATATAATATATAGTAAATTACTTCCTCTAACACGTTGTGTAGCCCGAAACAATGTTTTATGGGTACCTAATACTGAAAAATTGATAGGCCACAAAACATCGGTCTGTACTATTTAAATAAAATCATGCAATACATCAAAACAGTAGTCATGAAAAGTAAAATATTAAAGTAATTTTCACGCAATATTTCATGAAATAAAGGTACTTTTAAACACATATTTTCCTTAAACCGGCTCTTATTTTTAAATTGTTTTCTCCGATAGAGAAAAGTTTTTGTTACATTCACTGAATTTAAAAAAATGCAAAAGTTAATTTTTTTCGGCGTCTCTAACTACAATTTTGAAAATGGAGATTTTGTCCCAAAGAAATATGATTTTGAAAATCATATTTTTAAACAATGTATTTTCACTTTCTCGTATATGAACGCCCAAGAGTGAAAGATAGAATCGCAGAGTGAATGAACGGTGCTTGCCGGTTTGTCCAATACGTTTCCGTACTGATTTTCTCTCGACCAAAGGAGTGCTGGAGGGCGATGCTGCTGGATCGCATTTATGGAGGGGCGTGTACAGTACGCGCGAAAATGGGCTTAGTGGCCTCCGAGCTGCAGAATGTGTGGATCGCTTGTGCTGAGAAACTTGAAGCCGCGCATCACGGATGATATCACAAAATAGGAATGGAATTCCGATAATTTAGATTTATTTTTAATTTCAAGAAATTCGTTTCTATTCACCTACTATGAATCTTATTCTCCTTTGACATTGATTTGTATGAAATATTAAGTAGGTTTGTGTCATAATACGTATAAATAATTAACTATCACTATATCAAAATTAATTAAATAGGTTGACAAGAGTATAAAATTAAATATTAAGAATCGTAAAAGAAAATATTGTATCTGTTATTATTTTTTATCCAAATATAATTCCAAGTAATATGTTATAATTAGGGCTAGGATAGTTATGTAATAACATATATTTAATTTGTTGCGCAACGCGTCTCCAAGTTAAGTTAACGCAACGCGTCTCCAAGCCCCTTAAGGGGACTTGAGCGCTTTTTGCGCTGGAGAGTAATCCTCCATTATCTTTTTGCACATTGGAGTAATCCTCCATTATCCACTTATGTCTTATGTCGCGTCACGTCGCAGTCGGTTGTCAAGAGGACAGCCAGGTAGCATCTCCGCGTACGCGCCTCCTACTACGCGGTCCTGCGTCACTACCTAGCGGCCAGAATCGGGAAGGAATAAGGATAGGGGAAGGGTTTAGAACACTTCACAGGGGTTGGACTAGCCCTTGTGAAGCAGCCAAACTCTCATTTATGTATGATGTTAACCTAGAAGTATTTATGATGTTGAGCTAGAACCCTGGATGTAGGTCGGGACAATATAGGATCTGATTAACTTGGCTATCCGGGAGACGCCGCGTCCAGGGCACAGGTGCCGACGTTTCGGTCGCCATTCTGCGACCTTCTTCAGGGCGTAGTACTGCTTCCTAGGCAGTACTACGCCCTGAAGAAGGTCGCAGAATGGCGACCGAAACGTCGGCACCTGTACCCTGGACGCGGCGTCTCTCGGATAGCCAAGTTAATCATGACTCCGGCCGCGGAAGCCTACGCTCTCAATATAGGATCTATCGTCAATAGATTCTACCAGGAATTAATGTAACTGGTTCATTTATTTTTGTGCCTTGACGTTTCTTGCATTAAGTATGCACTTTTTCAGCTGCTTCAGTAGACTGTATGTTACTTAGATCTTCAGTGATAAATAGAACGGATGAAAAGAACACATTATGATAATTTCATCATTTTTTTGTAGTACATATTTTCTGCGTTTTTACCCGTTTAAAATCTCATAATCATATACATATTTTATATTTTTTAATGATTCACTATCAGAGCATTCGTAATTCTATTCCCAAGGTCGATGGTTCAGCCACACCTTCGACATCGCCTCTGCAGCATCGCGAAATCATTCGAGTCTAAACGGTGGCATATTGTCGACGCTAGATTCATAGCTGGAAGGATTCAACCATAAATTTCTTCTTACTTTTTAATATTTAAGCGTAAATCTTTTCAACATTAGCCCAATTGATGAGATGATTCCAATTCATTGAAATATTCACCATTATCTCTGTATAATAAAAGAACTTCAAAACATTAAGTACTTAATGGCACCGATTAAAAGTATTTAAACGCTCAAACATTTAGATCTTTAATTGTGTACATTTTAAGTGTAATGAGGAAAGGGAGAGAGAGTACCGACTCAGCGCTTCGGTCCGAAGGGTCGGGGGTTCGAGTCCCGCCTTGGGCATGGTTGTTTGTCCCTTGACTTTGTATGTGTTGTCACGGAGGGCCTCGCGTTCTGCTAATCCCAGATCAGAGGAGCCCGCAAGTGTGTTGGGCTAGTGCATGGTTGAATATGCGTCCCATCGGCTGTTAAAGGGTAATCGGCTGTTGGCTGGATAAAAGCCCTAGAAAAAAAGGAAAGGGGAGTAGTAGAACAATGTAAACTTCCCCAAATTGAGATCACTGTATTACTCTAATATTGCGGAAACCCATTTATTTATATTCACGGGGGTTCAATTTCACTCAGATATGCTCCAGTTGTAATGCCAATAAATCAAAAGGGTACGTAGAACATGGAAGTAGCTGAAACCCGGAAATTCTGTGGAGCTAGTCGCTTCAGAAGCAAACGCAAGGCCGAGGAAGCACGTCCTGCAGGCTGTCATTTCCACGTCATTGCGAGCCGCGTTCTCCAGCGCTGCAAGCTGCCCCGGCCTTTCGCGCGCTAACGGCCTCCTGGCTTCCCCGCGGAGCCGCACTGCTTTGGGCACGTGAGCCGCTGCCGGCGGAGGCGCAGGCGCAGGCACATAACGTGGCGATGGGACGACCCCGACGAACGCGTTCAGCCGACAGGAAATGGAGCACTTGCCAGTTCCGGGGGCTTTTAACATGCCGTCACTTCACATGCAGAGACCATATTACAAATGGAGCAAAAAGCACTTTTATCAAAATAAATCAATGTTTAGATTAGATTTTATTGTTAATTCTGCAATTAAGTATAGTAATTTGGTGGCAGAATATCTTAACCTTACATGCATTAAACTTACATTCACTAACAAAAAGTTACAAAAAAGGAGTTAATTAAAAAATAATAATAAATAGTACATAACATCACCACGCAAACCTTACTTCACTTCACTTCACTGCACAACACTTAACTGTGACGCATTTCTTTCTCATTTCCTTCCCCCCCACTACACTGCGCTGCACTACATGAATAATAATAAAATGATAACAATAAACCACCCATTAATAAAAACTCAAAATTAAACATAGAAACATCCCTATCAATATTTAGATATATAATACGACCTTCATTAACATATGCTAGTCCCATTTGGGGAGGTGCTGCTCCAATATACATTCAGAAATTGCAAATTATACAAAATAAATTTCTACGCTGGGCAGTTTTTTCTACCATGGTTTATAAAAAATGAACAGTTACACAAAGAACTCTCAATTCAAGACATAAAAACATGGGTACTAAAAATCTCAAAAAATGTCTACTGGTCCTTACACACTAGCCCACCTTATGGACGTTTTAAACTAGGAAAAATATCTTCAATAAATTCAAGAATTAAATTTAAATTTTTAAAAGATATACTAATTTGACCACTATATATAATGAATACTATACTATTGCCAATATATTATACAAAAAATTGTTTTACAAAAACATGTTGTATTTAATCAATTAAAACAAGATGTTTGAGGTCCCTGTAAGGGTATCGATCAGTATTTATGTACATAAGTTAAATTGTACACTTTAGTTAATTTACATCTCTATTGGTAATTATTTGAATTAGTTACATGAATGTATTCAATACCTTGAAAGATTCTGTCTGTAATACAAGGATAAAATAAATTTTAAAAAATCCCGCACTTCGTAACACGAGTGCTCGTGCGTTGGATGCCGTCTAACGCACCCATTATGAAGTTTCCTTTCTTTATTAATATTTTTTTCTTGAACAATACACTTTTCTTATATCTGTGCTAATATTATTACTGAATACACCATGGAAAGAAACATAAATAATTACGAAAAATATTTTAATCTTTTACATTTCCGTCACTAGCGCGACCATTTTTAGTAGGAGTACTCGCGCGCTAGACTTCGTCCAACGCCCGCGTTATTTAGTTTTCTACGTCTTCTAATATTTACGTTTTGGAACAGTAACGAAGAGAAATCCATAAACACATCATTTGAAATATTAAACTCTCCCAAATTACAGGAAAATATCATTTTGATCAAGTACAAAAGAACACTGTTCCATACACCAGTACTCGCATGTTGGATTCTGTCAAAGAGGCGCAGCTATTTTACTTCATGGTATGGCAAAATAGTGCATAACAGAGATAATGAGATTATCAACACCCATATCAGATACCGTTAGTGGAATAGAAGTATTGTTTTTGTTCGTGGAAGGGCTAACGTTCATTTCTTAACAAGAAAAGAAACTTGTGTTTGACCCTATCCGACGGCGTGAGTGACGGAGTGTTAAATACACGCCGCGGTGTGTGGGTATAAAATTGACGTGATCCACTGTCGATTCAAGGATACAACTGCCTTCGGTTCACTCTTGGTGAGTATGGTAATTATGTCCCTGATGTAAGTCTGCATTTATGTAATTTAATGGCAATTGGTTTTGCCATTTTTACCATTATGTAAAACCCAAAAATTCACTTTTCAATGCATTTTTCCCTCCCTTATTGTAAACAATCTGTTTTGATCCGTAAGTTGAGCATGGTTAATAGTCTCATAGAGAAAGTCAAATTTCTCAACATTTTGTTCCAATTATTTCTTAGAATATTCGAGCATCTGGCAGCAATCTTATTTATTTATAATTCAATTAGAGGAATGCTAAAATACAAAACTGATAGTGCTCTTACACCAAATACCACTAAATATATTCTGTATGCATTACAGAGAAACACCAAGTATTTCAATTCAGGATTTTCAATAAAAATATGTGCTATATCATATCAGTCACAACGCTCTTTTAGGATTGGCTCATCTGGAAGTGATATTTTATGATCCCTCCCCCATCCCACTATTCGAGTGGAAGACATTTTCTTACATTGGGATGCATGGCTGTAATAAAGATAAGTCTTCCTACGACACATGAATGTACTCTTCAGAAGATCAATAAAAATAATGAAATCATTTTAATTAATATTATCCCCTTCAAATAGACTTCTCTCGTAATATAACTTATTCGTGACAATAATCAACCAAGCACAGAGAAATCGATACAGGTTATCTCTAGTTACATAATAAGGACTCAGCACTGAATTGTGACAAAGAAATTAAATCACGACCGAATCTCCCTAATTGATCGATTAATAATAATGGGTACATCGTTACCGTAGCAACCTTATAGACTCTCAAATTTCACTCACTTCGTGATGTCTAACACGATTAACCATCGTTCAAGTAGCAAGAGGAAACTAAACTTCCCTGATATCGAAAAAATATTTCACATATTCAGTATTACAACTTCCACACACAATTTTAATAAACAACCTGAGTACAATGACATGATACAACGTATTTTTTCCGATATAATCTCAGCAGCACTAAGCACCCTGTCGTTCGATTGGTCATCTGTCAGGCGTCCCGTCCAGCGCCATCTGACTAGAAAGTGGCTGCTATCAGATTTTTCCTCATTGTAATCTCTAAAAGGCGCGTGCACTTTTTCCGCGAAGAAAGTGAGGCACAGGTCGAGAAACTTTCGCATCGTACGACGGAACGTTGAAAAGTCCTTCAACATTCACGATTAATTTGTTTTGGTCGCTCTCAGGTTGCACGAAGGAAACGAAGAGAGACGCATTGCCTTTCGAAGAAGTTCGCAACGGTCTGTTTGTTTTCAAGGCTTCCTTACGGTCCTGTGGTAAGCGCCATCTGGCACCTTCTCGTTCACTTGTAGTTACTCTTTTTGTGAAGTGTTTGCTCTTCTTTTTCTTTAAAGAGTGTACGTCCTAGAGTGGGACTTTAAACAAGTAAAACGATTTTCGTTTGTCACAGAATTTCAACAGATTTGTTGCATCTTACATTATGCAATATCGGCTGGTAACGAGTGGTCAGGTGAAACTGTGGTTACAGGCAAAATATCATTCATTATTTACAGAGCTCAAACGGTTTTTTCATAGCAGGTTACATGTTGGATTACGCAAAGAAATGACAGTAAAACTTGAAGTAATTTATTTTGATTAAAACAGAAGTTGAATGTTTTCGTTAAAAACGGTGAAAAATAATGATTCCATTTCCGTACTTTTAGGAAAATTCACCGCACTTACAATTACTTTTCAGGTTAGTTAACCTTACTTTCATCTTCAAACTACTATTCGTTTGATTAAAAAGCTAGTTTTTCATCAAAAGTTTATTATTTAAACATTTATAAGACCTTACATGTACTATAATCTTTTGGATATTTGAACAAATTCTTCAAATTTCAACAAGCAAGAAAATATTTTTCCAATAGGTTTTCTTTTCAGTATGGGTCATTCCATGTAATATCGGTCGAAAAAAAGCCTAACCCTTTCCGACTGAACTAAAAATTGTTTGTATTGTTCAATGTGAGGTAACAAACCTAGAAGCATCATATTCACGGCATATGTTTGACACTTGACTTTGCTCTTATATACACCGAAAATTAACAAAATTTCTGAGCAATTTGGAAGAGATTGGGGACAAATAGGACAAATATAGGACAAAAATAGAACAAACGGGACAAATAGCCATGCCCAGTGCGAAAATTTGGAATTTTTACAATATTTAGGGCCAACAAACCCAAAAATCGAAGATTACGTATTTTGGGAATTTCGGTTTGAAAAATTTGAATACGGAAGTAAAAAATATGGTATGAAATGCGAATAATACTTGTTTCAATGCAGAAAAGGACCTTTTCTTTGAAGTACATACCATTAGGAAAAACATTTTTTACGTTAGCAAGGAATTCCTTGTAAGATTTAATTTTTTCTGAAGTCCTTCGTAAATGTTCAGAACTTTTGTTTATTTTGGGTATACATATAAAAAAAGGTCAAATATATGCACTAATTTTGGTGCTTATAACTTTTTACATCACGTTGAACAGGTAAACCAATATTTAGACCAAACGGAAGGGGCCATGCTTTTTCTGTCGATTTGATTTGGAATTACCCATATATTTTGCAGAAGTCCCTTGCGGAAAGAAAATACATTCCGTTCCGTTGTTACCTTTTGAAAGCATTGCATTTCTCCCCCAGTTCAGTTCTTTGTAGCTTTCTCAGTTCCCAACAACTCCTGAATGATCAAATTGCGGATACGCCTTAACGAGCGCGAAATCTCCCTCAGTGCACGCATTAATGCGTTGATCGCTGCGGTCTCTTTGACTGCAACTCAGTTGCCGACCTCAGCAACGTTCCTGAAAAGAGAGCCCACACTTTCCTCGAACGTAATAGTCGTATTCTTGTTCTTTAAAATATAGAGTGACACAAAATAAAACAACTCCTTGACAATTTACATTCGTGCCCCTGAAAATAGGTGACTTTAAAGAGTGCATAACAGAATCGATTGTATTTAAAACCACAATATGGGTTGGAAATTGCGTTAAAACATATTTCGTGCATCTTTTCAGTAAGTACAGTTCAGTATCATCGATGGCAGTGTCATAAATCTAGAATTATTCATGATTTCCTTCAACTTATAATTTCCAGATTACCATTATGTGGAGACATGCTAACACTAGAATACACTTGCGAATACTCTCGCATGTCAACCCCGCCCTATTTTTCCCTTAAGATATAGTGATATTGAAACATACGAACATGTGATCCGTGGTCCGTTTCCATCCTAGTTCCCTTCACAAGTAGGTACACAGCACTTTTAGACAAGGGCAGAACATTAAATCAAAGGTTGCACTACACGCATTAGAAACAACCGTCATTGATATCAAGAAATTTTTAAGAGTACTCCTAGTTGTTGCTGCGAGAGCGAATCTTTAATTAATTATTAATTAATAATTATGCAAATAAACCTTTTCAATCAGCACAAATTACGGTTTACACATTAGGCGTAAATATAAGATGGAGGAATCTCAGCCTTCTAAGCGTCACGTCACAAAGGTGTCCATCAGCACCAAGAGCTCATGGAGGAATATATTCTGTACTTCCTCCATGTGCATATGATATTGACAGTATCGATAAGTGCCGAGCCAGCAAAAAGTTTAATAGAATGTTCAAAACTATCTGATCCTGTAGATTATGTTGTGAAAAACGTTTCTTTGAGGCCTTTGACCTCAAAATTTTAATTTTTACGTCCCGAAAATGCTTTCTTTAGGAGTTATTTAACACTATCTGACGGGGTGTTGCAGGTTGCATTTAACTTGAATATTTAGATGCGTTTTTTTAAAAAACAAATCCTTCATATTTTAAAAATCAAAGTGCAATTCGGCAGGTCTTCGTGAAATTCTCTTTCTTTAGAGACCTCATTTATGAAGATTGGTTGCGTGTGAGATCCGCGAAAGGTATGTATGCTACTGAAGACGATAATTGTGGAGAAAGTTAATTTTCTAAATGGTATATTTATAGCTTTATATATTTTACAGATCAATTTATTATATTTAGTATCAATGCATCAATCAAAAATAACCGCCAGAAAGCTCTGGCAAGGATATAATTTCCGCATCTTAAGAAAGTCTAGAATTACTTAACACACCAAGTTCAGTCTGCTCTCGAACAGTATAGATTCCAAAAATTTCAACATACACTAACTAATTCAGACAAGGACTCTCATAGCCTTTGGAAAATATATAGTTACTTAAATAATACTCCTAACATCAGTCCTCCTATATATTACATCAACAAAAAAGCAACCACAGCTCAATATGAAGCAAAAATGTTATCAGATTATTTTATACAATCTAAATACAAATTAGCTATAACCTAACACAAAATCCTCTTACTGACGAATCAATCAATAACAAAATCATTCATTTACTTCATAAAGAATACTCATCTGGGCCTCTGACAATTAATTACATTGCTTCATCAAAAGCAGCCGAACTAATGAAGAGCGCGAAAAACAAATCCGCGGTAATAGACAATTTTTATTTGAAGACACTTAAAAAACCTTTCTAATTGCAGCATTGCCTTTCTAATAGGCATCTTTATTGAAAAAACTAAGATTTGGTTATTTTTCCAATACATGGAAGCTGGCAGTAATCATCTTTTAAAACATAACAAATCTCCCAATGACCCCAGCACTTACAGGCCCATAAGTCACGTTTTCCGTATTAAGCAAATTATTGGAGAAATTAATACTATTTCGACTAAACAGTTTCCTCACTAATAATATTATCCGTTCCTGTCAGTTTGGATTCAGATCAAATCATTCTACAGTCCACCAACTCAAGAATTTCAAAAGACATCGCTCAGTCCTTTCATAATAAGAAATACCTAACAGCAACATTTTTGGATTTTGCACAAGTGTTTGATCTGTCTGGCACCAAGGCTTACATTACAAATTATGAGTCATAGGAACTTTCGACTATTTATTCAACATAATGCACAGTTTCATCTCAAAACGCACTTTCCCAGTCAAATTAAACAATTATATTTCTCCTCCCTCAATAATCCTCGCAGGGTCCCTTAAGGGTCCCGTTCTCTCCCTCTTTGTTCAACACATTCACATCAGATATACCCATTCGAGACAAACATACAACAGCGCTCTATGCTGACGATACAGCCTTCTATGCAGAAGTCTCTCAGCTTTCCTCCGCCATACATCACTCGCAAGATGCACTACACATTTTTCAGAATTGGGCAACTTCATGGAGATTTAATCTAAACCCATTCAAATGCGAAGCTAAAATATTCACTCTTCGGCACATGAACAATCCAAGTCTCATATATTAAAAATTAAAACGTTCCTTGGAATTCTCCAAATAAACCGATGAAATATCTAGGTGTGCTTCTTCACACCAGACTAACTTGGTAAGCGCACATTTTAAATAAATGTAATAAGGTCCAGGCCGCAGTTTTTAAAATGTATGCTATAATAAACAAAAGGCAGCACTTAAAATAGATCTCTCCTTATTACTGTACAAAACTGCTATTGTCCGATAATTACGTATGCATGATCGATCTGGAGAGAAGCTGCACCTTCGGTACATAGAAGTTTCCAAACATACCAAAATTAAATTCTTTCCAAACAAACCAAAATGAAAGCCACTCCACAGAGATTGATGATTATATCAGTCACCAATCAAATAACGGTTTTCTTTACTTACCATCCTCTCCTGCAACTTCCATATTCAACCAAGGAAAAACCTATAAGCAACATCGAAGAATCAAGTCTAGATTCCCAAAAGATAAAATTTAAATCACCCTAAAGAGGCATGATTTCCCAAACTTACTTTCTGTTACTTTTTTCTTCCTGAAATTGTCCTATTCTCCCATAAATTCTCGAATACAACAACTATTGATTACTGAGGTCTCCAGTGAGAGTGTCCTTGCTCTCTTGTTTGTAACAGTAAGTACTATGCGTGCTAAGTTGCAGTTTTATTCAATCTTGTAAAGTGTTTACTTCGCTATACAAGAAAATAAAATTAAAATCAAACATGAATTTATTAGTAAAAGCCTTCTTGTCGGATATGTTACCATCAGACTAATAAAGAGGTTATGAATGTCGGAATTATATATATATATATATATATATATATATATATATATATATATATATTTATATATTAGTCTGTACTTTGGACGACAGCCCGCGTACAGGCCATGGTCTACCAGCAACGTCCCGGCCTCGCGGTCACGGGTTAAGGGTACGTGTGGTTAGCAAGAAGAAATCTCCACGCTCTATTCTGGTCTTGCCAACCTGAGAAGTGAGTTTTCTCAGCGTCACACAGCAACATAGACTAGGACTTCGCAAGGCAAAGGCACATTATAATCCGCCCGACATTGCCCGACCGGGAATCGAACCCAGGGTCTCGTCATGGAAAGCGAGCACGCTTCCCAATGAGCTAAATAGCGAGGGCTGTCTTACTAATTTTGAGCACGTGCAGACATTGAAAACGAAACTGTGCAGCCTTCCACCATTTGAGAGGTGCCCGTTTCATTAGATACCCAGCAACTCAGGAAAATTCGCAAAGCAATGACACAGTTTGGATTTTGTGTGACAAATACTGCGCCTTCCGACTGAATTCGCATTCTCAGTCATAATTTACGGTACAGCTGACGTCATGCGACAGCAAATTTTCAAAGGAGAGATCGCCCACCATTGAATATTTGATATTAATATGCGGTGTTACGGAACAGCAACTTTTTTTATATTATTGGTATGTAAAGAATTATTTCCTGCAGTACCGTAAAATCGGATTTGACAGTGATGTAACTTTGTACCCGTTATACTCTTCTATGTAAATGCAGTTTTAGTGAAGACTGAAAATATTTTTTTTTGTATTAGAGTATTTTATTTGTTGATATTGAGCAGAGGACGTGTTACAATTTGTAAAACTATTTTGTGTGGTTCTATTCAGCAGCAGTTTCGATGTTGCAGCTCACTAGTACTACAAATAGAAATAAGCTATTAGTATAACTAATTTGGAATTCAATACGGAAAGCTGTATTGTCGTCTTTTGCATCAGATGTATTGACTATAAAAATATTTGATACGATCGTGTTGGACAGACCTGGAAATTTCTATTTTTCTAAAACAAATTAAAGTTTTACAGGATAGAGTGATAATTCAGTTTTACTGTGTGTTCTGTCATATTATAAGCTGTTTTCTCTTCGTTAATTGTTTAGAAGAAATGCTGAAAGGAATACGCGCGTTGCTCCTCTGGCGTCACCCGCTTCGCGGCCGAGTGGTGGGGTGGGGTCGCTCCTTGGCATTTACCTTGGCGGCAGTCGTTGAGCCTGCGGCGCGGAGGCGAAGGATGCAGCTGAGAGCGCTCTTGGCGGCCGTCGCGGCGGCGGACGGAGCCTGAGGTGGAGGCAGGTGCGGGGCGAAGGCGGTGTTGGTGGCGGGGGTGGAGGAGGGAGAGAAGACAAAGGCGAGGTCGGGGGAGGCCTAGAGTAGAGAAAGGGAGGGAGGGGGGCGCGGGAAAGCGGTGGCAGCAAGTGAAGCGGGGTAGTGATGCTAGTGGGACGGAACGGATACTGCTGCAGACGCCGAGACTGCAAATGGCAAGGACGGGAGCACATTCAGAATACGAAAGAGTGGAGAGGTGACGAAGAGACTGAGTGACGAGAATAGACGAGTCAGACGCAGCGATGCTGGGAATTGCAATAAGGGAAATAAGAAGTAGTAATTACATCTATGTGAAATTTGTAAGTAACGTTTCAAAAGTGAAAATAAATTCCTCCAAAGACTCCCCCAGAACTATGCGTTACATTGCTTTACACCTCGTAGTGTGTGTGAACAAGCATTCTAGTATTTATAAGCATTTAGATTAAGTTGCACAGAATATCAAATAATAACTTTGATTTTTTTGGTGAAAGATTATCTTTGACTATTCCCTCAATTTAATTCTACGTAGATTTCGAGTTTCTGTTTCTAACCACCCATGCTACAGAGTGGGGTACTGAGCAGTTGTAAACCTCCAAAAATAGAATTATAGGTTCATAAGTTCTCATTTTGTAGATTACAGCGAACTCTTGTCCCCCTGAGGATACACAGAAATCAGATTGTAAGAGCCTGGGACGCATCATTTTCGAGTAATGCGAGTGCGTTGAAGCGTGACGTGTTGTGTAGGTTGCACGTGTGCCTGTATTGAACGTTATTCCATGCGTGTTAAATCCCATTTATGCTGAAATATGGGCAATATTTTCTATCTATTATTGGCACACATATGGTATTTGATGCCGGTGGTTTTTATAAGTGATATAAAAACGTCATCTTTTCATATTATGGCATATGTAGAGGGGATTGTATGACTCCTTTGTTTGAGTTGACGTTGAGTTTATCTTACAATGCTTACTTAAGTAGGAGTTGTCTTGATTTATTGGGTTTTAGGAGTTTCTTCTCTTCAGTTACTACGTATATTGAAGTTCCTGCCCGTTGTTCTAAAGAGGAGGCGGCAGCTATGTTGATGAAGTGATTAATGCCGCAGGGGAAACGAGAGATTCAAGAAAATACGCCCACACACACACACACACACACACACACACACACACACACTAGCTCATTAGCGTTAAGCACATCAGTGAGCTTTTATGACAGTAAAAAATACCTAAATTATATATCTTATCAGAATGTAAATACGAAATTCAGTATCCTGAGAAGAAAATAATCGAATATTCTTTGGAAGTTTCAACTATGGCGTCCATATGCAAGAAATGGTAGGTATAGAGAAACTAATTTGCCTTGATAGCGTTGCCCTAGTGAATCATATTAACTTGGAGAGTACGAGGAAGTTGGTGCAATAGAGGCATTCTGGAAATGGTGAAGATAAAGTTGAAGTTTTGACTCTGATAAATAGATGCGCGTGGATGAGGAAGTGAATACATGCATTTTGGGCACGTATAAGTTGGAAACAGATCACAAAGGTGGCATTCCTTTGGGCAGGGGAATAGTAAAACTAACTGGAAGAGAGAAAGTTGCAATATTTTCTGGACATGATCCCTTGTGTGTTTAAATGTATTGCATTAGAGAAATTCGAAGTTTCTGATTTCTAAATAAATCAGTAGAAATTTTTAAATAAAGGCACAACCGTCCTTTAGTAACATACTCTATTTTAACACCCACTAAATAATAATATCAGTAAATCTGTTTCAGAACGACTGCTATTTTGTAGTTCGACTGCATCGTTTTGCTGATTTTACACTTACGTTCTACATTATACAACTTGTAGACAATGTTGCTATTAAAAAAGAAGTGAGTGCAAGAGTGTTGAAATGTAAGAAATAACAACGTTCATGAATAAAATATTCCTGCGATGTCGGTCTTGTTTTTTGTGTATCATTCGCGCAACTAACTGTAGTTCGTGTCTAAAATTCGCCACTGTTGAGACATGAACCCTAGGACCTTCCGGTTTAGGAATTGCATTTTTTGTCGATTTTGACTAATAAGTCATTTTGTTTACTTTCCACGGCTTTTTAATGCATTTTCTATGATTTCGTAAATTTTAATGTAATTTTTATGGTATTTGTTTCAAATAATATTTATGAAATGAAATGAAATGTTCTTTGCAGGATTATTCAGTAGCCTATTCGATTTGTTCGCTCAGAAATGGTTTTGACAGACGTTGTGAGTACGTAATTCTTGTGACGTATACCATCGCCATTGCCGGGTCGGCCGATTTTTGGATAAATAAAGACAGATATTTTCTGGTAAAGAACAGTGCAAACCAAACGTTTGCAGGTTACGTTCACTGAAACGAATGGATGAAGCCTCGATTACATCAGTAACGTATCCAACAGCTTGAGTTGTTCATCCGATCTGGTTTTGATAAGATTTTGTACGCCATTTTTCGTTGGTTTTATGGCATTTTTAAAGTATTTTAAAAACATTTTATTGATCATTTTTGGCGATGTTTTAGGTTAGCAAAATCCACCCCCCAATTATTAAAATACCTGTTATTAAATTAAAAATTCCTGTTCGGGAGAAAGGTCTGCAATCAGGATACAATGTTAGCATACGGATCCTTGTATTAATAAAATATTATGAATTAAATTCCGTAGTGGCAGCAGAGATATTGTGGTTCTCCATGATTATAAATTCAGGTTAGCAGAGGTATCAACCGCAAGAGTTTATACAGTATCAATTTTAATATACAGAAAATTCGGCCATACACGTGTTTCGTTTCTTCATCCCGTCATCAGCGTCTCAAAAATATTTAAATTGAACAAACAAATTAGCATATGAATAACTAAGACATACAGAAGGAATATATAATATGAATAAACACTCAAATTTATTTAAATAGAGTACTTACCCAAGTAACAGATTAAACACGTGGTAGGTCCTAATTGGTGCCATTTTGTGTCGTACGAAGTACAGAGAGAAACTGAGGGAGGAAATATAACTGTGGGGAAAGCTAGTCAAGAAATGTTTTTTGCGTGTTCATTCGTATTAAGTATTCCTTCTGTATGTCCTCGTTATTCATCTGCTAATTTGTTCGTTCAATTTCAATATTGTAGAGCAACTGATGATGGGATGAAGTCCCAAAACAAGTGTATGGCCGAATTTTCTGTATATTAACATTCATATTGTATAAACTGCTTGTGGTTGATACCGCTGCTATCCTGAATTTATAAGTATGAAGGCGGTTCCATACATTCGTTATTCGGCGAACAGCGAGCAACCGCTCGCCGAATCGCGAGCAGTGTGGATGAGTTGCTTGCTAGTTGCCGAGCGACGAACATTCTGTGTTCGCCCTAGCCACCGCATGTCGGTCTTTTGGACACATCAAAGGGAGCAAAATTCCCCAAACACGTCAGCTGCTCGGGATTGGGCGAACTCGTTGGTCGGCGAATGCCGAATGTGTGGAGCCGTCTTTATCATTTGTTTCGGTGGAGGAGCAACGGCCCCCGAACGGGCCCGTGGTGGCTAGCGAGATGCATGAGGGGGGGGGGGTTGGCGCACGGCCAGGCGCGGGTGGAGAGCGGAGCTGGAAAGCGGAGCGGGCGCGGGCGGGTTTCCTCGGTGGAGGCGGGCGGGGCGGGGGGGTGTATGGGTAAGGTCGGTTGGGTGGGTGGGGCGGGTGGGGTGGGTGAGGGACGGATGGGTGGGGTGGGTGGGTGGGGGACGGGTGGGCGGGGCGGGGCGGGCGGGCGGGCGGGGCCGTGCGGTGCGGTGCAGTGCGGTGCGGTGCGGTGCGGTGCAGTGCGGTGAAGTGCGGTGAGGGTGCGGGGCGGGGCGGGACAGGCAAGCGGAGGGGGGGCGTGCGCCAGGAAGCGCACGCGTGTGCACTCGTCCGTGACTCCTCGCTAATCCGCCCTGCCAGACTACGCAGCGACGCTAGCACGAACACATCACTCACTCGTGAGGTATCAAGTCAGCGAATGAAGACAATGCGAACAAGAGGCGAAACGTGGTTTCACAGTAATTCGCTATCTAGCCTGGTACCACCCGAAGAGGTGGAAGTACACTTATGGTTACTTTCCTTTTAACCGCGTTCATCTCCCCTTGCGTTAAAGATTGATTGACTCGTTGACTGACTAGTGATTCCGGGCGCATCAACTGCTAAGATCATTAGTCCTGGAAGTGTATACATGTTATTTTTTCATGTTTTCTCCTCGGTAGGGGATCGTGATCTTCCCCCGCTGGATGGTGAGATCTGGCGCCCACCTAACGCTAAAGGAACTTTTCCTAATAGGGTATATCTCACCTGCGGACCTTCGCCCCAGCCGGGACAAGCTTTAACCTTCCGACCGGTCTCCCGGCAAGTGTGGTAGTGCAGTGCATGTAAGTTTAAAAGTGTGTATGTAAGGGGTGAGGACAGAACAAGCAAGAGGAAGGAAAGATCGCGCGCGGTCCGTGACCGGTTTGTTAGGGTACTGCTCCGGCATTCACCTCGTGTTGATCGGAGGAACCACAGAAAACTACCGATTAGAGCAGCCGGACGCTATAATTCTCCTCCAGACAGCGCCTTGCGTCAAAGAAATAAAGGAGTCCGTGTAAGGGCAAAGTACACCGACCGCACTAGTTATGAGCATAGCTGTACCAGCTCGAATAAGCATGCACCTGTACGTTGCAATGTAGCAGGGTAGTAAAGCTTAAGACAATCATTCAGGATTCGAACTTGTAAGTCCTGCCAGACACTCCGGCCATTTTGTACACGAGATGGCAGGTTATTCTCATTGAAGCGTTAGTCCCAGAGTTGTGTTTTCAGTAGCAGGTTTTTTTAACGAAGACATGATTAGACTGCCGGTCGTTTGCAAAACCTGTAGTACTGTATGACACGTAACCTCTGAAGTAGAATTGAAAATGTTATGCAGTTGGTTTTGCCATTTGTGTCAACTCCAAAGTAGAACATGTGTAATATGGTGGAAAAACAAATACAAAAATCACAACCAGCATATAAATGGAAAAGAAAGTCAACTTTCATGCGCAAAAACCAATTGAGTAACTCAATTAAATTATGAACATATTGCACTAAAGATAATCGTAAAACACACGAAGTGCAGTGAAGAATATCGTTATCATGACATTAATAATACCACTTTTAACTCTGACTTCACCTTTGGTAGAGAATAAGGAAGAAGAAAGCGTATTGTTCGCTCAACTTCTAATCTCACACTTCTCATTAGAACACTTTAACCGCACAGGCTCTGCTATTGACTTTGTATTGCCCCTACCAATCAATAATATAATGCCCCCCGATCGTTTTCAGTCAATTGCGTTCAGTTAACCGAAGAGAAAACACACTTGTAATGTAGAATGCAAGCATAAGTGAAAGTTGTGTAAATAAAAGAGAATGTTGGAGAGAACGCGGGAAATAGTGTGACTCGTTGTGAAGCTGGTGGATAAAAAGTAAATATATCCAGCGTCACGCAACATTTCACACCTTAGCGTACTTTTCTACTACCCGAGTACATTGCTCTTTTCATGAACATACTTCTAAAATATGTTCTACGCTCCAGTTAATTCATCATGAACGTAGTGAAAGTACACACAAAAAACACGAAATTGTTCAGAACGTGTTTCTAATGTAGGGTCATACTTTTAGTGGATTTTCTCAGGAACTGGTGATTTTATACGTAAATTTAGTAAAGTGAAAATGATTTTTGTCGAAAGCTAAGTGTACATTTATTTCAGTTCTTGTAGTCTTTTCCAATAGTTAAAAATAAAGAAAAGAAAATAAATCTCTCTTGAAGGAATTACGACCCTTCTGGCAATATTGATTATGAAGACATTTTAAGAGATACTAGTGACGCTTAACTGTACATACTTTATCACATTATATCCAACTTTTGCAATTGTAAAAAAATTTACAATTTTACAATTGTTACAAGTTTAACGAAAATAAGACCTTCGCCATTTTATATGCGGTCTTTGCTCTATCCGCGGGGGGAAAAACTGCAGCCTTCTTTTGAGATTTTTTTATAAACTGCATTAATTAAATAACGCGAAAACTGCTCTTTTTTTTAAAAAAAAACTGTACATGATTTGTTTCTAAGATCTAATTTTTTAGAACAGATTTTTAAGACAAAAATATATCAACATTATACGTTTGCAACGAAAATACATTAGATAAAACTCTGAAAACTTACTTCACTATTACACACAACCCTAATGAACGGAAATGCTATTTTAGAGGAAGAGAAAGCCGCTCTGAAATTCACTTCCGAATCTTCGAGCGATTACCCAGGATGTGCTTCCGTGCAATATACCTCACCATTATTTCGAGCAGAGAGCCGAAATTAAATATGCATGAAGCTGCAGCCCAGGTGAGTTTGGTAGGTAAGACCGGGGCCCACTTTGATACGCCACTGGGCGGCTATTGTGCAGTGTTGGCCTGCTAAATGAAACCCAGGAGCAATTAAGAGTTTCAGCGGTAGGCGCTCGATTTGCAAATAATAGCAGCGGTGGCCGTCCATCTTCGTCCCGACCGAGTGCGTGTTCTTGGCACACACAGCCGCTGCGCCCTGGCGCTGCTGCCATCTAGCGGCAGAAACGGACACCAGAGCTTAGAAGTCTCCGCTTGAGCTTTTCAGATCGGGATAGAACCGAAGCTATTTATTATAACAATATTATTACGATCCATTTATTTGCTTTAAATATAACATGCCACATTCCTATCAATTTTGCTTCCACTTGAGTGAGAAAGAGGAGAAAACTCAGAATTCCTTTGCCTTCAGTGATATGTGCTCTTACGCACATTCACTTGTTTTGTAAAGTCATTCGATATTACCGTGAAATAAATACAGGTGGATATTTCTAGACGTTCAGGTGACCTAATGATGCAAGATACTTAGTGAAATAATTGATCACTAACATTTCGAAGAATATAATTTTTTGACCTATAATGTAGATGCCAAAATATTCTGAATATTTTATCACTGACCCGTGTATATTATTTTAAATTCTCAATGCTATGTATTGAACGAGTTTCAAAACTTGCAAATATGTTCCAATATATATCATTTAATCTTTACTTTGCTACATTAGAAAGTTCGCATTTTTTCACATAAAAACATCCGTGAAAAATGTATTTTTAATCAAACGTACTATACGTGTTACGAATTTATAAATTACGTCTCTTACCAATTAATTAAAAGATCACTTATTTTCAGCTAAATATTTGAGCAAAATTCGATTGACACTGCGCTTTTTATGAAGTTGTCTTAACTTGAGTTTACACAAAACAATTTCCGAGTGATGTAATAAAAACGTTTTGTTGGATGAGCCTAATTATATGTAAGTGGCGATTGCAATATGAATTGATTTGAACGATTCTAAAAAATTAATAACAGAAGAATTCTTATCGTCGCTCTCCGCATTCCGAAGTTTATCGCGCATGAATATTAATGGCGAGCGAGGGAGTTTCTCCAGCGTCGCGCGGATGAGGCCCCGTCCTTTACGACGCGACGCCTTCACGCGTTCCACGCACGTCGCGACGCGCCGCTGTCAATGTCACGCATTTATCATGGGCGACAGGGCGATCTCCAGGCCAAAGAACAAGCGCGACTCGCATGCAACATTTTATGGCCACACGTTGATTGAGTAGCCGATGCATTAAAGTAGTTTGCATTTATGTTTGGTATAAAACGACTGTGATGAATTTGGATATACCTCAATAAATGTGTGTTTGTAGAATGTAACTTTTGTGATTATTCTATTCCATAGAAAATATGTATATGCTGGAAAATTGAGTTCATGAGTAGTAGTATGTAATAATCTCTGTCGAGGATTCAATATCATCACGTTTATGGAAGAAACCAATTCTTTGAATGAACAAAACTGGATTATTAGTATTTTTATTGTATTTTCAGATTCTTTTTATAGTGCATCTTTCATTTTGTGCAATTTAAATATATTATGTATTTCTTATGAAGTGGTTTTAACTTCTGAATGATAAATATCAAATTAAGATGACTGATATTTAAAAAGGCGTTATGAGAATACAATTAACAACTAAAATACGTTATGATTAGATAATGAAGAAAAATAATTATATGAGGGGGAATGTGGTAGGTTCTCACAGTCCAAAGATTTAACACATGACAAAAATACATTTGAGTGGAGTCTCACACTTCATGCCCTCGGATTTGTGTGCAATTGGAGGATGGTTCAATTCTCAGAGTCTCAGAAACTAGAATAACTATTACCAACATTACCACATTAATGTTTCAGCCAATAGGACTTTAATATGCGACTCGAGTTACTGCCATCGTTTCAAATTAATCCGGAGTTTCCTTTCCTTCGTCACACAGACTCCTAGGCAACTTCCGTCCCGGCACACCGTGGCTCCAGGTAGCATCAGCCAGCCCGGGGTGATGGATTACTATGTTGTGCCCATTCATTAGAAAATGTTGAGGCCCCGGACACGTCACAGAGCACAATTAGTACGTCATTAAGGCAGCTGCCTGAGAAGATACGAATCGGCGTGGCTGTCGCTTCTTGGCAAGCAAGCTCTTCCGAGTTACGTGGATGAGGAACGCGGCACACAGGTGGTTGGTTGTCGAGCGCGTCCGATCTTTCTTCTGCATGCGAGAGGTATGTGTGAGCATAGCACGTCAGGGGAACTGGACATGCTTTTTATTTTGACACCAGAGCGGAGAGTGGAGTGATTATACCTTCTTGTGTTTGTCTGCATTTCAAGACTGACTTAGATACTTTTCATTTTGCTACCTTTGCATAAACATTCCTGTTCATTGACCGCTCTTGATCACGTACTTGCAATAATTGCTATTAATAAGAAACCTTTTTTTGAATCATTTTATCAGAATCAAAAGTGATGCACATTTTGTGAAAAACATAATGCTAATTAACATACATTATTGTAAAAAGATCTTTTTCTTTTACATAATTTTTCATCTGTGTTTAGATGCTATGTAACAAAGAATGGATTCGTATTTTCTCAATATTAACACTTCCAAGGAATGTAAAGTCTTTAAACGCATTGAAAGAAAGAAAAACTGCAAGAAGTGTTATGAATTAAATCATGACTTGAGAACAAGTATATGAAGTTATAAAATCAGCGGAAATATAACCGAATGTTTTTGGACTTGATAATAAAACAAGATTTTGGGGGACCGGTTCTCAATGTAACATGTATTTAAGGGTTGATACAAACTTGAGCTTTCTACTCTACCAAATTTTGTGATTTTTTCTTTAAATGAAAGTTAGTGATAGTATTTCTTACTATTATTGACTGGTTTTATGGTAAAAATACCAATACATTTTTGTATAATGTAATACATTTGAATAATGTGTTTTATATATATATATATATATATATATATATATATATATATATATATATATATATTAGAATGAACGTTTCTTTTCCATCTTTTCTCCATCACATTATCAAGAGAACACTACAATAGTTGATCTTTGTTATTTTGTTTTGCAAGCATATTCTTGTCCCAGGAGTTTATAGTTAGCAAAACGAAGATTGATTGTTTAAAATCAAAAGATTAGTGAGTTCACGCAGTGAGAGTGAGTTTCGTGTGACACACTATTCCTTTTAGAAAATGAATTATTAGTTATAATTATGTGCTATCCATTACGTTATTACGGTAAGGTTAACTACAATAGTCCACCATAACATATACACGCAGATCTTGGTATATAACTTCAATTGTATATTCATTCACATAAATTTCAATTTAGTAATCATTTGAACCTTGTCTTCAGCATGAAGAGTGATTGTATTTTTCAGTATTAGTAAATCTTCCTCATTTCATCAGTTTTGGGGAACAAGTTCTGAGTGGCAAGAAACATTATCGGCGTTTAGAATTCAGCCAAAAACCTATGAGAACGGGTATGCTAATGTAAATTCCTAAGAAACGTTGGCTATCACCTTCTGCCAACCTAGAATTTGAAAGAAATATAGAGCGTGAATTCTGAAAGCACACAGTAAAAAATAGGAACGATCTCCTAAGAGCACACCCAGACCGCTTTCTTTTTGTTCATAGCTCGCTATTTTCGCACAAGGAAATGCTACACAGTCGCGGTATGCCCTTGTTTCGGAACAGGAACGAGGAAATTAGACCAGTCGAGCGTGGTGGCTATGATGTGAAGGGACAGCGGACAGAGTGGTTGTAGAATATCGAGTTTGACTTCCCAGCCCGCGCACTTGCAGTTTTCGGGCGACTTTCGCCGAGGCAGGAAGGTCGCGGCCGATCCTGACGTAACGTGTTACACAGATGTCGGCCGCGGGCGGGCGGCGGGCGGAGGGCGGAGGCGGGTGGGCGATGGCGGAGGCGGGGCGGGGCGGGGCGGGGCGGGGCGGGGCGGGGCGGGGCTGGCGGAGGCGGGGCGGGTGATGGCGGAGGCGGGGCGCGGCGGGGAGGGCGGCGGAGAGGGCGGCGTGGCGGGGCGGGAGGCGAGGCAGGTGCCGCTGCGTCGACCGCGTTGCGTAATTTCGGAGAAATTCGGACGGGCTGCGTGCGGGTTATCGGCCGCACGTGCCACCGCCGCCGTCGCCCCTCTCATTGTCCCCCGTGGCACCCCCAGTATCGTCACTATGCATTTGAAGCACTAAGGTTTTTTCGGTTGGAAAGTCGTTTCAGATATCTTTTATCCAAAATTTCGTGATTTTTTTCTTTCATTGAAAGAAATATGGATTATCATTTATCTTATTAACATAATTTATTAAATGAACATTAAATACTAATATATTAGCATTAATAGAATGAATACTAATCTGTCATTGGTTCATTACTTCCATTTGCTACCCTCTATCGAAAGCAGACGTTTCGTGGGAGTGTGAGCAAGTCTAAGGGTGGAGTTATAATTAGCAGAGGGAAGGTGGAGAGTGATAAAAGTGTTTTTGCCTGTGCATAGGTCGTTGGGTGTCTTTAAATGTGAAGATCAGTGAGTTTATATACTCCCTCCAATTTTTACGGGTATCCTACAGTAATTTCATTACTTCTGTATCGTTGGCACTTATCACGTCACGCCATTGAATCCTTGCATCTCACTGATTACATTTCTTCACTTATAGGGTGCATTGGGGAAAAGGGGAAGGTAAAAAACAAACTCCTTTCTGGAATGGATATTTTAGGTAGGAAACTGACTGTTCAGCATGAAAAAAAGAATCAAAGAAGGTGCAGGTTACATTTGCGTTTAATGAACGCTACAGAATTGAAAAAAGATATGCGACTGTGGGAATTTTTTGTCAGAAAAGTCATTGTTTACTACGCACTCTTTACGTATTTCACGAACTACTTTCATAATTATGAAAATTAACATTACTTCTGAGAGTTTTTAGTAGACGTTCAATACATCTTTGCTTTGATTTAATTTTCTGAAATATTTTTTGTGGATGAAAAGGGTGCAACACCCCCGCTATAATCATCAGTTTTTCATGTGACACTTTATTGAGGAATATTTGTGCATTAGGCATCAATTTTCCTTGATGTCAGTTTTCAAAAAGTAATATTTATTTAACTAATAACACACAAAACATTAGATTAATGTTAAAATTTGAAATAAATAATAATTATTATACATCGCAATTTGTTATCTCCCAATTCTAAACGAAAACTAAAGAAAATTGTTTGTGAGCAACGAAAGGCGGGGGAAGTTGTAAGTGCTTTCCCCTTTTACCATTATCGAGGATAGTGGAAGACGTCACAAATACTGCAATCTGAAATTAGGCACTGAAAACTGTTTTTGCAAACTTATCACATTCTCCTAGTTAATCAGATGTTGTAAGCAACGAATGGTTAACTTCTTACCCTGAAATTAATGAACTTTTACGGCTAAATACCCGGAGCTTACCCGTGACCATGACTTACAGGAACCGGAAGTATTTTTTTGATAATCTGAATCCAAGTAATATATTTTACCTAAGTTGTCATTCGCCTTGCCAGTCACTTTAATGCTTCGGGACGTGTAGCAGTATTCGATGCAAAATGATACAGTACTCACAATAATATGCTGCTCTGAGCAATTAATGTTTAAATATTACGATAATGTATAAAAGGTGTAGGTAAACCTCGAAACATTTTCTCAAAGGTTATGGTTTGGTCATAAACGATCTCACCACAAACGGGACTTGACACACATAATGTGTGATTAAGAGCGTTCGGTTTGTTCAGACGCTTATAATGAGTCGAACGTTTTCTCCTCTACACTTTCGTCCTTGTGTCATAATGCCAGTCAGCATATGAGTGACACAATCCACTTTCCGCATAGTAGTGGGACACTTTTTCTGGGGACAATTACCAAGATTGAAATAAGTGTGGTCCCGAGAAATATTGGGTAGGTAGCAACAGTACATTTGTCCAACTGACCGTTATATAACGATTCTTGATCTTTGGTATTCCAGTGGCGTGTGCAAGAAGGTGACCGCAACGTTACTGCAATTCCTGTTTCATGTGTGAAGTGGTTTGCGGAGACTCGACTCTTTATAGCATTCTAACTTTTATCTCCTCGGGGGAATGCAATTGTTACATGTTTTACTATCAATTGAAGGGAATAAATGTGCTTATTAATTCTTAAGATTTCTTTTTTTCTCTTCGCTATCATGATATTCTGATCTCTAAACCTACCAACAAATGCCCATTCGTGAAATGTCTATTGAAGCACGGGATTATTAATACAACATACCTTCTGACATACTGTAGATGGTAAATGCATGCCCTTATTGCGTTTCTGTGATGTTACATGGTCAAACACGATGTAAAACTTATATGACTTCTCGAAAAACCAGATGCATGAGCAAAAACAGAAGGAAAAGTTTAAGTACGTACTCCTCCTCTTGGACCGAATCGCTCGAAGGCGAAGTGTGTCCTCGATTTTTCACCTACAGCTGTGGCCTCGCGTACGTTTGCCGCGGGAGCTGCAGAAAAAGGCCAAGAGATCAGACATCCTAAAACGATCTGTTGGAAGCATTTGCAATTATTTCGTAAGTTCGTACATTTCATAATTTGCTCGAAAAACGGTAACTTTAAGTGGAAAATTGATACTAACGCAAAATATATTACAAGATAACTGAATAATTCCAGTTAAATAAAATATAACTTTGCACACCTAGTTGAAGTGGCCTTGAATTTGAAATTCACCAGCAAATTTAGTCGCTCGGGAACCTTCCTAGCGGCTAAGTTACTAGTGACCAAATGTGCTGATCAATTCAAATTCAAGGCCATTTCGTCTAGGTGTTCGAAGTTACGTTTTATTCAACTGGAATTATTCAGATATACTGTAATATACTTTGCGTTAGTATCAATTTTCGACTTAAAATTAACGTTTTCGTGCAAATTATGGACTGTAAAAATAAGCTGTTACCAACTGTATTTCTGTCAATATCCGGTACTTGGTTAGCAAAATAAAAAAAAAAACTATAAATGGCGCTTTTATATTTATATTTATCACCTATTGTCATCTTTCAAATGTGAAGTCAAGGAAAATCCAAATTTCTAAACAAATAATTGCATTTAATAGAATAACAAGGGTAAATCAAATATAAAACCATAATTGTTTTTATCTGGGAATTTTATCAATATGTAAGAAATATGAATGTCTCATTTCTTATCGTAGACGACATGATATGCTACGCAACATGATTCCATCAGTTTGGGGATTCGAGGAAGTCTTTTATAAGAAACTCTTTGATTTCGACTGTAGACACCCGTGCGCAGCGTTTTTCTGCTCTTCATTGAATCCGAATTGCTTGAATCCAATTGCCATATTTCTTCTTTGAAGTCGTAAAAATCACGTGGACTAAGACTGACAAATGAAATAGATGTATTTTCTAACTCTGGATTGTCAACAGTTGAACGGAAGACATGTGAGACGAGCGTGGGTGACAAGCTGCAAATCACCTGTATACAAACTTCGTCTTCTTTCCTGCTTTTTGGAGCGAATACAATTCATGGCAGACTCTATTTACGTGTTAATATCTAATATTTTTTCATTTAAAAATATATTTGCTTCTAGGAGAGGGATAATTTAGCAGGAGGTCTGAATTTAATCAAAACAGAGTTTTAGAGTATAAGTTTCTTTTAGCATCTCTGACCAAGAATAATTGGGAGGAATAAGATTAGTCAGGGTCGAGGTGGTCAAAAATGTTTGTTTCCTGCGGAAGCATTTTCTTTTTTCTATGTTGTTTACAAGTTGGAAATATAAGCTTGTGGAATTGAGAGGATTTTGTGGTGTAGCGACTAAGGGCGGATTTTTTTATGTGAGTAGTGATGGGGGGTTGTAACAAGCTCATGATAAATATAATTGGTATGAACTGAAGTGCTTTGGAAATGGTCCGGAGGAAACTATTTTGGAAGATCTGTAATCTTTGTATTTCAGATTTAGTTGCTGAATCTCATATTAGACTTGTGTAAATGAGAATGGTTTGAGTTGGGCAGAGTTATGTATTTGGAGGGAAGACGATCGATGTGAAACTGGGGAAGCGTTGCTACTCGACATAGTGCGAGTGGTCACTCTGGAAAAAAAAGAATCAATGGTTTTTATACTTTCACTGCTAAAAAAATTACAGATTTATTTATGTAATGCGGTGCATGTCGCGGAAATCGTATCTTACTGTACAGATCCTTATTTGCATTAACACAGCACCTTACAGAACAAATCCTGAATCATGCCACGATACGTCAAGCATTGTTTTAACCCCATGTATCAATGTTGTGTCATTGTCGTACTATTGTCAAAATATACATTTTGACGTCACAGTTTTAATTTTATCGCACTTTTAAGATTTTCATTTGCTTCACCTACATTCCTTCTGAAGCATCAGAATAACAATGCGTTTTTTGCTACTAGTGAGACAGTGATTACTCAGTTTTACGATGTTTGAAAGAAAGAAATATGCATCCCAAAAATGCCGATAACAATGAACGCAGGTGAGAAAGAAATCTTTTATCATTCAGAATACTTAGCTTCTTTTATTACCGACTTGTCGTTTTGGAACCATGCCATTCGTCAGTTGGCGGAGGGGGGTGTGCCGAAAGAGTTTGCCTGAGGCATCCGTAAGAATGTGAAAGGGCACTTTGCGAAAGGGGCCTCGTATAAAAATTTAGACGAACGCACACGCAGGTGCAGAAGTGAAAGTGTGTAAGGTCACAGGGGAAGCGAGGTTGATAAGAGAGGACGTATAAATGGATGCATAAGTGGACTTTATAGACATGACCACGCGCAGAAACTGCAGACATTTTTACTTATTGAGTACAAGCACGAAGGCTTAGAAATAAATTAGATAGTTTAAAGTAGACACTTTAACAATAAATATTTTATGTGATCGTTCATTACTTTCTGCACAGCACTGAGAAAATTATCTTTTTTACCTTTAATTGGTATCGCGGTCAGATTTACGGTACCGCACCGGCAAATTGACACTTGTGTAACAATCAATGATTGTTGTGTCTACACGTCGAGCAGCCCAGTTCCTTCCTCGTAGTGTAGATATATCTTTAAACGAAGTAAGAGCTCCATTTGTAGTTTCGTTTTAGAGTTATGTAATTTTTTGTGTGGTGCGGTACGAAATACCGCCGATATCGATTGCTTAAGTTTTTTTCAACTAATGATACCAAACTACGAGATAACAGGTAATTATAGAGAGAATATGTCGTTCCATAACACAATAGACGACCTGTATAGAAGCCGTGGTCATTCCTCAATTAGACGAGGGCTTTGAACAATTCCTAGAAGGTGTATTGGAATAACTTGACGACAGAGGAGATGATTCTGTATATTTCGAAAATATTATCATGATTCTGAAACCGAACACGAGCAAGAGAATGAATAAGCATATAAAATTATTTAAGTACTACTAACAATAAAGGCAATAATTTTGAAAAAAATGGTTAATTTTGAAAAATAGTAATGCTGCAATTGGTGTGCCTACCGTCCATTGATTGATTGATTATTGGGAGTTTCCGGGCGCCACAACGGATTCCTTTGTCCCGTAAGTGTAGTGTGTGTTTCTCCGGTACGCGTCGGTGCTCTTCCTCCGGTCGACGGTGTGTACCGTACCGACCTACACGCCGGCTAGGAGTTTTCTTCAACCACGCATCTCTTACTAGCAGGGTACTGCCGCAGCTGAAACGAGCTCCTAGTGCTTAGCTTCCGACTGGTCTCGTCATGTGATGTAGTGGGGTGCATGTAAATGTAAGCGTGTGTAAGTGAGGAATGAGGATACAAGGAAGAGGAAGAAATCGTGTGCGGTCCGTTGCCCGTTTTTTCAAGTACTACACTGGCATTAGTCTGGCGTTCATCGGAGAAACCACGGACAAATACAGATCAGAGCAACCGGCCGTTATAATTCTCCACCAGAAAGTGGCTGAATTCGACCTAGCTATCTAGCCATTGTCGAAACTCCTGCCACCGTCGGGACTCAAACCCCTCAAACTATAGAACCTCCGTTCAAAGGTACTACAGTAACATCAATTGAAACCTAGACCCACCTCACTCTCGTCTCCTCCACCCCGTGATATTCCACTTCGCTTGTTCTCACTCCGCCCCATTGACTCTCATTCCCTTTCGACGAGACCTACCCCGGTTCCCCAGTGTGTGTGTGTCATGACCCTTTGTCGAAAATCCTGCCTCACTGGGACACGAACTCAAAGTATTGTATCATCATAAACCTTGATAAAACAAATGTTGATTTTTTAGACTAGAAAATAAGTTCAATGTTGTCAAATAATACGCTGAATTATTGGAATTAAGCACGAGTGGTATCACAGACCGCCGATACCAATTAAAAGTTTTGTAAAACGATACCAATTAAAGTTTTACGTTTATATTTATTGCTGTTCATCTTTGCAGTTTTTCAACGCTATCAATATTAGAATACAAAAATACAAAATAATGGAAAATTTCTTGAAAAATAATTTAAAAACCACTTCTTTCTTTTCAAAACTGAACTCACACGGGACGAGCTGAAAGAACTAGTTGACCTCGCTACCTTCCAAAAATTAAAACCTCTAAGGTATGATCTCCATCCCATGATGTCATTCATTCCAAAGACTTTTTTTCCATGGCCATCTCAATTAGATTGTCGCGGCATTAGGAATTTTGAAGCGATATGTAGTTCATCCACGAGATAAAAGTCTAGATCAAACTAGTGATTTCAAAATGGCGAAACTCTGCATGCGATGGTTGATCCTGCTCCATATGCTGAAACAATTTGGATGCAGTTTCTTGTTGTCGTATCGATTAAATGTCTTCCCGAAACCTTGATAAATATAAAACCTTGATATACCTAGTTTACATTCTCGCTTTCTACGTACTTGCGTAGTAAAGGAAAAGTATTGCAAAGCTGCATCGAAAAATAGCAATTTTTTGACAGAAAATTCATATTGTGCGTCCCTGATATAGAAAAAGTAGATAATTTTTCATCCTTTACGTAGCAACTTACTTTTTTAATACGTAACGTAGTCAGAAATCACATTTTATGTTTCTTAAGAACAAAAAAGCCTTATTTGCAGCAGCATTATATAACTTTGTCTATAATATGTATATTACTCCATATACGAGAAAGGAAAAGAACGGGCGCTACGAACAAAATGTTTCTAACAGAAAGAACATGATTAAAAACCAATCAATGACTTTCTGTATAAAATGTTATAGGACAGTGGTATCCTCAGAATATTTGAAGAAACCAAAACGCTCCTTTATTTAAAACAAATATTCTATTATAATAAAATGCACATTAAAAATCACCACGTTTCGTGATAAAGTATGGCCTCTTAATTAGGATAACTGCTTGATTTCAAACTACCTGATAATGTGGCCATATTGTGCCGCGAAATGTTGTGGTTTTAGAGCATTTGATTATAGTAAAATATTTCTGTTTTAAACAAGTGCTTTGATTATCTTTAATTAATCAGAAGATAACACTGTCCTATAAAGATACGGTGACTTTAAGGATCATTCATGCCAAATTTCGAGAACGTTATGTAAAACATTTATCTAAAACCATCTTGAAACCGAATAAAAAATAATAATCCATGCACATAGTTGAACATCTCAACTATGGCAGAGACTATTACCGAGCGAAGTAAGTGGCATAAGACGAGACTGAGCTACCACCCAAACCAACAATCAGTGAACATGTTGGACAATAGTGAACATGTGTATAGACTAAAGCGGGAACATATTTCAGATTTACCCTTTAGATTCACTTAATAGTTACTTACGTCTTGTAAACCATTTACTAATTGTTCCAAGTAAACCGATTGTAAATTAGTAGAATTGAAAAAAAATACACAAACGTCATTTAATGCTTGTTTCACGAAACATGAATTCCAAATTTGAAGAAAATCAAGCAACGCAACTTTTTACCTTTCCATCGTGTTTGTGGAACAAACAAATTTACAAGCATACGAAATCACAAAATGTCCACTTAAAACAGGACCTAGGCTATGCTGGGTGGTAATGTGGTACGATTATAATTAGAAGAGAATTTTTGCATCTATCTCGTGAAACCAGAGGAACCATTTGCTTAGAGCTTATTGACTATTTTGCTCAGCTGAATTTTCGTTGTAAAGGTGACAATCAATGACGCTGGTAATTCATTGTGATATTGAAGTACATTAAATACGTACTAAATGAAATTATTCTCAACTATTACAATATTGCAGATTATAATGTTTTGTAAAAATTAAGCAACAAATCTATATTAAAGAGTATTGAGAATAAGTAAAAATATTAAACACTCCTTGTTTCTATGAATTATGTAGCTAATAAAATCAATTTTAGTCCACGAGTGCTACCATGCTTAACTAGTTTGCAACGAAGGCGTGCAATCGTATAAAACTTGTCAATTTTATAGTAATAAATGTATAGGGATTGATTTCAAACGCGATGTAGCTTTGGTTGGACATCAAATGCCAAAATTCCAACATGCTTGGCTCCAGCTACCGTTAATTGCTGGGGTGACTTGGTATTATCCGTTGGGGAAGTACAAATTGTAGATAATGAGTCTGGCGTGTTGAGCGCTCTATACTTCAGTGCCCCATGTGTTGCACTCTCCAGGAGAGAACGCCTCCTTGTTTACACATCATTAGAGCATCGCGAACGGGTTCAGCATTTCCAAACTGCCGACTCACAAGAAAGGTATTTTTTGTTACACAATGAGAAGAGATCGTCTTTCAAATAATACCCTGCACTTTTAAATTAAAACATGACATCTATAACTAATGTTTGTTCGTACAAAAAATAACTGTTTTTATCCTCGAAAGCCATTTTTCTAGTAATTTAATTGGCTTATTCTCACTAATTGTCGAGTTCTTTTTAGTTGAAAAGACAATTTACTTTTTACAATTTTCTGATTATAATTTACAATTTACGACGCTGGGATTATTTTTTCTTATATCTTCTGTGCAAATGAAAAATATCAAAATAGTCTCAAAAATTTTAATTTTATTTTACAAAGAAATGTGTTTAGAAGTCTATTTTTACAAGAAAAAATTAAAACAGTTCACATGTTGGCAATTGTGTTCACATTTTGTTTTCGGTTACGAAATAAACGCCTCCTCTCACAATAGAAATGTTTCCTGAGAAAACAATATTTTTTGTGTCATTTTGCTCCTGCACTAACGAGTAGCATCGCGGTTTCAATTAATTTTCGTTTTGAATTTAACTACTAATACGTGAATGTGCCCATTACTAGTTAACATACGCTGCCGAACGTTCTTCCTCTGCTAAAATCCACATATTTATGAAAATCCAATTTTGGTCCAACCTCGTTGTCATTAAATAAATCTGTGCACCAGCAATATCCTGGATACGTTTTTTCATGAATAATTTACTTTAGCAAAATATGATACCACTTATTAAACAAAATTGCTTCCAAAAATTGCGAAGGAAACAACGAACAGAAGAATTTTGATGTGCACGTAAGTCGGCATATTACAAACGCATGTGGACAGGTTTAAGTCCACATGTACCCTCTCAACACACGGAAAAATACATGCAGGGCAAAGGTTAAATATATAGAATACAAAGGCACCAGTAGATAACAGCGAAGAAATCTTCTGCGTAATTACGCACTCAGAAAACCTGTCGACGATTGATACTGTTGCGATACCATACAGCAATCATAGCGTGTCCATGGCACCAGCAATCCCAGGAGGCGCCGTGATGAAATATTGATCTGCTCGGAATCACTAAATCACGAGATGAGGATCGCGCGGGAGGCCGCCTCGTAATGGAGCTGCAGGCGCGAAGGTCAAGCGGAGAATGACCCTAGCCTCCCAGATGCGGAGGCGTCGGAGAAGCCTGCTGGGGGTGCGAAGGAGATGGAGAGGATAAAAGGAGGACGTGGCAGAGGTGTAGAAGATACAAACAGCGAAAGAGGTGGTAGAAGAAGAGGTGTGGCAGAAATAGCCGAGGAGGTAACAGGTAAGATGTCATAACAGGAAGGGAAGAGGTAAGATGAGGCTAGGTGAACGGGAAAGCGGTATCGAAGATGACAGAGGTAACGGAGGACAATGGCGGTGCTTGAAGTAACAAACGAGGTGACGTTGGCCCAGGTGTGGAGGTGACGCTTACATAACTAGAGCGGGGGGACACGGGATACATGCCCCGGCGGTGAGTTGAGCGAGGGCGCTAAATTTCTTTGCTTTCTCGAAGTCAAGACGTTCCCTTATCTCTCAAACCGCAGAGCAGTACCAGATGGGCCGCTAAGAAAGAAGCTATAAATATGGTATATATAAATATATAGGAAAAATAGTAGGAACGGGACATGTGGCTCAATGCATCAACTAATGTCACGGCATTCCCTCTGATCTGTGGTCCTAGGCTCGAGTCCCGACGCCGGTAAGATTTTCAACACTAGCTTTTCAGCTAGGTCGAATTCAGTTGCTGTCTAGAGGAGAATTCTACCGGCCGGCTGCTCTGATCGGTAGTTTTCCGTAGTTTCTCTGATCAAGACCGGACGAATGTCGAAACAGTACCCTATCAAACGGGTCACCGACTGCTTACGATTTTTCCTTCCTCTTCCTTGTCCTATCCTCACCCCTTACACAGATACATTTACACTAACAATGCACTACAAATAGGTGATCTTGATGATCTTAGGACCAGTCCAATGGCCACTGCTGAACCAGAAACGGAATTTTATTCGAAATATAAAATACGTTCATTGTATATAATACAATGTTTACGAGGAACCGGTATTCATGTGAATAGTAGTACCGTGTATCCAGTGATGAAGTCCGGAGAGGATGCGTTAGAGGGAGGATAAATGGGGGGGGGGGTAAATATATCCCAGCCCAAATCGAACAACGCGGTAAGACAATTTACAGTACAAAATATTTCTTAGTTTTCGATCGAGTAACGAATGTGCTGTAAGAAACATTAGCAAGCACGTGGTTAAAATTACTTGTTCACAGAAATCTGCTCGTCCTTTACTTCGAGTACGCAGTAAATGGGGGGTGGGATAGTTTAACGATTCATTGCGAAGATATGATTGTCATAGAAGCGCAGCACCAATACTTTTGATTTGTAAGAAAGATAATTCCGTAATATTTATCGCAAACGCGCATCTGAAATATTGCATTTCGACGTATAAATGAATTAAAATGTAACGAAATGTGTAGTAATAGGTAAAATATGTACAAATATGTAATTATAACAAAATATGTAAAATAAAAATAGTTCTAATTCATTCAGAACGTCTTGCAAACTTTAAAAAACCTTATTGAATTCAGGTATCTAGTTCCTGTAAAATGATTTAGTTATATGGAAATCCGTTCCCTAGTCATAACGTTTGAATTCATTGTATTTTCCTGTTCCTGCTGTAAGGAATTAAGCCGACTTAACATTGTTAAAAAAACTAATACAAAGAGAGTATATCACTATTGCTCCATATTGCTCCATCAGCAAACCATATTAACCGTTTGATCTCCTAAATATAATCAGAAAAGTCAAACTGTTCCACTAGTGCAGTAACAGAAAGGAGAGAAACAGCAGGAGAGTTCAGCTCAGATACACATTTTCAGGAAGTCAGGAAGAGAAAGAACAGGGTAGATGTTTAATGAAAAGGGCAAGAGCGAAGATGAAGTTATTCATTTTCAGAAGAAAAAATTGATTTTGATGATTTCAGAAATAATAGTTCAGATTCTGAATAAATAAAGTTGAAAATTTCAAGACATTCAAAGCATAAAAGGTTATTTGACTTCCTCAATGGAGCTCGGTTTGAAACAATGAATGAAGAAGTATTGAGAAACCAAGAACCTAAGTTAGCTAAAGCATACAAAGAAGAAATTAAAAAGAGAAAAGAAGATTAACTGGCATTAGAAGTGGTAAGTTAAGCCCTGAATGTATTTGATTTTAGCCCTAATATGAAAACGACTACACCAACAGGTCTTCCAAAGTTACTATACAAGAACGGGCGAGCCCTAACATAACGACAGATTTGATAATTTTTCTCACAAAAACAGTTTCCGTCGCCACAAATGATGAAGAGCTTTAGCAAAGTTGAGTTCGTAGAAGATTCTCAGAAACTTAACTAGACTACGTCTAACCAACTATATTTACACAGACTTGTAACTACAGAGCCTTGTATCTACAGAGCCTTGTATCTACAGAGCCTTGTATCTACAGAGCCTTATATCTACAGAGCTCAAGTTAGTTTGAAAGCTCTTTTTCAAGACATTGTAAAATGTTTAGCACAAAAAAAGCTGTAAGTCCAGATTTAGTTTAAGCTTCTTGATTTAAATAACGTTTCACATTTTGTAAATAGATTAAGAAACTTTGTAAAGTAAGTTTATTACATAATTTTGAAGTAGAAAATATGTATATGATTGACACTGTTGCGATAAATAATACTCTTAATTACTATTTATCATCATTAAAGGTCTTTTTGTTCAGGAAGAGTGAGTTGCTGCCTCCTTTCCTTCTCATACACATCCCGACATAATTTTCATAAAAAATTCTCTTCATTTGTAACTATTAAGATAAGTGCGAAAGGAAATAACAAACATGATAGCCTGAGATTATGTGAAATGTATCTTTGTATTTATTTATTTATTTATTTATTTATTTATTTATTTTACGTCAAAAAACAGTTAAAAACTGCGTATGACGTGCTATGGGGAAAAGTGAATTGTGTGCACATTTTCAAAATTCTGTGATCCCTACACTAAGTCATATACTACTTAAATTTTGAATTTTGAAAGGGAGAAGAAAAAACAAAAAAACTCCCATGTAATAAAATCTATTTTCAAGGATAAATAAGCAATACGTTTTGGCTCTTATTACTTCCTGCCGCGACAACATGGAAACGATAATTTGAATAATTGTATGAAGTGGTTGTTTCCTCTTGCATTGAAATTACGACAATTTAATGTCTTTTCCTATGAAAAAAAAAGATTTATCCCTCCTCTTGAGTTTTATCTGGAGTGAGAACTAAGCTATTTATGCCCCCCGGCGGTGGCAGAGATAAGGGCAGTGGTCTAGCGGAGCAGACGGCGGTTACTTCAGTAACAGTAGCCTTGGAGGCAGCGTCGGGGACAATATAGCAGCCGCGGTGGCCGCTGTTTAGGCGATGAAAAGGCCGGTTGTGAATCGACATGTTACACGATACTTTAAAAAAAGAAAATATTGATTGACATTATAATTTTGAAGACACTAAATTTAAAATACAGGTTGTCCAAAGCCACCCGCGCCAAAAAAAAACAGCACCGAATGCATCATTTACGAGAACATTGAAACCAGTTGTGCTAAACCTTAATCTTAACGCGGAAAAGACTAGTTTCTTCCGAAAAAGAGTGTACACATTCCTTACCCTGCTCTGTAGCGTGCTCGGCCACAACTAGAAATTCTTGTATTCACCCGTGTGTTTTGTGGTACTTGCTGCGTTCTACGGCGTGCCGGTGCGCGGCCTCCTCTCTTATCTCTAAGGTCGTTGAGCATTTGTCTTTACAAAGCATTGGGGTGCAAGGAGGGCTACATTTTCGTGACCTTGCAGAAGGGAGAATGATAATCGGTACAGCAAATCACTGCTAGGGCCCGCGACTGGTGGTACGGACGGCAGCAAAATAGACAAACGTATCTGCACCGCGCAGCAAGCGATCAGTATGCTTCTACTTTCAATCAATCAATCAATCAATGAGGTCTTATATTCCGTGGGGAGACTCAGGTCATCAGGCCGCCTCTTCCGTCTGACCACGCATATTTTGCTGTGCTCCTTCGCTATCTAGAAGAGAAAGAAGGTATCACTCGGCTGATAAAAAAGCGATTTGAATTTAGCTCTGAGGCTTCTCTTACATGCAGTAAATTTACAACATGGGCCGGCCCGTTTAATTTTCTCTCCGAAGGAAGGCGTTCGAAGGACTTTTTCGTCCTTAATAATTCACAGCTTCGATATGGTTTGAGCTCGCGAACTTGAGTATAATAGTCCGATACGCTAACAATCACACCATCGAAAGCGGACACAGAACTATCGATATTCAAACCCTTCAGAGGTTTCAAACGCAGTAAAGCGGATGCCTACCTAAAATTTAACTATGCATGTGTGCGTGAGAGCCTTACACAAGGGCAATTGAAAAAATGTTTTACTCCTAATCTAGCACTTCGTATTTTAAACTATTTGGGGATGTTGTGGGGAATATTGTGATACAACTCGTCGTTTCAATTTTAGGCGAGCAAGAGCTGGATATTCTGAAAATATATAATTGAACTGTAATAAATATACTGCTTCTAGAATTTCCCTCCATTCTGCAGACCGAGGTGGCGGAGGCAGTGGCGATCAGGGTCATAATTCAAGATCGCTTGCGCTCTGGGCGGGGACCGATCGACCAATCGACCGCCGTTTCCTCTCTGCGATATTATCGCCTCGATTACGCGTGTCAGGAATCCGCCGGAGCCCGCGTGTGGAGGCGACGTCCCGAACAACGCTGGTTCCCGCCCACCCCGCCTATTGATGGCAAATTTTACTAACACATCGATACATCGATGTTTCGATACATCACTAAAGGATTTTCGATGTCCATAAAAACATCGACGAGAAAAAATCGATGTTTTAATTATAAACTAATAAATATGCTATTTTCCTATCAATTTTTAATTACAGTACGTTAAAGGGATATATTTTATCGTTTGGTTACCAGCAGGTTGGTAGTATGTAAACATTACCGAATGTAAAGGATAACATTAACAATAAAAAACACCATGTTTCACTATCTTTTTCGTGTTTCACTGTCGATTCATGCAATGCCACGCCTGGCGGTAACACACATTAATAACACGAGCAGCTTCTAAACTTCCTCAGATTGCAGAGGCGAAGTGTGCAGCGTGATAAAGAGGATGGCGCAAAAGAACTATTGCTATAGATTGCTGCTACTTTGCAACATGCTTAAATCTCTTTATTAAAAAAAATTAAAAATTAAAAAGTCATCAGTGGTTTTGCAACAAAATATCGATGTGAAGAAAACATCGAAAGCGAAATATTGATGTTAATATATCGATGTTTCTGGTGGAATACATCGATGTTTTAAAAACATCGATTTTTTGCCATCCCTATCCCCGCCTCTACACCTCTTCACACCTCTTCATACCTCCTCACGATCCTGCGGAACACCTGCTTTCTGATCGTTCTCAGGTGCTTGCTGGAGCAACAGAGGATTTGCGTTTCATGTTTGCTCTTGATTCACAATTCAGTACGTGCAAGCATGGAGGGGAAAAGCTTTGCTGATTGTAGATTGATCCACCGGCAGCTACTTCCGTAATTTCTGTTTGCGTTCTCGTTTCCGAAAAACTTCGTGAAAGTTCTTTATTTGGTAGTTCAAAGAGGTCTTTCACATGCTAATGAAGAGTAGTTGCAGGGACTTCACGCGATGTTGATTAAATCTTAAAGATTCTGCATCAGACGTTTGCAGATACCGTTTATTACTGACGATTTCTTTCCTTATTAAGCAATGGATCAGGAAGCACTGTTCTGAGAAATCTTATACGGATTACAGTCTTTGAATATTTAGCCAGTAGTTGTCCATGTGTCAGGATATTTCTCTTTTGATATTAATCTCTCACTTATTTTTGTTTTAGTAGTGAATGAGTGTACCTAGAGTCATTCAATGACAAAGTTCGTAAATTTGTATTTCCTTACTGCTGTCCATCAAATTTTAAGGGATGTGGGATTCTGAACTCTTCTACTAAAGATTTTCTTTGCTTAATTCGTATTGTCCACTGTAGATCAAAATATAACATCGTGTTGCTTCAACATCGACCTCTCAGGTAGGATCTTTTATTTTATTATTCTCCAGAAAGTATTTTACTTGAACAGTTTGCATGAGTGTCGTTATAATATCATGCAGAGAGATGATAGCTGTCCAAATGCTTTTCTTTTTTACCTCCCCAAATACCTCTTCCGCCGCCTTCACCACCTCCTCCTCTTCCTCTTCCTAGTTGCACTACTACCCGTTTCGCTTCAATTCTCATCTGGTCACCCTATCGCTTCCTCTGGCGAATAGGATTTCTTCGTCCTCGCGAGTAGTACTGTAAGAAACTCTTAGATAGAGGAATACCTGCATCCTTCCAAAGTATTGGTCTCAGAAAGTTTGGCTATTTTGAAGATTACATACATCAAGTTCTTCTAGAATATTTTGTATTATTTTTTGCCTTTAACTCTATAATATGCTTTTGATGTTTGAAAAAAAATCAACATCTTGTGATCTGTTGCAATGTTTTGGTCATTATCGAATTTTCACTTCTATATAGACGTTTTGACATCCTTTTTACTTTTTAGAAATTAATATCCCTATCCTTTCTCACTTCGGTTCGTATGATCCATAGCATTCAGTCTTTTGATTTTTCTTACACATCTCATATAAATTGATGAAATTATTACTTCATTGTGATATCTGACTTTCACTGCAAGTTCATAAACGTGAACACAACTTTACAAACTCACCACCAAGACTATTCAAGTACAAACCAATAAGAACACAAACTTCGGCTAATATAATTTTATTATTACTTTATCTGATGATATTAATAATGGTAGAAATGTGATCGAATAGATACTCTGGGATCACAGATCGAATTTTTGTTTATTATGCTTTTCAGGTATTTTCCAACAATTCTAAAGTGCATAAAATAATGTGCTAAGGACAGCTTTCAGTCGTGATAATTTTAAATATGATGTGCCTGTAAATATCAGATCGTACCATATTTCAGAGTTTTGTTATTTAAACTCCAAAGAAACTCATATCTCTTTCGTCGCATCGACATCAAGGTCATTAGCAACTAAACAGATAAATATATTTTACAATTACAATGTGAAATTTAGAACAATATTCATTATAAAAAAATGTAAGTGGATATAATACAAACGCTACAGTACAATTATTACAATACAAGCAATATAATAATAATAAGTAGTTCATCTAAATGCTGTTGTAAATATTGATTTCCTGCATAAAATCAATAATTCTCTTCTGATAATCTTTCTAGTTAAGAATGTTATCATGTTTGCCTTCTAATTGGTGTTTTGCCTACTGCTTTTGTATAGGGGACTATGAACTAATGTGTGTTTTACATTTAGAAGAACTTTTCAATGGTCACATTTAGGAGTTTTTTTTTTCAGTTATTAGGTAAATATGAGTTAATTTAGAATGTTCCGTTCTCAATCTTGAAATAAAAACCTGAACTTTCCGTGAGATGTTTTTGAATATTTTTAAAGGCGTAGTTTTGGAGATTTTCTGGTGTGTTTCTCTAGCCTTCATTTATTTCCATCTTTCGAACCAGATATTTTGAAACTCCTATCTCTGTTTACTTTCCAAGTCACAGATTCTTGTTTAATAGGCGGGCTGGTACTATTACTCGTTGAATGCGCTTTTACTTAGGTCGATACTCCTCAGCACTTACCCACTCACCATTCTTCACTCTCGTATGAAGCCCCTTCATCATCATCATCATCATCATCATCATCATCATCATCATCATCATCAAACCGGTAGCGGTAGCTCAGTGCATCAACTGATGTCTCTGCAGCGGCTCTAACCGGGAGGTCCTAGGTTCGAGTCCTGACGACGGCAGGATTTTCGACACTAGCTGTTCAGCTAGGTCGAATTCAGCTGCTATCTGGAGGAGAATTGTAGCGGCCGGCTCCTCTGATCGGTAGTTTTCCGTGGTTTCTTCGATCAACACCAGGCGAATGCCGGAGCAGTACCCTACCAAACGGGCCACGGACCGCGCGCGATCTGCGCTTCCTCTTCCTTGTCCTATCCTCTCCCCTTACACACACACTTACACTAACATGCACTACACTACCACATATTCCGGGTGACCGGTCGGGAAGTTAGAGCTTGTCCCGTCTGGGGCGGTGCCCCGCTGGTGGGAGAGTCCTGGTTAGGGGGAAGCCCCACTAGCCGACGGTAGGTCGGCGCCGAATCTCGCCATCCAGCGGGGGAAGATCACCGCCATCTCACGAGAAAAAACAACATGCACTACACTAACGGGACTAATGATCAGAGCAATTGACGCTCCCGGAAACATGAATAAATCAATCAATCAATCAATCAACATCAATGTCCTTCCACACAACACTAATTTTGATGACCAGGGCTCGGATTAAGACCTGTCGTCTTTTTATTGATGCATTCTAGACGTAGCTAACCTGTAAATCATGTGTTTATCACAACATATTGGTTATTGACATGTTTAGTTATTAGGTCATTTGTTATCATTTTTGCCATTTTTCAATTGTGGGACATTTTTGGGCCTTTATGTCAATTTTGCCATTTTTACGTATTTTGTTTTATTTACATGCTCTTTGTTAGAGAATGTTTCATGAATATACAATGACACACTAAAATAAAGTGTTTATTGTATCATGACTTCATGACAAAAATTTACTACTGTAGTGGACTCTGTTTTTCAAACTCTCAAAATTACACGGATCTTCCATAACTTCCGCGTTTGCAAAACTGACTGTTCGAAGATCGGAGCTACGGATTATATTATTTCCTGAAGTAAATACTTTATGTTAAATATAATTTGACATAAATACATTTTATCTAATGTTATAAAATTCATTGAATAAATAAATATTTCCATACAATTTTTGTGTGTTAAAAATAAGAGGAAAATGATCTAATTTTTTAAAGTCATTTTAGGAGTATATGTCATTTTCAAAGAATTTTTAGATCATCAGAATTTTTTTCACAGGACGCGGTGTATCAGTTGTTTTATTCATATTGTACATTGCCACCAAGCAAGCCTTCTGCATGTATGTTACAATACATTCGATATCAATGACTGACCATTAGATATCGTGAGATTGATAGTTTATCGTTTTACAAAATCGTAGCTTCTTTACAACTCAACAGATAGTATATTAATGCAAATGATGGAGAAGTCGTTCAAGAGAAAGCATACTCGCTCCTAGTCGTTCATGGGTAGAGAACCTCTCTAAATATGTAATTTAAACAAGATGATTGGAAGAAAGCTGGACAAAATGGGAGAAAATGACAGCATATTAATTATATGGAATTTACTTTAAAAACGTCACGAGGACACTAACAATTTCATCATATAATACAAGTCATTTATGGCCATTATTTTTTATTTATATTCTGTTCCAATAAGTATACATTATTAATTCTGAGTCAATATTTTGCCTGAAATTTAAGTACCACGAGATTATATAGTTATGATTTCACTTACTACAAATGTATAAATCATGTACTGCAGCCAGCATCATTCTTTCGAAGACAGTTATTCCATGTTTTAGTTCATTGACCTCGATGATGTTGTTCTCTCCGATCACTGAACTTAATTATTAGTTACACTCCTAATACCAATGTTTGTACTCCTCACTTCACTTTGCACTTTTTTCTTGTTTGCTTCCCTTTGAACACAACCCCACATCCATGAGTAATGAAAACATTGAGTGTCGTAGAATAAAAGCTCATGAAGATAGCTGAATCCGTGAAAATAGTTGTAGAGTTTTTCGAAAACGACACTCCTGTATTACTATTAATGGTACTCGTAATGATAGTTTGGCGCTTGCGATCTAGACTCCGAGCGCCCAATCCCTCAATCTTCAATTTACAGATTTCGCTCAACTGATACAACGACTTTGAGTAATATATTAAAATATTTCCTTTTCGAAGGTTCTCTGAAAGATTTTATTTAGAGATATTTTTGGAGTCCAGGATTCATCATGCAAAAATATTTAGTGGCATTACTCTCCCAAAATACTTTACTCTATTTTGAATTTGGAGTCTTGTTCTGCAACCAGCACATCATAAGTGCATGGACGATTCAAAAAATATCATCAATTTATATTTCGCCAACCTATCTTGAGAACATTGTTAATAACACCCACGACAGCAACGACCGTCGTAATGACAGAGATTGAGAGTGATGTCACAAGACGACTTTAAAAGTATCATTGTAATATTAAATGACAAACTTGTTATTACCTCTGTGAGAAAATTACTAGTCAAAACCTCAAGACGACAAAAAACAACTTCGTCGTGCAATCAAAATCATTAAGACTTGAGTGGTCGAGATGAGAGGGAGTTCGAATCACATTCCACAATAGGATACTATTTATCAAACGAGGAAAAGGACAGGATAGCGTGGTAGACACGCGGTAAAATTATACAATTGTACAATAATATTTGAAGCACAATATTCTTTGCATTGCAATAACGCATAATTTAACAAATTGTTAACAGAATTTGAAAACATATCACCTTAATACTCATTTTCTAGCGTCATCTTAATGTTTTCCTAAATGCATACCAGTGAACTCAATTCAATGGTTCTTTTTTATAACTTCTGACAAATCAGAGTGGTATTAGCTGCATAGATGCCCATGTGCTACTGGAAATAGAGACTACATCAAATATTTAGGAAAGTTGGATGATGAATACACTGTTTTGTCTTCCTGCCCCAAAACTTCTAAAAAATTACCATCGCTCTGAAGCTTTCGGAAATTTTTTCTTTTATTTTCCATAGAATCTTCAACATATTTCTCAGTAACAGATGTGCTTTACCATCTTCCATGTCTCTTCAAAATGGAAACATCAGCATTAGCCAATATTGTGGCAGATCTACTGTGGAAGCAGTGTATGGTTCAAGATTAGGAATTTTTTAATTTTTTTAGAAATTTTGATATTTTCACTAGTATTGTTCCGATTGTATGCATGCCAACTCTGTGAAATGAACTTTCCATTTACATTCCCAATGAAAAGCATATTCCCAGTAAAGATTTTAGACCTCAGTTTTATATATTTCTTACTTAAATTTAAACATGCAATACTATTTTCCCCACCAACGACACTGAACATTCTTTTTCGGTTTGTTTTGATTGCCGTGTGGTCACCATTAACTATTAACTTGCATCTTCTACATCTTTGACTGACATGGAATAAAATTGCTCACCTCAAAAACCATCAGCAATTCCAATAGTGGCAATAACCTTTGTCAAAAGAAGCAAATCATCAGGTGTCTCCCTCATTAAACGATTGACTTCGTCTCGTGTGTTTTCTATTGTGTTGATTCATAACCAACGAACGTTTTCGCTATCAATTTATAAAATTTGGAAATGTTTATATTACAAAAAACTCAGAGCATGGACTTAATCATGTAATATTTTGACTTCAAGGAAGCGGAATTCACCTTCCTAGACTGTAAAAAAGTTGCTATTATTAATTGCAAAATGCATTGCAATACCGTTTGGCTGTAATAGGGACCACCTACTATGCCTGAAAAGGAAGAACACACTAGAGCCTCATTAACAATGTTAATATTAGTATTTTTTAGGTACAAAATTGTTAATAATGTTTTATACCTTTCTTTAGGTTTCTGAAGTATTAGTTGTTCATTTGCTTCTTACTATCGCTTTTGGAAGCATATCTTTATCTTGCAATTCCATTTTTAAATGTTCAGAGAACTGCAATTGATTTATAGTTGCGAAGGTCCTAGGAGGTTCTGGTATGGAGGGTAATTCTTTATTGGAACTCGTACAACTTGAAATATTGCAACATGAAATTAAAATAAAAGGATGGATACGCGACATAATATGAACTAAAACGTGTTACAACACACGGGCAGAAATTTTACTCATTCGAAATTCGAGCCTGGGCTCCCTAACGTCGCCTTGGCTGGAAACCTCTCACTCGTAATAAAACATTTTCCGACGTAAATTGCTATTATGTAACGTACATGAGGGTTTATTTTGGACTGTACTGCCAGCATTGTGATGAAGCAATGTGATGATCTGATGATGTTTTTTGTCAAAAATTGTGTCATTACGATCTATGTTATCAAATTCTCTCAGTAAATATTGCAAATATTCTACAATATTGACAAAAAATACAGCAATAATATTACTGTAAATATTTAGGTACATTTTGCAAATAATTATTTGTATTACAGAATTAAAAGTAAATATGTTCTCTAAATTTGTCATCATATATCACTGATATTTATATTTTGCTTAAATTATTGTAATTTCTTTCTCATTGTTGTCGTCAATGACATTGTTTGTGATGGCTATGTATTTATAAGACAAATCAGAAGCTTTGGAATCAAATTTTCAAGTTCATAAGTTGTTATAACATTATATTACGGTACTCTGTACCGTAAAGTCCCACTTCCTGCCCTGCTTTGGGACACGGAAACAAAGGAAATGCGACATACGTTTAATGCAACCAATAAAGCCATCCAAGTAATATTTCTCACTAAACTCGTTTTATCACAATAAAACCTCTACGGTAAACACCGTGATTAAGCATTTTCAGTGAGAAAATTAAACATATAATATAATTTCCTAGACGTCTACTTATTTATCGCAGCCCATCGAAATTATTTAATACAATATACATACTTTAAAAAAAATCATTATTGAAACTACGAATTAACTCTCACACATTTTCAATAAAACAACATTTAAAATAACTATGTGATAGAATGAAGCAAATGACAGTTACATTAATAAAAAAAATAAAAATATTTCGTACTACTTGTACAGAAAAAACTAATGCATTAATTCAAGTAAATACCCGAAATTCATTTGGAATTTACGATTTTGTAATAAATAAATTCCCAATGGTACATAATAAATCTTTAAAAGATAGAATCTCTATGTGATTTTAATATTTGTATCGATAGCAAAACGTAAACAAGCTTTTACTGTACAGACGACATTACAAAATTCCAATGTCCCAGTTACGCTGTTAAAGGGTGGATCCATGAAAGCCTGAGGATGACATCACAAATTCCCGCCCTAGTTATCTTGAGCAACGAAGACGCCTTCGAAGTTGCAGCGAATTCCGTTGTCGGGCAAAGGGGGAGTCGCGCGGAGCGGTGCCGTCGCGTCGATTCGGCAGGCCCCATTTGCAGCGCTGGTCCCGTGCTATAATCCTGTGCGGATCAGATGGCTGCGCCGCCAACGCCCGCCTTGCCCCGCCGTCCCGCGGCAACCTCCTCCCGCCCCGCCCCTCCCCGCCCCTCCCCACCCCTCCCTCCCCGCCTCGTCTCCTCACCGGACCGCATCTCTTCGCGTTACCCCATCCCGCCCCGCCCTATCACGAGCCACCCCGCACCACCCGACTTTGGTCCGCTACGGTCGGTCCTTCCCCGCCGCGACCCGCCCCCCGCCATCCCGCGCCGCCCCACAACGTTCCTTACTCCCCCTTACCAACCCATAGCCCGCCGCTCCACCCCTCCACGTCACCTCACCTCACCTCACCTCACCTCACCTCACCTCACCTCACCTCACCTCACGTCACGTCACCTCACGTCACGTCACCTCACGTCACGTCACCTCCCTGCCCCGCGTCGCCCCGCCTCGTCCTGTGACATCCCACACGCCTCCTATTGCCTCTTACCGTCTCATATCGCCTCGCCCTCTCTCTCTCTCTCTCTCTCTCTCTCTCTCTCTCTCTCTCTCTGCCCTACACCATCCCGCTACTCCCCGCTCGCACCGGGCCGCCCCGACGCCGATGCCGACGCTGACGCCTTCTCTCTTTCGTATTCAAAACAGGGCACCCGAACCCTCCAGCGCCTGGCACCGCCCGCCTGGAATTCCCTGCCGTTTCCGTGATCGAATCTGCTCGATATCGAGCTGGGTGTGCCAATCAGCCGCTCCGCTTCGGCTGTTTAGCTCCCCTGTCATAGCGTTATGAAGTACTACTTTAGGGATCGTGCCTATTGTAGTGACAAATTAGTTTTCAAAGGCTGCTGCAGATATCGAACTTCTTCATTCATTCACTCGTATCTGTTTTAGTGTTGTCACGATCCATTCATGTTCAGAAACATGCCCCCAACACCATAATCGGATACTTTTTCTGCCGATTCATCCGGATAATTGCGTGTTACGAGAGCACGTGATGTCATTTTCGTTACTCAACCCTGCTACTACGCCGTGATAAATCCCGCGTATGTAATTTCCGGGTCTTACGGCCTAGGTTTGAGCGATTACTTCAATGCGGCGAGGCGGGTAACCGGGTTAGTGGTGGGCCACCGCCTGTTGTTTTATTGGCCAGTGGCGGCCATTTTCTCGCGGGTGGGAGGGCGGGCGCGTGGTGCGGACAGCGAAAGCGAAAACGAAAAACGAGCCCTCCCACCGTTCATCACGGGCATTGCGACGCCGCCTCACCCGGTCGACTCGCCCCGATCGCAGACACACTGACGCTTCGCTACATAAATGACCTCACTCCCTTCAGGTCAAGTGACAGCGCCTCTACCCGGAGGTCTAAGGGTTCCAGTCCCAGGTGTGGTGGATTTTGGACAATAGCTAGATATCTAGATCGAATTCAGTCGCTACAATGCTAGGTCCAATTCAATCGCTGTTTGGAGGAGAATTCTAGCGGCTAGTTGCTCTGATAGGCAGATTTACGTGGTTTCTGTGATCAATACCAGACGAAAGCCAGAGGGTACCTTAATATTACGGACCCCGGATCGCGCGCGATATTCCTTCCTCAGCCTTCCCCCCTCCTTTCCCTTACACACATACACACACACATTCGTACATGCACTGCTCTACCTGACATATAGGGAGACAAGTGGGGATCTTAGAGCTTATCTCGGCCGGGGAAGTATCCTGCTGAGTGAAATACCTAAATACTGGAAACCTACGCGTGCAATTCGGCGCCGGATCTCTCAAGCGGGGGAGAAACACCGCCATCTTTTGGGTTATGTGAAGCACTACATTTACGGGACTGTATTTGACATATGACAAAGCAGTTGACGTTCCCGGAAACACAAAACAATAAATAAAGTAAAATGTTTAAAAAGGGAAAACAATCAAGCCGATTTTTGATGAAAATTAAGGTTTTCACACTGTGCTACTGTAGGAATAGAGTTGATTTATTAGTATTTTATGAGTAGATTTATTAGTATTGTAGCTCAGTGAAACACGGAGAAATACCGTAACAAACTGCGAGAGAAAAGCATTTTCCACTGCGTTTTATAGCGCATTATAACTTGAAATTCAATTCCTGTGAAATGCATGATAGTGGATTTTGATTATCATTCCCTTGCACCCTTTGAATGTCCTTTTGACTTTGTATTCCCGAACATATCGTGTAGGATTTAATTGACTCACTTTAAACTACACAAATGGCTTTCCTTTGTGCTCGTCATAAGTAACATGTTGTGTTTTCGCTATCTTTTATTTACAATTTACTTTGTCACTTAGCATACTAGTTTAATATATTACATGGTAATACTATTTATGTCCATGGTTAAGATAACACACACACATGCATGTCACTACATGCTTTGAAACGAATGTTACAATTTAGAAACCTTTGATAAAATGATATAGATATAAATAGTATCAACCACTATGATGTCTAATATGAAATTATTCATGGCACATTGTTTTCGATTCAATGATTAGTTTGCTAAGTTACTTAAGAACAAAGGATATTAATTTCTTTTCCAGCACAAGGTAAGCATACCATTTATCAAAAACTACAATATCATTGCTTTTCTCAAACTGCTGCCCATCTTTTTATTACTCTCTTTTCTCTAGTATTTTCATTACTTCATGTGTATCATCATTGCATTATATTTCTGAATTCATTCCCAGGAAAATGGTATGATTTTACTGATTCAAAAGAGGATTAGCGAAGGTATGATGGAAACGAAAAGTTGGCTTATCATTCATAAAAATTAAAAATGACGTTTCCTTCTCGCAGGGGTTTGGAGATTTATCATTTCTTTCGTTCATCACTATCTTTAGCCTTTGTTTAGATGCCGGATTTTTGCACATGGATCAGTTAAAATAGTTTATAAATTGTCCGATAGTTATGAGCTGTGAAATATTCAGCAGGCGTGATTATCCTCTTCATAAACATCTGCCACCAACGTTTCAACAACAAAAAAAAAACAAGAAAAAAAACAACTAAATCACCACTGCAAACTTCGTTTCAATAAATCTTCTGCGAACTCAAAGTTCTCAAAAATAAGAAGTCATACATAGCACATTTACAACTCGAAAGTGTGAAGAAATGTGTTACTAAGGCTTGTCTACGGGAAGGCAGACCCTTTCAGCGTCGGCCAAGAAGATGAACTTTATAGCAAGAGAAAGCTGCTAATCATCACGTTAGTGCATCTGCAAGATGTTTCTGGAATAACTTGCTAAAATAAAGATGAAAAGGGAAAACGTTCCAATAAATGTTCAAGAAACCAAGATTTCAATGTCAGGCGAAGGAAATATGGGCTAAAATGGTTGAAGGTGGTGTGTAAAGACTCGGATAAAAGAGGCGTCTTTTCGTTTCACAGAATTTCCTCGAAAATTCAAAATGTCATTAAACTTAACTTCCGTGCAGGCGAACATGAATAAGATTTAGCTGAAGGGCTGACACATTCCTCTGTATGCTAAAATAAAATTTACTCTCCTCCATTTCATTATAATAAATGGTCATCTATATTAAACGTGCATAATTTATTGAAGATAGTTTACTTTTTTTTGGTATTTTACTGAACTATAAAAATATACAATGTGTGCGCATACGTCATATTTAGGGTCGGAGGGGTGACAGAAATTTACAGTACCCGGGCATTAGAATGCTACAGAAACAACTACAAACTTTATACCACGCACCAGGAAAGTCTCTCTGCAATGATATGTCGGTGCTTGCAACAAAAATTATGTTGGTAGCAGCGTTTAACAAAAGAAAACGTAAATACCGCACTCACCTCAATCTTAGGTGTTGGAAGTGTTGTCCCCTTCACTCGTTTCCCAGCCACCTTTTTACTAACAACATTGTCATTTTTAATGGGAAGTCCTGACACGGCCCAGTGCGGACACCTTCCTGGCCCCCTATATATTTGATCTGGGATCTCTATTACTAATCTTCACTCCACCCTCCACACGCGTACTGCAATTGCGTGAAATTTTGTGTAGAGTGTGCCCTCCACCCACGCTTCTGTTTAAACTAACGGAAAGATCATTGATTTTTTCGTGTTTCCGGGCGCGCCAACTGCTTTGGTCATTAGTCCCGTTATTGTAGTGTATGTTTTTTCTCGGGAGATGGCGGTGATCTTCCCGCGCTGGGGGCGAGATCCGGCGCCGACCTACCGTTGGCTAGTGGGGTTTCCCCCTAACCAGGACTCTCCCACCAGGGGGGCACCGCCCCAGCCGGGACAAGCTCTAAGCTCCCGACCGGCCTCCCGCAATATGTGGTAGTGTAGTGCATGTTAGTGCAAGTGTGTGTGTAAGGAGAGAGGACAGGACAAGGAAGAGGAAGGACAGATCGCGCGTGGTCCGTGGCCCGTTTGGTAGGGTACTGCTCCGGCATTCGCCTGGTGTTTATCGGAGAAACCTCGGAAAACTACCGATCAGAGCAGCCGGCCACTAGAATTCTCCTCCAGACAGCGACTGAATTCGACCTGGCTGAAAAGCTAGTGTCGAAAATCCTGCCGCCGTGGGGAGTGGGAACCTAGGACCTCCCGGTCAGAGGCGCTGCAGTGACATCAGTTGATGTACTGAGCTACCGCTCCCGGTACGGAAAGATCAGATGCGCTGTGACGAGGCGATGCCTCTGCGCCTGCAATTCCTTGTATTTCGTTTCAAACCGCGGATCATATTATGGCGGCAAGCGATTTGACCACTCGCTTTGAGACAAATAGCCCGTTAATAAATGACACTGTCTTGTTCCTGTTCTTTGGCTCGACAGCCCGCTATGGCCTTGGCCAACCAGCAGTGACCCAGCCTCTCGACCATGGGATAAGGGGTTCGTGTGATTAACACACAGACATCCCTTCACCCTATATACCCATCTTCATAACCTCAGGGTAGGCCTTTCTCTTCGTCACACAGTAGTAGATACTGGAATCTTTGTAAGGAAAGCTCACAGGTATAATTTGCCTCGGCCGGAAATCGAACCCGGGGTTGCGCCATGGAAATCAAGCATGCGAACCAACGAGCCACCGAGGGAGGCCTGAAAATACCCATATTGTCAAATAACGATATTAAGTTATGTTCAAATTTCAAGGAGCTTCGATCTGTCAGGCGCTGCATACTATCGTGCAGATCTGTCTTAGTGCGCCGTGTAATGACTTCGAGTTCCAAATTCCGTGTCATCACAATTCGCGCTCTCAGCAGACTGACATGCAGGATTTGAGAACACCGAAGCTCGAAGTCAGATTCTACGATTGCTAAACGTTGTAAGTTGCAGACCGGTGCAATATATTTCCACTGAGCAACCGGTATCACGGGAGACTGGTATTATATATGTACTTTGGCCCTCTGATGAAGCCTGGGCCTACCAGCGGCGGTCCTGCCTCACTACCATGGGTTAAGGGGGTAGGTGTGTTTAGCACGTAGGCATTTCTACACCATGTTATGGTCTTTTGAATCTGAGAAGTGAGCTTTTCTATCGTCACAAAGCAATATATACTGGAATATTGCAAGGAAAACGCACACAATAATCTTGCCCGACCGGAATTGAACCCGGGATCGCGTCATAGAATGCGAGCAGCAGACCAATTCGCGAGGGCACGGTCCACTGGTAGACAAGTGATATGCGTCGTAGACTCGTCTTCGCTGTACGATGTAGAACACATTATTATGTGACGAGACTGTACACTCTTAATATTATAAGCACAAAAGTACTCATGAAAACAATATCAAATGGTCTGAATCACAACTACTTTTCCTACTACAACTTTCGGAAATACTAAAGTTGCAATCCGTTGCAAACATTTTCCCTTAGGTCAATATGAAATATGGGCAACCCGTTTGGCGTCCCCCGGACCAGCGCTCACGTGTAGGAGAACGATGTGTCACTCTGCTTGTCAAGTCAGTCCATGGGAGGGGAAGGAAGAACCTGCTCGCATTGGTGATAGAGTTGGAAAGGAGGGGTAAAGGAGCCTGGTGTAGGGTAAGAGGATTGGAATCAGGCCTCTGTAGCTATTCAAAATTTTGGCCCGAAATATTGCGTTTCAACAACTGTGCAATGTGCGCAAGGCGGCGCGTGACCAGACGTGAGTCCCCCCTGCCCGAGGGTAGAGCAGACTGCCCGTGAGCGTCAACAACCCTGCAATAAGCGAAACCTTTCCGAAATTGTCACCACTTAGTACTGCTTTACGTAAGTGATCCCAAGTAAGATTTCCACACGGCTTCTTTTAAGAGCATCCTGCAATTAACACAAACCGAAAACTTCCAACCTTCCACACAGCTCGCACATTTAGGTGCGTGTCCAGACGTGGAATTTCCGATGCCCGGCGGCGGAGCAGACAGCCCAGGTCCTTCAACAAGCTTCATAAGCGACATCTTTCCGAACTCGTCACCACTTAGTACCGTTGTAAGTCAGTGATTGACCCCAAGTAAGATCTCCACTCAACTTATTTTAAAATAACCCTGCAATTAACACAAAACCGACAACTCTTCGCCTTCCACGCAGTTCGCACATTGAGGTGCGTGTCACGACGTGGAGTTACAGATGCCTGGGGCGGAGCAGATCGCCCGGGACCTTCAACAACTCTGCATAAGCGACACCTTCCCGAATTTGTCACTACTTAGAACTGCTTTACGTTAGTGACCCCAAGAAAGACACAAACCCAAAACTTCTCACCTTCCATACAGCTCGCATATCCAGGGGCGTGTCGAGATATGGAATTTCCGATGCCTGGGATGGGAGCGGTCCGTCCGCGGAATTCAACAACTTTGTATAAGCGATACCTTCGCGAACTTGTCACAACTTAGTACAGCTTTACGTAATTGACCCCAAATACGATTTCTACTCAACTAATTTTAAGAAAATCCTGCAATTAACACAAACCGAAAACTTCTCGCCTTCCACACAGCTCGCACATCCAGGCGCGTGTCCAGACATGGAGTTTGCGATGCCTGGGGGCGGGGCAGACCGCCCGGCCAGAGGCGAGCGCGGGGGTCTGCCCGCCCGCCCGGCCGCCAGCGCCAACCGCTTTTTCAGCGGTCCGAGTCAATGTGCCGGGGCGGCTCACGCGCTGGCTGTGAATGAGAGGCTGCGGTTTCCTTCCTGACCAGTCGGACGTGAACGGGTTTCTGTTCTCCAAGGCCACGGCCGCCCATGCCATGCAGCGCTTGATTTGCGCCGAGGGCTCTGGTGGAGATGCGTTTCCAGTTACCACCTCAGTTGTTACAAAATATGACATTTCTAATTCCGGTCATGGGATTCATTTCTGATAAAACTAAAGAAATTAAAAATTTGCGAATGGTCTCATTCGATCCATTAATAACTCATGGTATAGAAAAAAATAATACATTCTATGAAAGTTTTACATTAACGTTTTACATAAGCGTACTAGTTGCAGTGAAACAGTAGGGGAGGTAGTCGCGATGTATATAAAGCTAAATGAAAAAACACAGAACTGTCAAATTAAATACGAGCTTAATATTTTACAGGTTATATGTTTTAGTTAGTTTTATTACCGTGTGTCTTTTATACATTTCCAAAGGGATATCAAACTGCACTAAAAATGATGTGCTTTTTTAACTGAAGTATAACGTAATAAATATCAACTTGTACCAACATCTTTAAATATTTAAGAATATTTATTTATCAAAACTTTACTTACAAGTTTTGGAGTTTATTACAATTTATTTATTTACGTCAAAAACCGTTAAAAACTGTGTATGACGGGCTATGGGAAGAAGTTAATTCTGTGCACGTTTTCAAAATTCTGTGATCCCTCCACTAAGCCACATAATACTTAAATTTTGAATACAGAAAAAAAAAACGCTCCGATGTAAAAAAATCTATTTGCATGGATAAATCAGCAATAAAGGATTATTTAGGATCGGCCAATTCATACTGTATTTTCTTGCATTATTAGAGAATTATAATTGTTCAACAGAAACACACTATTTTTTGTTTTCTTTATGAAAATTCAAGATATGTGCGACAATGAAGGGCATGTTTTAATAGAAAGCTTCCTCCTCTTCACAACGTAGGGATATCGAACTTAAAAAGCGCATCTCACTCACTGAAAGCTAATAATCCCGATAAAAGTAGGGTGACTTTCATTGTGTTTCTTTCCTCGCCTGGCAAAAATCCAACGAATGATATTCACGAGTCTTCAGTCACATTATTACACCGCTGCACCAGAGATTTATCTTCGTCATCAACGCGGTCCGCTTCATAGCGACAGCTGTTTGACCACCGTTCGTCAAGCCTGACTGTTAGAAGTGGCTCTCCTGAAACACTGGGTCTCAAATGTCCGGGGCCTGATGGAGCGCCCGCCGCTGAGCACACAGCTGCCGGTTCTTTGCGAGCTCGTTGACAGGGTGTTCGTTACTGGTAAGTGGCCTGCTCTCAGCTGGACATGCCCTCTGATGGTGTTTTCGTGAGCTGTTCGCTCCCAGCTGCGCTCGGAATTTCTGCCCACGATCGCCGCCCAATGGCCGTCACGAATTTCTAGCGACGGAGCTCAGGAACACCTCGCGGCGACAGGCCGATGGATTTGTTGGGTTTCTTTTGAACGCGATCTGTTTTCAGGGAGACACGCCAGGATTTGGTTCGCAGTTTATGATCTACGTGACCAGGAACTTAAGATCAAGATCCGAGGGTTGCGGAAAGTTTTGAGATCTGCAGTATGCATGAAGTACGTCATTGTAATTGAGAAAATGTGATTTGTGTGTTCAAAGTTTCTTCATAAGGGTACAATTCGAAGAGTGTTATTTTTATGGATATCGAATTTTCACGAAGATGAAGAAAAGGAGATTACTCGTGTTGATGATTAGTTAAGCACTTAGTTGTTCGTCATTTTTATTTACTTTAGGACTTAATGCTTGCCTTTCCGGAGTTATGCACTTTTCCCATTACATTTCATTAATTTATAAAGAAAACAAAATAGAAGCGAAAAAATATACGCCAAATATCCATGCAAATTTATGTCCGATTCATTCCTTTAATTATGTGGTCGTTGAAAATAATTGTCGCTTAAACCAAGTCCAAAGGACATGTAACAGTATCTGGACGTATTGGTAATGCTCTTCTTACTATTTATAGGCTTTATTCTGTTTAATATATAACCATGAAAAATGTCCTACTTTTTCAGTTTGTTTCATTTGTATAATTCACATAGTAGAGAAAAAAGTTAAAATGAGCAACATCTCATAATGGGTGTATACTTAACACGAATTTATGAAACAAATCTATGGCTCAGCCCTAAAGTTGAAATTTTTATCACTCATAGAATATAGAAAGTAGAATGATAATGAATGAAAGTAGTATATTCGATAACTTTTATACCTTCAATTGGAAATTCAAATACGTAATTAACCCGTTTTTGCCCGAGTTTTTTATTTTGAATATTTTGACCAAATATATGTTTTAAAATGTTGATGTAGCTTCAGTAATGATGGAAAAAAATATATTGTTCGAATACCTCACACCATTTCGGTAAAATGCCTTGTTCCCAAATGGGAACACCAGGAGCGAATGGGGTCGTATACAATTTTCTCGTTTGTGTTCACCAGGACACTAAAGATTTTCGAAATTGCCGCAAATGTCATTTGTTTTAGGTAAATGTTTCAGGAATATTTAAGTTTTTTCACAATTATTCGAAATATTTTATTTATAACATATAATATCAGAAACAAAAAAATAAAATCAAACCTGAAATACATTTTTTTTTTAGAAATAATTACACAATGAAGAACACAAGTGAAGCAAATGTTTTTGATGTGAAATGTTTTATTTGGTATGATATTCTTTGAAACAATGCCCATGTAAGTTTACTTTGCATTTTTCGCACGATTTTCTGGAATTTTTTTTGCAAATGGCACATCTGTTTTGTTTTGCTGCATCCACCAACCAGTGATCCTTCAAGTCAAATCTCACTGTTGATATGGTTCTTTTTAGTAGAGGTTTTGAAGTTTTAGGCCGACCGCCCGATGACGGAGGTACAGCATATTTCTGCAAGTAAGTTTGAGTTATGTGTCTTCTAAACGCCAAGCTGTCCAAAACTGGATTGTTTTTTCCTTTTCTGTAAAGTTGCCAAGCATTCTGCACAGACGTATCTATACAGAATACAAATATTGGCCACCACCATTTTTTTGATCGAATGGATACTCTGTAATTAGAAATATTCTCGTCCATTCGATCGACTCCGCCCATATATTTGTTATAGCAAGAAATTACATGAGGCTGAGGTACAATAATTTTTTTCTTTTCCTTTTGAGACCACCTACTTGCTTCAGTAATCGGAAATATAGTGTCACAGTTGCTTACCACATGGACTGGACGATTGTCATTCCACACTACTACAGCACATCCTGAATTTATTTCTGAACTGTAGTCAATTGCACCCCGTTTTTGTTTCTCAATACTTTTGTTTTGTGCCAAGGGGCATTTTCCTATTCTGTTAGACATTATTGTACCAGTATAACCAATGCCCATTTCTTTCAGTTTGGCAGCCAGCGGAAGAGACGAAAAAAATCTGTCTGCGTATATTTTGTATGGAGCTTTTGGTAGCTTGTCAATCAATTTGAGAACGACATGCTCACCCAAACTGACGTTCCGCGGCCTGTCCTTGTCTTTTCCTCCGTATGGGTAGAATTGCAGCAGATAACCTAAGGGCTCACAGATGCACCACATCTTGTAGCCAAACCTTATTGGCTTTCCCTTCAAGAACTGCTTTGCTCCATGCTTGCCATAGTACGGAACCATACTTTCATCAATTGATAATGTTTCTATCAAGTGCGCGTGGTTCAGAAACCTTTCATTCAAAAAAGTAATCAGAGGTGTTAATTTAGAGAATTTATCTCCTTTATCAAGATTAGAATTATCAGCGCAATGAGAATACTTTTTTAGAATTTCAAATCTATTTCTCCTCATAGCGTTACTAACATAGGTATTGTACGTCTCACTGTCTGTCTCCCATAACATTCTCCATCTTGGAACAGTCAAATAACCCGAAAGAATCAGAATTCCAATATAACATTTGAGCTCCTCACAACTGGTTTCAAAAGAGTGGTCACCTTTCTGTGATGCATAAAGGGAAAACATGTCACAAAGAAATTTCATAACAGTGTCATCAAAAAATAATTCAAAACATTGCACTGGATCTGACGGTATATCATTGAACTGTAATTCTGGAAAGGGTTCAAAAGTAGGATTTATATCTTCCTTCTTCCACTTTTGATTCATAATTTTCTTAGATTCTGCATTTCTATTGTCTGAATTTGAGGGAAAAACACTGTCTGCAATCGGTATTTCAATATCATTATCTTCTAGATCATCACTTCCAATGTACCTTGTACCACTCATTGTCTGGATTCGCGCTTCTGCATTAGCTTGCAACTGTCTACCTGAAAGATTATTAGCAGTTGTACCTTCTTCATCACCACTGTCCCCTTCAGTATCTGCTCCGTCATCTGGTGGAAATAAATACACATCTGCCTCTGAAAACTCTTCTTCGTCCAGTAAAGAAAGGACTTCTTCCGCCGTTAGCCTCCTATAAAAATTCGAATATTGTACCATAGTAAAAAAAATTCTCGCAGTACGGGACGGTACTACACAAAGAGCTCTATGATCCTGGTGTTCCCAAAAGGGAACAACGAAAATAAAATGCTAATAACTTTGTAATAAAACGTAAATAATTTTTCATACTTCTCAAATAGTATTATTCATATTTACCAAACATATTAAAAACATTATTGTTAAAATATAAAGTTATGCAAATCTTTTATACTTACGATCTCGAAATCATGTGTGCAGAAAAAAATACTGCGAACTATATGCACCAATACTTCTCGCTCAAATGAACATTCAGTTGCAACTAACAATCCAACGGATACCGATAAGTTTCAGCTACTGTTAGATAAAGGTCAGATAGGCCAACAATCACCCGGAAGCAAAATATTATAGAGAAAGCATTCGATTACAGTCTGTTCCCATTTGGGAACACCGGGAAAAAACGGGTTAATACAATTTTATGGAAAATTGAAGTAACAATACTAATTATCCTATTCCCATTGGCAAGGTTCTTTAATTGCAAATTATGCGATCACTGAAGTCTAGTAAATGGTTTATTACAAAATTATGGCAGAAAAATGAATTAATTTTTAAATGTCGGTAAACGAGAAAACCATTTGACTTGTAAATTTCAGACAAAAGTCTATGGCCAAACTGAACACCCAGTTCTCCAAGCTCAGTTAATAACTTTACTATAACACATCAATTTACCTCTGCAAATAACTGTTTTTAAGACCAAGCTCCTCTACAAAAATACTCATTGGCTTCCTTGTACAACTGTTGTCAATGCATCCCTTACTGCTCCGCTCTTTCTGCTTTCCCTTCCGATCCAAAGTGCACTTTATTTCTGTTGTTCATTCTCGGCATCTGGTTTCTTAGTTACCTCCGGCGCATAGTTTAATCTATCAGGAAGAATCCTAACCACTTTCTCGAGAAACGTTCTGCATGAGCCAATAGAGAAATTCGCACCGGAGATGAAGTAAAAGAAATTCTGATGCTTCAAATTAATCATAGTAAATAATTCATAAGAGTGCAAAAAGTTAGCAAAAAAATTATTTTCCTGTAATACGTGTAGCCATTAGTGCTACGCCTCGTCACATCTTGAATTCCGAGGACTCACCGATGAGTGGTCTAACAGCCTGCTTTCCATTCTTCTCTGACTTGGAAATATTGGTCACGAAGGTTTTGTGTAGTCGACTAAACGGATGGGTCAACCATAATTGGCTGATTGGCAATAAAGAACTCGCAGTAAATCTTTTATTAATTTTTGGGTTTTATGCAGCATAATTAATTCCAAGCAAAGAAAAGTTAAATTCCGTAGTGGTAACAGATATATTGTGGTACTTCATGATTATAAATTCAGGATAGCAGAGGTATCAACCACAAGTAGTAAATAAAATATGAATTTTAATATACAGAAAATTCAGTTATACAATGCGTTTCGGGACATCATACCATCATCAGTGGCTTCAAGTAACATAGATTAAACACATATAGATAGCATCATCTTAGAACCTACCACATGTTTAATCTAGTGTGTTACTTGCAGCCACTGATGATGGGATGAAGTCCTGAAACACGTATATGATTGAATTTTCAGAACATTAAAATATATCATATGGTATATACTACTTGTGGTTGATACCTCTACTATCCTAAATTCATAAAGCAAAGTTAATTTCACAACCGTGCAGACGTCAGCATCAAGAATTATATATCAATAATTCGAGTGAGTATCATGGAAGTGTTCTGCAAACTGCTTCTTCTTTTTTAATAAAATACATTAAAAAACACTGGAATATATCCTGTGTGGCAGACTTACACATTTTCAAAGTTGTTGATTTGAAAGACCGATATTAAAAAAAACATAACCTTCATGAATAGTTGTTAATGAATTCGTTACATTTATTGTTTCGATTTGTCATTTCCTTCTCTTTTGTCATCTGTAGAGACTTGAAAGTCCGACCTGGGACCCCGAGATATCCCTTCATTCCCTAGGTAGAGATAGCATCATTCTCTGAAGCTGCTGCCCAGTAGCCCTTGGACCCACCTACGTCCTGTAAAGGTATTGCCCAAGGTAGCCCATAGGCTCATTTCGGTGCTTGGGTCTTTTCAGGGTTTAGGGTGCCATAGCACATTAGTTACCGGTAAGTCCAAGGGATTCGGAGAGGATCAAGGTTTAAAAATGATGTAAGGAGGGCAGGGTACTACCTCCATGAAAACAAAACATTCATCTGTGAGACGCGAACAGCATGTGGAACGAAGCACAGCGCTGGTTCCCTCGTTCTTCGATGTGCCAACCCCACGTCTCTATGCCACCGGGCCGAGAAGTTAATGGCAGAGATTATAGCATAAAGTCACAAACAATAAATAATACCTAATTCACCAAGTATATCAATTTTAACAACAGTAAGAAATTTCATCGCCAACTCAGGTTCAAACAGCAATCGTCTCTTGTTTTCTTCTGTGGTCATTACATTAGCCATGTTGTTTGTACAGTGCGACAGGAAAGTCTCCCCGCAGTAATTCCTTGCTTGCGAGAGGGTCAGCCACTGAAATTGTGTTGGTGGCATTATCTTCAGTTTGTAACTAAGGAAAAAATACACTGCGTACTCATCACAATCATAACAGATGCTGTACGCGTTGTCTCCCGTCTCCTGCACTTATTTCTCAGTGATTTGGTTGCTACCAACACAAGTGAAATGTTTAATAGAAGGTCCTGATTCTGGTCAGTTGAAAGACACTTTCCTGGCGCACTATACAAAGTTATTTCATACATCGAAAGGATTAAGAGAATATGGTGAGATGTGGTTAACTGCTCAATATCCATCGTATCGACCTTAGAAGCTGGCGCCAACAAACTATCTCGGCGCCTTTTCGTGCTCTAGGCGGTTTCGTGGGAGGAGATCGATGTAAAGTCTTAGGATGGTTTCTCATCTCCTTAGGAAAACAGCAGTCTCCGGATGGTTCACAGCTATCGTTAACACTCTCTATGCGCAAGGAATACGATTTAATTCACGGTGGGGAGAAAATAATTGTAGCTTCCGCACAGATGCGGCCATAGTGACAGTGACTCGGTCAACACCGGTTAATAGTATTGGTATTGGTAAGTTTAGGGCTAAGAAAAAGCATTCGCACTGAGAATGAATCTCACTGTAACGTCAAGAATATCTAAAGTGTGCTACTCTCTGGCGTGAATTACGGGAATTTTTACACATTTTTCTATTACGGGAGATTTGTATATACGTATGTATTTGAAATTACGATACTACGTATTTACGATAGTTATTTACAATGTAAAAGCGGAGTTGCATTACACTGAGGTGAGAAAAGACATCTTTCATCTCTTAATATCGTGTCGGACCTTCTTTGCCTGGCGACGTGCAGCAACTGGACGTGGCATTGACTCGAGTCGTTGGGGTCCCCTGCAGCCACATTGAGCTGTGTTACCTCTATAGCGGTCCATAATTGCAAAAGTGTAGAATTTTGTGCACAAACTGTCCTTTCTATTATGTCCCGTAAATGTTTGGGACATATGGGATTTATGATGGAATTTATGTCAGGCGATCTGGGTGCCCAAATCATTCGTTCGAATTGCCCAGAATGTTCTTCAAACTAAACGCGGAGAATTTTGATCTGGTGTAATGGCATATTGCCATGCACGCAAGTTTCATCGTTGTTTGGGAACATGAAGTCCATGATTGGTGCAAATAGTGATCCAATGAAGTCCATGATTGGTGCAAACTGAACAAAACCATTTCCAGTCAATTATCGGTTTAGTTGGACCGAAGGACCCAGTTCATTCCACCTAAAAACTGCCGATACCGTTTTGGAGCCACTACCAGCTTGCACAATGCCTTGTTGACAACTTGGGTCCATGGATTCGTGGGGTCTGCGCCGCACTCAAACTCTACCATTACCTCTTACCACCAGAATTCGGGAATCATCTCACCAAGCCACGATTTTCCGGTTGTCTAGGGTCCAATGAGGCGGTTAGCAAAGGCATTCGAGTCGGGTCTTCTGCTGCCATAGCCTATTAAAGTCATATTCTGCAACATTGTCCTAACGGATACGTTCGGTTTACGTGCCAAATTGATTTTTGCTGTTATAGTACGCAGTGTTGATTGTCTATTGGCATTGACAACTATACGCAAACGCTGCTGTTCCAGGTTATGTGAACAGTGTTAAGTGAAGGCCGTCGGCCACTGCCTTATTCAAGGTGAGAGGTTATACCTGAAACTAGATACTCTCGGCACACTCTTGACACTGTGAATCTCGGAAAATTGAATTCCCCAACGATTTACAAATGGAATATCCCATTCGTCTACCTCCAACTACCATTCCTCTTTCAAAGTCCGTTTATTTCCGTCGTATAAACATAAATACAACAGAAACCGTTGCACATGAATCATTAGAGTACAAATAAAAGCTCCGTCAATGCATTGCCCTTTTATACCTTTTGTACGCGATTCTACTGCCACCTGTATATTCTAATGCCATATTGCTATCCCATGACTTTTTGTCACCTCAGTGTATATTACATTGTCGAGAGGCATAACCGTGAACGAGACCACATGATCGAATACATCATTCTCTTACAAAATGTAATAGATTACGCAGGATGCTTTTTATTTCGGGAAAAGCTTTGGTTCCCATGTGCCTTTCCTGGGTATGTACTTAGTTTCATGTGAATCTTCTCCTGATTTCTCTATCATATCCTTCCCCTTATGTAACGATATTAATTTTAAAAAATCACAGTTTTATTTCTTCAGTTTTTCTCAAACCTTATTCTGAATTTTTTTAGAAAATTGAATGTTGGTTTCTCAGTTTTTATAATATTAAATATTTGAATTAACATTGAATACATGGTCACACAAATACTACAAACAACTAATATGCAATTATTAACTTCTAGCTACATGAAAATGGCTTGAAATTAACTATCATAATTTAACTAACCTCAACGTAATAGTTTAAATTTTTTTTAAAATTATTTCAGTTTTAAGTTATTATTCCTACATGTAAATAAATAAGGTTTTTCAGTTTGCTGATTTGACACAGGAGTAAAGATACCTTTACGAACAAAATGAGTAAGGCCGGGATAACTAATTTGTATTTAAAACGGATTCTGTTTCATTATTAGTTCATTAGAATCAGAGAAAATGCCGCAAAGGCAAAAGCTACAGAAACTAAATCAGTTCGTTATTTATACCCAGTCGTAAAAAAACGAATTACAACAACAAAATTGGATTTATAAAGCGAGGTTGGTCAAAACAACGTCCATTCGTCACAAGTATTAAGAAACAATGTATACATTAGATGTACTTTTTCAAAAATGAAGGCTTATTTCATTGACTTGACACGCTCAGTAAAGTAGCATTCACATGCCTACCGGTGACCTGCCTACCGGTTTGCTATCGCAGTTAGAGTGATGAGCTAAGCGCATGAGCCAAAATTCCATGATTATGTACTCACACATTGAAATATACATTTATAACTCAACAATAAAGTACAACATTGTGTAGGTTCAATACCTCACCTTTATTTTAGCTTCTTTCTTTACCCTTTGTTCGTCTTACTATTTTTATGGTATTCTCTCTATTTCTCTTTCCCTCCCCCCTCCTACCCTCCCTACCCTCCTCCTTCCCTCCCCCTCGCTACCCCTTCCTTCCCACTCCTTCCTTTTCTTTATTTCCTTCTATCTCTTTATTTCCTTCTATCTATCTCTTTGTTTCCTTCTATTTCTTTATTTCTTTCTTTCTCTTTCTTTCTTTCTTTCTCTTTCTTTCTTTCTTTCTTTCTTTCTCTTTCTTTCTTTCTTTCTTTCTCTTTCTTTCTTTCTTTCTCTTTCTTTCTTTCTTTCTCTTTCTTTCTTTCTTTCTCTTTCTTTCTTTCTTTCTCTTTCTTTCTTTCTTTCTTTCTTTCTTTTCTTTCTTTCTTTCTCTTTCTTTCTTTCTTTCTTTCTTTCTTTCTTTCTTTCTTTCTTTCTTTCTTTCTTTCTTTCTCTTTCTTTCTTTCTTTCTTTCTCTTTCTTTCTTTCTTTCTCTTTCTTTCTTTCTCTTTCTTTCTTTCTTTCTCTTTCTTTCTTTCTTTCTCTTTCTTTCTTTCTCTTTCTTTCTTTCTTTCTTTCTCTTTCTTTCTTTCTTTCTCTTTCTTTCTTTCTCTTTCTTTCTCTTTCTTTCTCTTTCTTTCTCTTTCTTTCTCTTTCTTTCTTTCTTTCTTTTTGTTTCTTTCTGTTTCTTTCTCTTTCTTTCTTTATCATTCTAACCTTTTCTCCCTCTATTTCCCTCTCTGTCTTGCTTCTCTCTCTCTCTTACTCGGTCACAAAAACTCCTGTCTACGTTGGGGCGGTAGGACTCACGCAAGCTCACGCACCGCGCGCCACCATCCAATCAGCTCTGTCAAGTGACGGGCCGCCGCCGAAACCCCCACGGCCCCCTCCCCTCGCATTCCTCCCCACTCTGCTTAGGCGAACAGCATGTGCTCCGCGGACCGCAGCGGCCGCGCCCCCGCCACGCCCCCGCCACACCCCCAGCGAACCACTGCCCCGCGGTCGCACCAGCCAGCACACACTCCCTCCGCCCCCCCCCCACACACACACACATACACGTCGCGCTGCTCGGGTTGCGCAAGTACACGTGTGGCAGCGGATCTCTCCATTTCATCTTTGCAAGAAAATTGGTCCTGGGGGCAAAAACTATCTCGATTTCACGAACGCACACTCCTTCCGAGAAAAATAACAGGATAAAGGAGGGGGCAGAGGCGAAGCGTTAAGAAATCGAGTAGATTTATATCTCTTCAACGTCTGTATATTTTTTGTAATGTTCAGATAAATTCTGTTTCCTATGAAATTTTAGTAATTATACAAATTTGCCTTTATTTATTCCGTTTTAGTTTTTAGCCTAAATTATTAGTTTTAGTATTATTAATTTACTAGATTATTATTCTCCTGAACACGGAGAATTATCATCTTTCATTTCATGATAAAAGTATATCATAATCCGGTATAGTTACTTTACAATTTATTAAAATTATAACAATTATTGGTTGCAAAAACGTTGAATCAGGTTTCGACTTTCCGTAATTATGAGTATGATTTATAAAAATCTCTTGAGTATATGCTTGAGAATTTTTTGTGATCTCAATTCGTAAAATTACTTCGGTGTGCATTTTCGTCTGAGATTTTTCCTACATGATTAACTCATTCTGAGAGTTGGTTTCGTAGTCGCCTTAGGGAACGCTGCAGGACATGGCCTAGCAGCAGGAGTGATTGCCTTCATCCAATGTAACCACGGGCGCATTAATCATCAAAAGGACAAACCAGCAGGAGGCAAACGAATACCAACACATCTATCATTAATTCATCCGAACTTCTCCCTCTTTCATAATTTAATTACACTCGTACGACTGGGGAGTCAGGTATCCTGTGTCGTTGGAAAAATCAACAAACAATAACTCAGCCGCAAACCGGGGCAAAACAATCGACCTCTGTTCGGAATTTGACAGCCAAATTTCGTGTCGGTCCATTCCTCCGGCCCCGCCACATGCTGCAGACCGCGCCCCCTCCGCGTCCTCGCCCGCATTACGCAACGTCGCGCGTGGCTGCGTGGCTACGTGAGCGCCTCGCTCGCCTCGCTTTTTCACCTCTCGCCTGGCCTCTGCCCGGGTTAAGCGCCCCGCTGCCTCTCTGCGCCGAAAAAGTGGGCGGGGTCCTCTAACTTTCCAAAGTAGACGATCTCTTTCGCCGTGTGCGGCATATGTGTGGCTGGTACTTGTCGGGCTACTTGTGCGTTTCCCGGGTCACCTGCTTCACCTCCTTGAGTGACCTGCGGTTCACCTTGTGTTGAGGCGTCAGGCTGTTGGCATGAAAGGAATGATGAAGGCGTACCTCTCACTCGAAACACCCGGAGGGTGGAATTCATGTCATTACGATGTATTATTTTATTAAAAACTCGACGGTTACCGAACAAATTTTGTGGAAACACATTAGGGTGGGCAAAAATAAGAAAGTTTTCACAAAAAACAACAAATTATTTGATTTTTTTGTTGAGAAAGATTACTTGTTTTTACTCACCCATTTTCATTCACAACTACGATTTTTTGAGCTTACGTATCTTTTCAAATGGTTTGGTAACATGTTTTACTGACTCAAATATAATTTTACGTCACATGCAAAAGGACAGTAAAAAAACTATAAAAAACAACTACAAACTCATACGTGTTCCCCGTGTTGATAACGATAAGAATCATGAAGATACTTGTTTGGATAAAAATTGAATAAAATAAACAAAATATATAATGCATTAATGGAAATTTGTGTTTATTTACTTCATTCTTCAAAGATCTATTTCTAAGTTCAGATATTTTTGTCACTTAGTTTCTAGGACATATATTTGTCACTCTAAAAAACGGAGATTTTTTCACTTTGAAACTTTGATTCAAAATAGAAGGGCAAGAGGTGAAGTAAGAGCAATAAACTGGTTGTTAAGAGTGTAATCAGATTAAGGGTGAGTGCAAGTGCGTCTTGTCGTGAGGTGTTCCTGTCGCACGCTGCCAAAAGGAAAGCAGGAAGTGCAGAAGAGATGGATGAGCCGTAAAGCGCGAGTACCGCAGGTCGTTGCGGCGTGAGGTGCGATAAACGCGAGAGCGGGTGTCGTGGCGCAGAGGAATGGCTTTATTTGCCTGCGGCTTGCCACGCGCCGCCGCGCTCCTCCACCTCGCCTTGCCCCGATCTCTCGATTACTCTTTCCTCTCCCTCTGCCTCGCGCTTTCTTTTGTGGATTCTGTGTGGCAATGAGGCATTGCATAGAGTGGTGGTTGCACTGGGGGATTTCCTTTTGTCTTTGACCAGAGCAATTTGAAATTTTTTAAAAATTTATCAAATGAACTGGCAAAACCTGAATTACTATTTCACAAATTGAAGTACATTCTCAATTGTTTACTGAGAAGTGTAGAATTTTGAAACCATGTTGTTATGAGAATAATTATAAAGTTATCTTAATCACGGCTTTGTAGTAGTGATGTTGCTTTATTGACACAGCGAATAATTATTTTTCATATTAAATACACACTGAATAAAATTATTTTAAGTTAAATAAACAATATATAATAATAACTGAACATTAAAAGTTGAAATTGATGTTCATGTAGACTTCGATTTCATTCTTAACACCGTAGTATTGTTTATTAGTTTCTTTAGAGGTCGCTTTTTTTACCTACATGGATATAAGCGACCCCCATTTCGCTGTATTTGAAGTACTCCCGGGAAATACCGGCAACGTCCTTGCTGTCGTTTATACCCACGGCACCCAATTTTATCAAAGTTCCTATTTTATACATTTTTCATGTTATTTGAATACATAATGCTTTCTTGACAATGGTAATCGATATCTTTCGCAAATTTAAACAAAACATCATTCCAATACCGCATTAACATTTATTTAGTTATATTACGTTCTTTTATAAGCAATATTTGAAGAATAAATAGTTATAATTACGTTTTACATAGTTCCATTTCAAGCACATTTATGATAAAAAAATATTTCATGACTTGTTAAAAAATTTACTGTAATTGCACATTCTAGCCAGCAAATCCGAAAATTATGTGACAGTTTTTAAAAATTATTTCTTACTAATTGTTTCTTCCGATGAAGTTATTCGTCAGATTCATAATATGAGTAGCGATTTCATTCATGAATATTAAAAAAACGCGCAATTAGAAAACTTGTTTATTAATATACAACCACATAAAACGGCAATTAACCAGCAAAGTTGGCTTCGGGAATTAACTGATGTCGCTGCAGTGCCTTTGACCGGGAAGTTCTAGGGTTCGAATCCCGGCGGTGGCAGGTTTTGGAAACTGGTTAAATAGCAAGGTCGAATTCTAGCGGCCGGCTGCTCTGTTAGGTAGTTTTCCTGGTTTTTTTTTCGATGAACATCAGGCGAATGCCGGAGGAATACCCAAGTAATGGGGCCACGGGCCGTGTGAGATCATTCCTTCCTCTTCCTTGCCCTGTTGTCATCCATTACACACACCTACACTCACATGCACTACACTACCACTCTTGCTGGAGAGCAGTCGGAAGCTTAGAGCTTGTCCCGGCTGGGTCGGTGCCACGCTGGTGGGAGGTACTTAATTGTGGAAAATCCCCGCTAGCCGAAGAAAATCGGCGACGAATGTCGCCCTCCGGCGGAGTAAGACCACTACCACCTCCCGCTATAAACATGCGCTACACCTACGGGACTAATTATCGTAGCAGTTACCCCCCACCCACACACACAAATCAATCAAAACGGCAATTGAGTCCTTTCAATGACATTATTGCATTTCATACGTGATTTTGTAAGAGTGGAGTGACATATAAACTCAGATGCAAAGACGGCTTCCTTTCACCACCGCCGGCTTTTTTGTTCATTTCAATAACCGTCCGGCGCCAAAGGCCGCATTGTGAGCGAAAGAGAGCAGCGGCCCGGGGTCTTCCGAGGGCGTGGTCCCCTTGCGCCACCCGGCGCGCGCAGAGGAGCCGCAGGAGCCGGTGAGCGCCTGCCCCGGCGCCCTGGACCAACGCGCTGCCCGCGGAGGAGTGCCCTTCTGCGATGGGGCGCGGCGCGGCGCCTGCGTCCGCTGATGAGCCGCAATTAGAGACGCAGTTGGCGCCCCGGAGGCGCCCCGGCGCTCCCGGCCAAGCGCTAACTGCTCGCTGGCTTCCACCTCAACAGCTACTACCAGAGACGGATTAATACCTGGACAGGGATTAAGTATATTCAAACTGCGAAGATATTGATAATATTAAAAAAATAAACAAAAACGCACTCAAATGATTGATTGATAGTGATTCCGGGCGCGGCAACTACTGATGTCATTAGTCCCTTAAGTTAAGTGAACGTTTTTTATCGGAAGATGGCAGTGATTCCCCCCACTGTATGGCGAGATCCGAAGCCGACCTACCATCGACTAGCGGGGTTTTCCCTAACCAGGTATCTCCCACCAGTAGGACACCGCCCCAGCCGCTCTAAGCCGCGCACAAGTTCTAAGTCCCCGACCGGTCTCCCGGCATGTGAGGTAATGTAGTCCATGTTAGTGTAAGTGTGTGTCTGTGTAATGGGTGAGGAGAGGACAAGGAAGAGGAAGGAAAGACCGTGTGCGGTCCGTGGTCCGTTCGTTAGGGTAGTACACCAGCATTCGCCTGGTGTTGATCGGAGAAACTTCGTACAACTACCTATTACAGCAGCCAGCTGCTAGGATTCTTCCCCAGACGACTGAATACGACGTAGCTGACAAGCTGTAGAAAATCCTGCCACCGTCGGAACTCGATCCTAGAACCTCTCGATCAGAGGCATTGCAGTGATATCAGTTGATGCACTGACCCACCCCTCACTGTAAAAGTACTCAAAATACGTATGTTGGAATGTCTTGACGATAGATCATTAAACATTTTTAATAGTATTATTTTTTAGTCAATGTTTCAGTGTTTATTTCAACTTCAGCATGTCTGTATGAGAGGAATATATTTTGTACATATTATATACGTTCATATATACTCTTCAGTGACCTGTATCATCAAAAGTGCTGCTGAACTAAATTACACAAAATGGTTTCCCAAAAAGTAGAATGTACACTGTTGAACAGGAAATAAAATACTCGCGTATATCACTGGAACATATTTAATATTTTTACAAAATAAGTTTCCTCAAATATTGCAAATAACATAACTAGTATAGTTATATACGGATGCACACTACAACAGTTCTTCACATACTAAGAATATATTAAACAAATTGCTTTTCCATAACGCAACGCGTGAGTAGCAAATATTTAATGACTGGTTGTCTCTTCGTTGAAAATTTATCGCACGACGTGAACTGTGTTGTAAGCAGACGTACTGAGTATGGATCCGTACGCGCAGTATGAAAAATAGGTGGAATGACACAATCAAATATTTATTTTTCCTATGAAAACTGAAACTGTTTCAATTGTCTTTTTTCGTGAACGAACCCATAGAAACATATCGAGTGCTCAGAGATTGCTCAAGTGAAGTAATGTGTGAACAAGAGTTATTTCTGAATGATTGATACGTTATAGTCTTATTTCAGGCGAGTCCATGTTACAAAGGACAACTGGGCTTAATCACGCATTGTGTTAATGATATTTTTTTCAGCAACTCCTTCAAACTACAGTAAGTATCGTGTATTGATAGATCAATTTAGACAAAATCCAAAGAAGACGATCTTAAATCAAATGGAAAAATTGTAGATTGTAAATGGGCAGTATTGAAAGGTAAAATATTTAATAGGACAAGTACGAAAAATCTGGCAGCAGTAATCAATTTGATAAAAATAGCTAGTTATGCTAAAATAAATCGATTTTATCCAATTAACAGTTGGTTGCAATGAAAAAGAAAAACACCATCTGGCGTTGTCGTGTAATTTCTCTGAGAAGTTTTACTATATGGATCACTCTCGTTCTCATGTGCAATGATAAGTACAGAGAAGAACAGAGAAGGAAAAAGAAATAAAAAAACAGAACCTCAAGAGAAATGTAACCGTAGACCCCTTGACAACGAATTCAATAATTAACACGTAGCTTGACATGTAAGCAATATTCATTGAGATATGAGAACATATCTTATTCATACATTTTTTGTCGTTTTGAAAACTCTTTACAAATGTCTCTGGTGGCCACATTAAAAGTGTCGCGATATTTCTTATTCATTGGATCAGAAAAGGAATAAGAGTTAACGTATTTAATAACATATTCAAAAGAAGTACAGCTTTTGAAGTTCCATGACACCTGTCGCTGTCATGAATTCTACTCATGATATTTCCGTAAGTTTACATTTGAATATGTTGCTCTTAATCAGGTGTTTTGGAATTACTTTTAGCACCACGGAAAGATCACGTATGAAACAAGTCAAAATTAACATTCTTACTTTTTCCATTAGTCTAAGCACAAAGGAATCTTCGGCGAATATCAAAGGTTAGACGGCTTCACATAATATAAGTCATAAATAAGAAGGGTTTCGTAAGCATAAAACAAGGTATTACCAAATCGATGTAAGCAGTAGAGATAATAATCGATGAATATGAACGGGGAAACCATCCAAGACAGGTATTTCGTATAATGAACGTTTTAACGATATTATAAAATTACGTCAGACTCAATTATGTATCGGCGAGTGACATTCATGAAAGGAAAAAGTATCATAAAAATGTATCAATTTGATACATTCAAAGTATATAATTATGTAGTTTTCTCGGAGGTTCTTCATGAATTGCAGTAGGAATTATTTAGTTATAATTCTTTTTCATGAATAGCATTGGATTAAAAAAATATCTGACACAAAAATGCATACTTATTCACGTTAATGAGTGATTAATATTTAGGATGTGTTTTAATCACATTGATTTGAAAAAATATTCCATGTTAATGAAATATGTAGTCGTTATTCGTGTGCTGTTGCCGAAGCAGTAACAGGTGAACATCTTTCTCCTCTTATAACATTGGAAGGCGATTATAGAAATGTTTCATCTGAAAGGCAAAAATCAGAAAGTCACGTAAAATATACACATATCGCCTGAAAAAAAAATTGAATTAAAATTCATAATAAACAATAGAGCATCTGAAAAAATACAGAGCAGAGAGCATCAGTTTTACTATGTTCTGGCTTCCATCATGCCCGTCTCTCCGAACTTTCTCAGTCTCCACTTCTGCTGAAATATACCTCTTGCCAAATCCTCACCGACAAATATCCATTTACAACTCGACCAGCCGCGGCCGTATCCACGTTGTCTGACAGAAATGCGCAGATCTGGAGCAGATGAATGTGGTGTTGGCAGCCTGAAGCCATAGTTCATTGCGGCTGTTGCCGCTCTCGCTAAAGCACTACAGATTACAAAATTCAAGTTATCGCTAGTCTATCATTTTGAGGATATCAGGTTTGGTTAACTTTTGATTGAGTGATTGTCTTTAAAAAATCCTGATTTTTGATAGCTTATTTAAATTAGAAGAGGAAGTAATTTTTTCTACAAAATATCTTAAGATGTTTGCTATTTTCACTTCATTATTATACAAAATAGCATTTGTACATGCTTTTCTAATGTCAAAATTACCGATGAGTTTCATAAAATTATTAATGTTACTGATTTTCCTAAATTTATTTATTGAATTTATTTTTTTGATTAATTGCATCCCAGATGCTAAGCTTTACATGCCTTTATAATTAACTAGTAGTGTTATTAAAAACTGAATATTACACGTCATCCGCAAATTGAATGACTGTAGAAGGCAAGAAAAGAAAATATATCATTGAGCACGTTCGTATTAAAGTAGATTTTTTCACATCAGTTAAAGATATAAAGCAAACATTTAAATGAATGAAATGTAATCTGTCAATTAAACTATATTTCATTAACCCGTCATAATTCAGTTTATACAGTGTTTCTAATTGCTCAAGGAGATTTTATTATATTTTTAAAAGATGTCATAAGCCAAAATTCAAATGAATGAAACGTGTATGTATGTATTTGGCATTTTGGATCAGCAGTGCAACTTCGCCGGCCAGCTATCGGTGTCCCTCTTGCCTGCGCCTAATTAAATTCCCATGGTTGGGGGTGAGAGCGACATGAGGCGAACATGACGTATTATCTTCACCGTAACTAGCAAGATTCGCCTGCTTGAGCTTTTCTTCGTAACACAACTACAGAAACTGGGACGATTTTGAAGGAAAGCTACAACTACATTTTTGCCAGGAATCGAACCCGGGGACCACAGCACGGGAAGCTAGTACGCTGCCCATGAGCCATCCCGGAGGCTATGAATAAAACAATTCGTCAATTAAAATGTTTCGTTAACCCGTCATAATTCAGTTCATATGATATTTCTAATACTGTAACATATTGCTTGGCGTATGCCGTCTCCGCAGTTGCCCATTACTGTAGTGCGAAGTTCGCAATTGCCCCTGTAGGCAGATCCGGGTCTCCCCCCCAGCGGTAAAGCGCCACTTAGCAGCAGGTGCCAGCAGCACCAGGTAACTAGTGAGCGTTCACGGGCGCGGGCAATGCACCTTTCGTGGCGTTCGCGCAACGCGAGCTCCAAACAAGTGGCATGCGCACGCGTGCAAAAACCCCACGCACCTCCTTGCAAACATCGTTTTCATAATAGTTCTGAGAAGTATGTTTCGTTGAGACTGTGTTGGTACGGGAAATGGGTGCAGCATCTGCATGTATCCTGCAAAAATTACTGCATTTTGTCAGTTCTATAAGTGAGTGTAAACAGCCGAGACTCTATATTTCTAACCTGTAATGACATTATACGTAGTTCTGGTGGACATTGAGAAATTTTATTTCGAAAAGATAATAAATGTGAGGAATAATTTCGCACGTCCATTAGATGAAATCAGACTGTCGTTTAAATGAAGTATGGGTGAAATTTGGGCCCAAAGAAAATTTAATAATATCACTTATTACAAATCCTTTACTTCATAGATTTAGATAATTGTTCTTACTGTTCATAAACTCATTATATTTTCTGAACAGGCCGGTATGTACTCAGGAAGATGAGTGGCCTGTATTGAGGTTGGTTTCGTATATCCGGTCTGCTCCCGTTCGGTAGTTTAGTTCAGTGGCAGAGTAACACCTGATTTTACTGAGAAAGAATGTATTTTCAGAATAACTCTGCAGGTAGTTTTCGAAAGCGTTGCTCCAACAAAAGAATGTAGGAATGGGTAGAGATCGTAACCCCAAAAAACAACCGGGTCAAAGAGAAGCGACCACAAAAAATTGTATATTTTATTTAATTATAAGCTCTAACGAATACCTTTCCTTTAACATAACAGAAGATTAAATAGCCAGTTCACTAATGGCTATTTGGCCCTTTGATGAGGTGGCCGCTTAATCCCGGTTTTGAGGTTAAAAGATGTGGACATCAGGTGTAAGTTTGCGAATTGCAATGAAATAAAGTACTACATTTTGTAAAATAATTTTAATTACATTGATCTAAAAAAAGGTAGTAAACTACACTTTCATTATAATATACTGACAAATCAGCTCTCACATAGATCTTACTAACATTTTAAAAAACCTTTTTTGGCAAGTTTGTATCTCTTTTTAGAGCTGCACTGTTTTCGAAACTTCCTCAAAGTTTTCCATTTGTTTTGTTTTTTTATAAAGTTATTATTTTGTGCATTGCCACATTTAAAAATGTAAGTAAGTTTTTCGGTCGAAACTATTTTTGTTTTCTAAGATCTCAACTAGTGTCAAACTCTGTTGTGTTAGTCGTTTTCATGTTTGCGAAACTCACTTTCTGCCTTCACCGCATTGACCTCACAAACAAACCAGTCTTCCAAAAGCAATTCTCTTGCTGAAGCAGGACCGTCTCGCGAAGAAATTCGGCGAATGTTCTTCAGATCACTTTCACACACGCGATGTGCTCCGCGACCAATTAACAAGTTCCCTCGGAGGGAAGCAAAGATTAGCAAACTTCACAAAAATACTGTGAAATGGGCAAAGCGAATGCGTTTTTAATTCGTAGAAATAATTATTAAAATCACCTTTGCCACAGAAGATAACCTCCCTGCCAGATAGCTACTCTAGATGCCACTATTCCAAGTAACCTGACAATGCTTAATGTCGCACGAAGATACTGAATCAACAGAATCTCCACCGCTCTTTCGCCCTTATTTCTGTTGCAGTTCGAAATCGCTAAATGAGATCACTCAATAGAGATCAATCTAAGAAATGTTTCAGAAGGTACTTAGGGCCACTTAAGGGAGGTAAATTTTACACGTGACTACGAAAAAAAATTATCCAAGAAAGTCGTTAAAGTAGATGACTGCTTAACACGTTCCCGGTCCTATATAAACATTAAAATAGATTCCCACGGCCAAACTTTCCTGATTGTCAGAAAGTTTTACTGTAATATTCTCAAAAATAAAAATTTTTTCCGCACGTCCTGCTGTATTTCTAAATTCTATGACCGTCCTAGCGAGACCACGTCAAAATATGTGCAGTTATGAGGAGTTCCATGGAAATATTTACCGAAAAACTTGTGAACGTCCGTGACCCACATCTATTATACGCGCACGTTTTCTTGAGCCCCGGAATACCAACCCTCACTCCTTTGTCAACATTAACTGAATTAAAAATAAATGTTAGCAACGAGTGGTGTAGAGAAAATTTGGTGAAAGCAGAAATGTTTGCTCCGGTGTAATAGAGACTATTTAAGCTTCGAAAACCGAACCACAAATTTGATATAAAATTCTTTTTATCAAAATAACCAAACCCCCCACTATTCTCGAAACCTAACAGAGCGAGGGCTCAAGAAAATGTGCGCGAATACACGGACGTAATATTTTATGAACCAAATGCGTATCACAGGACAGTGAACGTTGGAGAGGAGGTTGCGCTTATATGAGGTTACATGGTATCATTCCCTTTTCTTATCGCATGATTTGGTCGCAGTTAATCCACCTGTAGCCGCGACCAACGCCAGCGGTGGTGAGGCGCCACAAGGAGGTCTCGCTCTTACGAGGCTGCCGCTCTCTCAAGGAAAATGCCCTCTACGCCCCTTCAGTTTCCCTGTTATTATGCGGAATCAGCGACTGGCGTGGAGACGCATGGGCCTTCAAGCTACTGGGTCTGACTTTCCATTGAATGGAAGGCTTAAATACGGCAATTATTGTACAGAAATTGGCATTTAAATGCTTTTTACTTGTGAATAAAACGGTGAATTAATTGATGTACAACGGTTTTCCTGATGAGTTGTTTATAGAGATTCATGCAAACGGATACTTTAAGAATTGTTTTGAAATTTATAAACAAAAATATAGAGTGGCGGAGATATTTCATCCAAATGTCAATTTGCCCGAAAAGATTTCTCTGTGCCAACATCAAAAGCAAGAGCTAAAAACCATTTGGTAATAGGCGTCAACTGAATTATTTTTTGGTAAAAGGCGTAGTAGATTTGGTAATAGACGGTGTCGCTTCTAAGACCATAATTTTATTTTTTGTAGAAGTTTTTCCTCATATTTCCAAAGTTCTTTTCGGCATTTAGTTCGCCTAACCGCGATACGAATTTGGAAATTACTCTGATGACAACGATCTTTAAGATGTTTTTTTCTTCTAAAAATTGGCAGAGAATTCGTTCTATTTGCCGAGTTGATAGATAAATTGATTGATTGATTGTTAGTGATTCCTGGCGCGTTAACTACTATCGTCCATAAGTGTATTAGTATTAGTGCCGTCAGTGTAGTGCATTTTCATCAGAAGATGGCGGTGATCTTCCCCCACTGGATGGCGAGATCCGGCGCCGACCTACCATCGGCAAACTGGGTTTTCCCCAACCTGGTATCTCCCATCAGCGAGGCACCGCCCCAGTCAGGACAAGTTCTAAGTCTTCGACTGGTCTTCCGACTCGTGTGGTAGTGTAGTGCACGTTAGTGTAAGTGTGTGTAAGGGAAGAGGAAAGGACAAGGAAGAGGAAGGAAAGATCGCGCGCGGTCCGTGGCCCGTTTGTTAGGGTACTGTTCCAGTATTCGCCAGTATTCGCACCCCCCCCCAATCAGGTAAAGCTCTATGCACCCGACTATTCTTCCGACATGTGTTGTAATGCAGTGCCTGAAATTGTGTAAATAAGGGAAGACGATAGGACAAGCGCAGCGACTGTGACCGAGAGGTCCTCGGCACGAGTCCTGATTGTGACGGTCTTTTGACACTATTGAAATAGCTAGGTGGAATTCAGCCGCTGCGTGAGGGAGAATTTTAGCAACTGACTGCTCTGATCCGCTGCTTTGAACGAGTCACAGGTTGCGGGCGATATTTGCCCTTTCTTGTCTTCCTTACTTTTCCACCTTGCGTCCCATCTTTGTGTCCCCTTACACACACACACACACACACACACACACACAGACACACACACACACACACACACACATGCATTACACTATCACACATGCCGGGAAATCAGACACTTTTTCGCAGTATATATAAATTGTAACTCTTTCAAGCAGCAAGTAATTTTCAGTTTTCAATCTACATCTGTTAAAAGGTGCAGTTAGAACAAATACTACATCATGTTAAAAAGCAGTATGGCAGTGGTTGCAGCGGAGAAGGTTTTGGCCGAAATTTCTGACTGTTGACGTCGAACGTTTTCTTCCGATATGCCGGTTACGTTCAAACACGTGCTGGCAAGCGGAAAGGGTCTTGGAGGCCTCTTCCGACGGCGGACGGAATCATCAGGTTTGAACAAAAGCGTGTGACGATTTCGCGCGCAGTCGTCCCGGAGCAGACGACCGATACTTCGGCTGCACTGGGTCCGTTAGGCAACGAAGGAGACGGCCGAAAAACGATTCCTTTCTGGTGAACATTTAAGAATTAACGAATCGTGAACTCTTTTTTCAGATTCTATATTTGACAACCCTTCTCGTGGAATTGCTTTTCTACTCTACTCTACTCTACTCTCGCTTGTGTACTCTACTCTCGCTTTCCTGTTTTGAACACTAATCACGTTGTGAGTTTTTTTAATAAATACGGACACCCTTTGTGAGTTTTGGAACTTTAATTAATTTCTGGCATATACTTTCCACGAGGGGGATTCTCCTTGTTTGTTTGTAGATTGCAAAAAGCACCAAGTTTTTAAATTTCGATTTCTTTGGCAAGGTATGTATGGAAAAGGAAACGTCCTTGTGGCTCACCTGTAATTGCTTTATACTCTCTGTTTATGGTAAACATTTGTAATTATTAAAAAATCTGCGAAGGTCATTGGATGTTATTGGTTGCAATAAAATTGCTACTTGCTTTCAGTTCATGCTACATGGGTAAAACAGTGGCAAGGCCGATAGCGTTGGGAAATGTATGTCTACACTCGCGCCTGAATCAATTCTTTGAAAACATTGAATATCGCACGAAACTGCAATTTCCCATATTAATTGTTTGTGTGGTAACTTAAAATAATTAATTAATTACGAAAGTAATTTCTGTGTTCTCTGAACACAGTTGATTGATTGATTAATGATTCGTTGATTGATTAGTGTTTTTGGGCTCATCAACAGCTAAGGACATCAATAGTGTAAGTGTTTTTGTCGCGTGAAGATGATCAACTTCCCCTACTAGATATTGCAATCCGTCGCCAACCTACACGGCTTGCGGGACTTTCCCCAAACAAGTATCTCCCAGCAGTATCTTCCCAGTCGGGTCAACCTCTAAACCTCCAACCAGTCTCCCGACATGTGTCGTAATGTAGTGAATGCAAGTGTGTGTAAAGAAGAGGAAAGGATACGTCAAGGAAGAGGAAGGAAAGATGGCGCGAGGTTCGTGAGCCGTTCGTTGGGTTCTACTCGAGCATTCACCTAGTATCGATCGGAAAGAACATGTAAAACCTAGCGATCAGAACAGCCGGCCGCAAGAATTCTCAACCAGACAATAGCTGAATTCGACCTACTAGCTAGTGTCAAAATTCCTGTCAGCGTCGGAATTCGAACTCTAGGACAACCCTGTAAGAGCACTACATTGTCTCTGTCCTTATAATATTTTCCATGTTAATAAATTAGATAAGTTTTCAGCATTTAATGACTTTCGTATATTTTCTAATGCCTAATATATTTTTCTTCATTTATTTGTGTAACATCGACTGCTATAAATAAAAAAATATTAATTTAAGTTAATAATTAATTATTAATAATTTAATTAAATTAATAATTGTAAGAAAGAATCCCTCAAATTTTTGGGCTAATAGTTTGAACTTGGATCAAGTCAAACATAAACAGACCAATTACAGACATGATTTCATCTAATCTATTACACAAAGTATTATAATAAAATCTTGGGGAAGAAAATAAATACTGCCAAATAAACAATGAGGTAATAAATATAAATAAAGTAATGTCAGAAGACATGGAAATTGAAACAAAGAAAAATTATAATATTAATTATTACGTGGGATCAAGGGTAAGACGATTAAATATGATATAGATATTTTGAATAGGATAAATTCCACGTGTAACAAAAGAAACAAAAAGTCTTTACCCACCAATACGTTCATAAAATTACTAACTAGAGATTGGAAACCTACTTCTTCACATTCTACTTAATTACCAACGTTGCGAATTTTCCAAAAGTTGAGCTAAGTGCCAAAATTAACAAGTTTTTTTGTATTCTGCGAAACATTTAGAGAGAGCCTTCAATCTGTTCACGAGAGCACTTTCAGAAGAACCCGCGGCAAGGTCTTCTCTGCCATGGCATGACATACGATGTAGGTTTATCGGCATATCGTCTGGCGTCATTGCTCAAACGTGTGCGGATATGCAATTGACTCAAGACTGAGAATTCGAAATGCATGTTATTAGACAAATTACCAGAGCAACCGTGAAATAACTGTCGTTGTGAGCCTTTGTTTCCGCCCTTTAGCTGTTCTGACAGATATCACTGTTCCGGATACCACCTGCCACATTATACTTGTTCGCAAGTCAAATTGCTTGTCATTAAAGAGTCGATTTGTCATTGCGATGCAATGTGAAATAGTGCATAAAATCATATTCATATTTTAACGTTCTTTACAGCTATGAAACATTTCTTTTATCACTAAAATGTTCAACATAGAAAGAAAAACTAGCTAACAAATGAACCCAATTGTTTAGATTTGACACAAATTTTTAATAAATTTATTATCATTAGTCATCTGCCATGTTCAGGTTTTCACATATTCAACCTCTATACGTTTTGGTCCTCTGCTAACCTAATTTTGTACCGGTAAGTTTCATCAACTTTTATGTAGTATACATAACTTTCGCATTTACCTATACCTTTGCTTCTTCCATACCATACTTCAGGCATAGCATTAAAGTCTACGCATGACTGTCACAAGCAACCGTTCATGTTCATTATGTTGGGTGAATTGAGTTGACGCATCATATGCCGTGCGAAGTATTTTTGAGATAATGAAAATTAAATAAATGCCACTGAGAAAAATAGTCGTATTTTTGTGAGTCTAAAGCAAATACATTATTGCAGATATTGTATTTATAACATGCTTTATTTGCATTATGAAGCCATACAAATGAAATAGTAATACTCGCTATCAGATACATGTTTAACTCACTTTTTGTACTGGATCTAATTTCACTAATTTGATTGACTGGGTATGTAATCAGTCCAATTGCAATCTCCGATTTCTCAGTTATAAGTGTACACCAATTACTCTGACTAATCATCGGGGGCGACTAACGTATGTCGTTGTCAAATCAAAGGGGCTACTCCGCCTGAGAATGGCGTCATGTGCCGCAAGATATATGACGCTCATGGGGACGCGTCGACAGGTGCCGGAGTCGCAAACATGGATGGTTGACTGAACATTTCAACAGTGAATTCAACCTAATTAATCGAAATGCAATGAGCACAACCGTGGATCGAAAATGATCACGTGCATGATCTATCACACGCCTCGCGTACCTCATTTGATTGGCTTGTGAAACAAATTTGTAGACCCATTTTGAAATAATGTGTTGACAAGAAGACAACTGTCAGGATAATACTCGTGGGTCTAGAACAAACGTCGCACCTGCACATTTCTTTTAAAATAATTAATTTATTGCATTGATTTAAATCCTCAGGAAAAATGCATAAAAATATTTTAAAGTTCAACAAAAATAGTACCGAAAAGAAATAAAAATGAATAAAGGGGTGAACGAGATGGTAACGTGAAAGTACACCAATCAAGGGCATGGTTTAAAGGGTCAGTGAACGAATGTACTGTGGGTATGTTGTGAAGGGCTTGGGGAAGTAACAAGAAAAGATACACCAGCCCCACAATCCTCCTGCTACTCGAAAGTATTAATACGTCGATTTTGTTGAAAGTGTGTCTTATATTGTTAGTAGATAAGAGTACTTTGAAATTGACAATGTGACCCGGGCTATGATCCTGATATATCAGTAGCGGTTACTGGAGATCTTTTCAGAAAGAAGAAAGCTAATTACCTTTAAGTTTCACATGAATTTATTATATACCAAGAAACTTGAGAAGACGACGAAAAGTTTATTAAATGTGGCCACTACTGATGTGCCCTGCGACTGCCCTGCGACTTCTTGGCATATGAATGACTTGATTCTGTAAAAAGATGGGACTCATTTCCACCAAAATCGAGATATTAACATTTTACGAATAGAGGGAGACTTCCTTTGGCTGATTTGACACATCTTGTTACTGCCCAAGTCCTTCGATTCTACAACGAATTTTGACCTCGAGACTACACATTTGAAGAAAGGGCGAAGTTGTTTATCCTGTAAAAAATATTGGTATAGATGAAACCATTTATTCGTAATATCCAAATCCCAACAAATTCTCAAGCATGTCAACCTAGCAATTTAACATATGTAAGAAGTATATTTTTTGTTCCAGTGATCATACGATTCGTATATTTACGTTGAAACTAGAGAATTGTTTCAATGCATTATTTTGACATAAAAACCATTCATACATTCACAAATCCACTGTGTATAAAACATGATTGAATTAATTTGTACAGATAGGTTTTGAACTGAAGTACAATAAAGTGGACGCGTGTGTGGGAGAGACGTGTGTGCGGGGATATGCGTGAGTGAACTCGCTCAATGCCGGACGCTCTTGCGCCACTGTGCTGCGCAAGCCCGAGCGCCCTCCCGCAGAGTCCTGAGCGTTCGACGGCGACTTATCGCTCGCCATCTCCAGCGAAACGCCTTCAACCGCTCAGCAAATCCACGCCCTCGTCGCTTCAGCTGCCGCTCTGGTAGTTCCTCAACACAGGCAACAAAGGAAACATTATGAAAGTTTGCCTTAGGCTTTTGTGTGTGTGTGAGAGCGAGAGAGAGGGGAAGAGAGAGAAATAGTGAGAGTGAGAATGAGAGAGAAAAAGAGAGAGAGAGAGAGAGAGAGAGAGAAAAGTGTGTGTGTGTGTGTGAGAGAGAGAGAAAGTGTGTGTGTGTGTGTGTGTGTGTGTGTGTGAGAGAGAGAGAGAGAGAGAGAGAGAGAGAGAGAGAGAGAGAGAGAGAAGGGAAGGACGGGGATCCGAGCCTGTGTCACAAAGGAAACGGAAGAAGACCATATGAAATATAGGGCAAGAAAAAAGGAGTTAAGTGTAAAGTTGTAAAACGACGTATTGAGAAACACAAAATGGTAAGCCAAGACTGTCAAGTAGAATGGTGAATTGCAGAAGCAGCCGCTAGTGAATTATTATTATTATTATTATTATTATTATTATTATTATTATTATTATTATTATCATTATCATTATTATTATTATCATTATTATTATCATTATTGATGGTTTAAGGGCGCTTCAATATCTAGGGTCATTGTTGCCCCATGTCAATTTATCATAAGAACAGCATGCACTACGTCAGTGCCAAACTAAAATATTTAAGATTCAAAGTAAAATGTTTAAATATAGAAGATGAATGCGACCATTGGTAAAAAAGAGGATTTGTCATAAAAGGAGCCGGATAAACACTTTAAAATCTCCCAAATAAAAGCCATATTAATTGGCATTATCCTTCCCTCCCAGATAAGATTGTACATTCCATTTTCTCGTAAAAAGGTGAAGAACCTGTAGAGGGAGAACTCATTACCTAGCGTCTCAGTCAGAGAGACAGCAAGGTGATACCTTCGGCGGATATCTCTTACCTCAGAATGGTGCAGGAGAGCATGCTCCACAGTAAGATCCGTCTCGCAATTATCGCAGGTAGGTGGTGGGTCACCGCGGAGAAGATATCCGTCAGAGAAATGGCAGTGACCGATCCGAAGGCTGTCAGAATAATCGCCTTGCGCCTAAAGCGCGAGATGAGGAAGACAAAGTCTTTATGGAATGCTTGAGTCACGTGAGCTTGAATTCCGAGTTCTGCTACTCTGTTTGCCACGCACTGAGTATCGAGCAGTTTAAATACGCTTTAGAGTCTCCTGAAGGGACATACGGAATATCAATAGACGACTTCGAGTCGCTGTTTTTGCGGCTTGGTCGGCTAGCTCATTGCCTGCGATTCTCACATCACCTGGTACTCAACGTAGGTCACCTGGTAGGTCATAATGGCGAGATAACAGACGGTGAAACATGTTGTATTGTTGTAGATCAGTGATCCAAGGGAGAAAGAGTCAAAGTTATTGGAGTGCACTTCAGTAATCTCTACTTATAACTACTCGACGTGATGCACATGATTCTAAATAGTTCAAGGCTTGCGGTACACAGACCATCTCAGTAGAAAATGCGTTACGGGTGGATAGTGTGGTCATTATACAGTAGAACGAACATGCCACAGAGTCTTGTGAGAGAGCCGTTAAGTGTACAATAAGGTATGCTCTGGATAAGATGCACTCAACTCATTGAAGCGTTTTATATATGCTATTGGCGAAGTTGATGTTTTAGGGAGGTTGGATAAGTCAATTAGGTATCGAAGACGTTTCCAAAGAGGAACCAGGTTTGTGGAATGTTTCAGAGACGCAAGACGTTTCAAGTTAAGCTCCTGCAACAACGTGTGAAAAGCGTATACCAGGCGGTTTAGGTAAATATGGTCTCAGTAAGTATGATGTTTGGTGGCGAGGGTAGAAGAATTCTGACAGAGATGAAACAGACTGCTCTGACATTTTCGCACCATAGGAACCGATTAAAATTTCCCGTCTTCGTCTAAGAGACAATTCTCCAGCTTCAGCTAAGAGACAATCGATATTGGTCGTGCGATAGATACTGCTGCGGATTCTGGCATGATGAATAGTATTTAGAGGTCATAATATTGAAAGTGTCGCTGAGACGAATACCAGAAGTGGTGGCACAGGTCAGTAATTAATGTCACTGCAGTGCCTCTGCCCGGAAGGTCATAGGTTTGAGTCCCGACGGTGTTAGGATTTTCGACACTAGGTTGTCAGCTAGGTCGAATTCAGTCGTTGTCCGAAGGAGAATGCTAGAGACCGGCTGCTATGATTGGTAGTTTTCTGTGTTTTCTCCGATCAACACTAGGCGAATGCTGGAGCAGTGCCCTAATACACGGCCCATGGTACGCACGCGATCTTTCCCTCCGCTTCCTTGTCCTATACTCACCCCTTATTTACACACACCTACATTCAAATGCACTACACTACCACTCATGCCGGGAGCCCAGTCAGGAGCTTAGAGCTTGTCGGGGCTGGGGCGGTGCCCCGCTGGTGGGAGATACCTCGTAGGGGAAAACTCTGCTAGCCTACTGTAGGTTGGCACAGGATCTCACCATCTAGGGGGGATGATCACCGTCACTTCCTGATGAGAAACTACAGAGGCAAACACTTACGGGGCTTATGACCTTACCAGTTCACGCGCCCGGAATCACTAACTATTAATCTCAGCCAGATGCAATGCTTCCATAGTCCAAAAAAGATCGAATAAGTGCCTCATACAACCGTTAAGAAACATGCACGATCGGCGCCCCATGAGGTACTACTAAGATTGCGAAGTAGGTAATGGAAGAAAGGAAGGTAGAAAGGAAGTAGGTATGGTGATCTCTCTGATCAGATGGAGAATTCTAGCGGCCACCTGATCTGACTGGTTGTTTTTCACGTTTTCTCCGGTCAATACCAGATGAATTCTGAAGCAGTTCATTAAAAAACGGTCCAAGGATCGCGCGCGATCTTTCCTTCCTTATCTTTGTACATACACCAATCTCTAAACTATCACACATTTCGGGAGATCAGTCATGAGCATAGAGCTAATCCCAACTGAGGTGGCAGAGACACCTGTAGGACGAATCACACAAACTTATTAATTGTTAGTGATTCCGGGCGCGTCAACGACGGAGGTCAAGTCCCGTAAACGTAGTTAATGTTTTTCAGAGGGTGGTTATCTCCCCCGCTGGATGAGATCCGGCACCGACCTACCGTCGACTAGCTGGGTTTTCCTAACCAGGTATCTCCTACCAACGGGATACCGCCCCAGACGAGACAAGCTCTAAACCCCCGACCGGACTCCCGGCATATGTAGTAGTGTAGGGCATGTTACTGTAAATGTGTGTAAGTAAGAGGTGATGATAGGATAAGGAAGGGAAAGGAATGATCGCGCGGTTCGTAGCCCGTTTTTTTGGGCACTGCTCCGGAATTCGCCTGGTGTGGATCGAAGAAACCACGGAAAAGTGCCGATCAGGGCAGTCAGCCGCTAGAATTCTCCTCCAGACAGCGACTGAATTCGACCTAGCTGACAAGCTAGTGTCGTATGTCCTGCTACCGTCTGGACTCGAACCTAGAACCTCCCGGTCAGAGGCACTGCACCCACAAACTGACGTATTGGTCGTTGCCGCTTCTGACGCTCTACATCGCCACCTATCGGAATATAACAAGGGATAATAACGGGACTAATAACCACAGCAGTTGCCGCGCCCGAAATAACTAAATAACCAATGCTTGTGTGTAGCCTTCCAGTATTTGGGAGTTCACTTATGTATTCTGCTACCAATATTGCAGCGAATGAAATGTCAAAAAGATATTTTGTTCAGGTGGGTCTTCAGAAATCAGAGATCAGGAACCAGAGGTCCAAGCAACGTATTCCCGTCAACATCTCGATACTAATGTTTGCTGAATTACATTACTTTTACTATCTACGAGTAGAGTCCATCTATATAAGAATTCGAAAAAGGAAAAAATATAATTTCACTTGCGTAACTACTATGCAGGCACTTATCTCGTTTACAAAATGCTATACGTAAACTGGGCCGACAAGTTTGTATTGAAACCATCATGCACTTTTTAGAAAACCTGCCTGCAGGAAGACTTTTCATCGTGATAAGAACTCGCGCAATGCGCTCAGTTATAAAATGACTTCACAAAAAGAGACCGGCGGCAAAAAGTGTTTGTTTCTCTGAGGCGAGACAGGTGGCTTACTTAACTGGAGCGTTCCTGGGCTGTCGCGGGCCGTGACTTCCAACTGAGGTCCTGTCAAGTCTCCTCTTTCCCATTTCGGAGTGCCGTCCTTCTGGCCATCCGTTAATAGCACCGACGCAGCTATCGTCACCGACCGTTGCTGTTTAACTATAGCCGAACACTGTACAACTGTAGCTAGTATCGCTGAACCTCCACTCACATGCGTTTAAATGTGATTGACAAGTATTCTGTGTCCTCTCAACCTTTAAATGTACAGTCGCCAGAATGTACTGTCGCAAGTTGTTGATCTTCGAGCACAATTGGAAATTGGAACACAAAATTGGAAATTCAAGAAGGGCCTGACATATCAAGAGTAGAACTTGAATATTTTTCCTTCAGATACTTAATGACTCGGATAGTCACTTGTGAAAGCTTCCGATGAACAGCTTTCTATATCTTGGATCTCACATTCTCCTTGCCACTATTCGTTGCAAGAAGCCAGAGTTCGTAAAGGACGCGTCCCAATGCAATGTTCTACATTCAAATTGTTTAGGATAGATCTCAAGTTATACCGCAAATGCTGCTCAAACCTTGTTGCCACAACGAAATTTGTGGCACTTCCCCTCTATTATTTGAATAAAAAGCATTCTGTTACCAAAGTCGAAGCAAATGCTTATTAACTGACTCAAATCTTAAGCCTTAGTGAGAGCGATGTTACTGTTCAATTTTTGTACCTATCTTGAATCACTTGTTTTATTTAAGAAATTGAATTGTAATAGAAGAACCAGCCCTACCGCCTTTCGCTGATTTCTAGCCACTGACCTCTTAAAATGAAGATTGAGTTTTCAGGGTCACTTGATAATTTGTTTTCAGTCAACTTTAAGAATAAGTTCACATCTTCTACTGCAAGGACGTTACAGATTCAAAATGCGCTTTCGCCTATTTTAGAAAGATTACTTCCGTTGTTGATAAGTTCACTTTCCGTGTAAAGCCACTTCATTACTGTCACGTCTATCGATCAATTTTAATTGTAACAACTTTCTCCTCATATAATTCGTGAGTTTGTGGTAAAAACACGGTGCATAAACTTTTTCATGCCTGTACTTGCTCTGTACAATTGTACTGTAACTGTACTGTAATTGAATTAACGCTTTATTTCTTTACTCCAGAAAGTATTTTCTCAGTTTTAAATTTGTTTGTGTATTACTAAATTCTCACATAGAAAATAAATCTCTTCTTAAAAGTCTTTACTGTTTTACATTTTGGGAATAAAGGGCGGAGATACCTGGTTTAGAAAAATTCCCGAAGATGACGTGAATGTCGGCGCCGGATCTCACCAAACACCGCTACCTCCCAAAGAAAATTCGGCACTACACTTACGGAACATTTGACATTTTGAAGCACTTGGAAATGCGATATAATAATCACTCGACCGAAAGATTTAATTTATTGTATCGAAAAAATGCGTGAAATACACGCAAAACTGTTCAAAAAAGGCTTTAATTTCCTTTCTTTAATTTTATTTATGGAATAGCAAAGTATGCTGTTACATAATTTCATTTCAAATACCTTCATGGGTCATCAATCATTTCAACTTTTTGAAAATATTTCACGTAACTGTGATCTACTACAGCTGAGTTTCAAATAAGGCTGTAAGCTACCTAATCAGTTCGAAGGTTTTGATTGCTGATTTTGTGATAATGTATTTGCTTTAAAATAATTAATTTCGTACAAACGTTTCATAGTCTTCCAGATTTAATATTTAAATTATAAATGACGATGGATTTGAAACTTTTTTTTATACATTCAATAGACGATATAGTGGACGGATTTCAACTCTGAATTTATATACTTCTTTTACTTTAAAAAATTTTCATAGTTGATTATGGTGTATTCATTCAAAAGTTGGAAGCTCACTTGTTATCCAGGCAAGCTCGTGTAAAATTATCGTTGCTTTGCTGGTCTGGTCAATGTGATGGGAATAACCGTTGTGATTTTTTCGTGCTTTGTAGAAATAAAAAAATAACTACTGTGCCTGGCTTCCAAAATATTTGCAAATTCGCACCGCAGGCACTTCGTTTGAATTTGCTGGAGAATTTTCACGTGATACACGAAGTGTTAATATGGCAGAAATTACACTATTATGATTTTACGTAACTGTTTCTAATGCGAGAAAGAATATGCGGTTGTAGCACCAATAGTTTTCGTTTAGTTTAAGTTATTCCTGGAACCCAAAGCAACTTTCGAAAATCTATTACCTACATTCTAAAATTTTCATTTCATTTATATTAATTGCTCGAAGAGAAGTTATTTTTACAACAGTTGTGTAAAAGAAGGTAAAAAGAGCATGATTTAAAGTTTTGATAAGCATTGGTCAAAAATGGTATCTTGTATCTTATCCTCACACATCTTGTACTAACATGGAATCATTAAATTGAAACAGCAAAACGCTTCCTAGGGTCTATCAGAAGAACTTTCATTACAGTGACATCTCCAATTCAACTTCCATTTCTCTTTTATTAGCTCGTGCGTTATATACTCAACCCCCACTTCTCCTCATCGTACCTGAGAGCAACCTCCATCTGCGCCACCCACGTTCGCCTCGAGGCCTTTTGTCTTCCCTTCCTCTCTTACGACTTCACCTCGCCCGTTGCAGGCGCTCGCTTCACCACTGAGATTGCTCCGCCCCCTCCCCGCCCAATTTCCCTCGCTGGCGGGGTAGGAGCGGGGCCGCCGACGCCATTCCATTTGCATGCGCAGATTGCTCGCGCTACCGCGCGGTCAAACGGGCACGGCCGGTCGCGTCGAACACCGGCACGCACTGGTTCAATCGGGCCTCAAACCTGGTCATAGTTGCAAATACGAGTGGGTTTGCGTAAAAATTGGTATCAATGGGTTTTGGAGGTCCCTGAATTTGAATATCATAAATAAATTTCAAAATTCAAAATGGCGGATCAACTCATTTAAAAACAAGCAAACATGCATTAAAAATAAACATATGGGGTTCGGGAGATCACTGATTACGAATATCATAATGAAATTTCAAATTCAGGATGACGATTTGGAAAAGCTAATGACTCCTAAAAATAATGGTGTGTGTGCAGAAATATGGATACAATAGTCCTCGCGGTCACGCGTAAATATTGATATCATTCCAAAATCAGTATATCAGTAATTTTCTTATTGAAAGTAATTATAAGAAGGAGAAATTGAAAAAATACAGAGAAAATAACTCTCCGTGGCGTCGAAGAAACTTCTGGGATATCTAGTGTTAAATCTTACTATTATGTATTGCAGTAAAGTGGCTATAAAACAAAAAAAAGAGCAGGTATGTGCAAATAAATGTGTGATATTATGATTAAGAGCATTACACTTGATAAATAAAAAATGATTGATGTAGAAATACGCAGGACAAAAATATATAAACTATAATACAAGTGACTAACATTGATACGCTTCATAGTTTAGAGTTGAACCGTATTACATATAAAATTATTAGACACTTTTTCTTAAAACTATACCTTTCTTATAGTCAAGTCTTCTGTTCGGATATACGAAAAGAATTCACAAAAAATAACTTAAACCCTTTGTTTTAATTTCACAAATATAGTCGACTCGAATCAATACATTCGAGTGTTTCGAGCAACGGTAACTTTACGAGACCGTGAAGACGACAAAAATGATTGAAATAACGTTCTGGTGCTGAAGTAGTGCAATCCAATGTCTCCAAACAGTATTAGATTAATTAGATATTTAGTAAAAAAAAGTTACAAATAGCATGTGACGTATGGGGGAGAAAATCATCCGCCCACGCTTGCTTGAGCTCCAGAATCCAATAATAATAATAATAATAATAATAATAATAATAATAATAATAATAATAATAATAATAATAATATTTAAAACGCGAGAGATTAACATTTCAAAAACTAAATATTTTCGTTTCCGAGTTGTACAAAACTTATTTGTAACGGCAAACGAACAGCAGATTTGATTTTTCAGTATTGCTAACAAAATAGAAACTCACCCTAATCTCTACTATCACTACAAGCAAAACGTGCGCATAGTGAAGCTACATTTACAATAGAGATTTGCTTAGTCAGAATTCCGAACGCGCACTTTGAATTTCGCCATTATGGCCGATTCAACCGATTTGGCCTGATTGAGCCAGTGTACGGGGGCTGCCGACCTCCGCACGACGCTCGCGAGTCGCGGTTACGATCCCCTGCTCCAGGAAGTGCAATCTGAGCAGCACATACCAATCAGTGCTTCGATATTGTTTCTCTCCACAACGACCGGCATCTCTACGTCGTAACAGTGAAACCGCAGAGCAGTAACTGTCATTTTGATTTCTCTATATTACAGAGAGGCTTGTGTTTTTTTCGTACAACCAAACCGATCATTTTCGAAGTAAAAAAGACTCCGGAATTTGTACCGTCCAAAAAATGTTTTAACAAGAGCAAAATTTGTATGGGCATTAATGCGAGACAGGAGATGGATTTCGTAAAACTAGTCTTCTCAGATACAAATTTTGATCTGGTTCTTCTCCATTGTCAACTTCTAAATTCTAGAAAAATCAGCATCTGAATGCAGGCGGCATTTCTGCTAAGAAACATGACAATTCAAAATATGATCACATTTTTTCGATCAAGAATGATATCTCGAGTTCAATATTCAGTTCAGTATTTGAAGAGTGGAGTATTATGATGTTAATATTAATAATAATAATAATAATAATAATAATAATAATAATAATAAATATTATTAATAAAATTGCAAAGATATAGTTATAATTGATAATATGTTAACGCGTAAATAACTTGTAAAAATCTTGTACACGTTAACGTGCAAATACTTCGTTTTATTTGATTGATTAATTAGGGATTCCGGGCACGTCAAGCGTAAAATTCACTAGGCCCCTGAGTTAAGTGCATGTTTTTTATCATGGGAGGTGGCCGTGATCTTTACCCACTAGATGGTGAGATCCGGCGCCAAAAAAACGTAGGCTTGCGGGGCTTTTCCCCAATTGGGTATGTCCCACCTGCATCGCATTACGCCAGCCGGGACAAGCTCCAACCTCCTAACTGGTCTCCCAGCATGTATGGTAGTGTAGTGCACGTGAGTGTGTGTGTGTGTGTGTGTGTGTGTGTGTGTGTGTGTAAGTAAGGTGTGAGGTTAAGACAAGGAAGGGGAAGGAAAGATTGCGCGCGGTCCGTGGGCCATTTGTTAGGGTATTGCTCCGGCATTATCCGGTGTTGATCGGAGAAACCACGGACCATTACCGATCAGCGTAGCCGGCTGCTTGAATTCTTCTCTAGACAGCGGCTCAATTTGACCTAGTGAAGTATCAAGTGTCGAAAATCCTGCCACCTTCGGGACTCGAACCGAGGACCTGCCGGTCAGAGGCGATGCAATGACATCAGTTGATTTTCTAAGCCACATATACTGGTAAAATACTTTGTTAACTAGGTTGATGATTGTGATGTAAACGTAAAGTACTCCACGATAATTCATTTAGCATGGGGTGACTGAAAACTGTTGGAACTCGTGTATCGTATGAAGACCTTCCCAGTCCCGACCTGTATTACAGTCGGACGATTTGTGTGTCCTTCTGGACTGATAATTTGCGTCTTTTCTGGTTCACGATAAAAATTACAGTTAAAGAATAGGCTGTCGTCAGAGGGGTAATGTAAAGTTTGTGATCTAGATTGGTCGATACCTATTAGTATAAAACAATTATTCTGTAATCTTGAAATTTTTTTTGTTGATTTTTACTGAATAAATGCACTGGGCTTACAATCATTACAATATTTTGAACAAATTATTCTTGTTCACATTGAGCATTTGAGCCAACTTTCATTTTTAGCCTTCACGTTCCACATTATTCTCTGCTCTTTTGGACTTCATTTATCTTACCCTCACCATTTTTGCTTTTGCTTCCAACTTTAACCAGGACCACAGGCTCCAACACGGCACATATCTACCACCTGCCGCATCCATCTCAGCCTCCGCCTACATCGCCTCCGCCTACATCGCCTCCGCCTACATCGCCTCCGCCTACATCGCCTCCGCCTACATCGCCTCCGCCTACATCGCCTCCGCCTACATCGCCTCCGCCTCCGCCTCCGCGGCAGCCGCCGCCTCCTCCTCCGCGTCCACGGCCGTCGTCTCCGCCGCCTCCGCCAAGGGGCGGGGCACTTGCTACACGCCGGCCGACGACCCTCGCCGTTGGCCTCCCGGCGACCGGTCGCTCCGCGGGCGCTGGCCGGCTGCGCGCCTTCGCATCTGACAGCGGCGGCGCGCCGCCACGCCTACGGCCGCCCGCGTCCTCGCAGCCTCGGCGCCCCGCGGCGCCCCTGGCCGTCAGCCGCGTCCGCCGCGCCCCACGCGCCTTCACAGCGCCAGCGCGTTTCGGTGCTGCTGCGCCGTTTACGTTTAGCACAGCGGGGACGATATGAACGCACGTTTAAGCAACTTCTGCGCATGCGCCAACTATTAGTTTACGGTAGACTTACATTAGGGAGTTCGTGCACCCTCGAACGTTGAAACACTGTCGATCTTCTGCGCATGCGCAGTTGAAGTTTCGCATCACTTTTGTGCTTCCGTACATGCGCAGAAGTTCGATTGTGCTGTCCGCTATGGCATGCACACACCCCCTATTGCGAATAGTAACGTCACATGAATTATAAAGTGTAATCGCATGTCTTTGGTAGTTCACGATACAAATCACGTGATCACGACTGTCTGCAGGAGAATTCTAGCGGCCGGCTGCTTTGATCGGTAGTTTTCCGTGGTTCTCCCATCAAAACCAGGCGAATGCCGGAGCTGCACCCTAACAAACGGGCCACGGACCGCGCGCGATATTTCATTCCTCTTCCCTGACCTATCCTTACCTCTTACTTATAAGCATTTACACTTACTTATACTTCACCATCGTACAAGTAGGGATACCAGTCGGAAGCTTAGAGCTTGTCCCGGTTGTTGGGAGTTAGCTGGTTGGAGAAAGTCACCGTAAACAGAGATAAGTCGGCGCCGGATCTCACTAGCCGGCGGGGGTAATATCACCACCATCTCCCAGGATAAAACATTCAAGAATTCAATCATACAATGCGGTCTCTTACGAACATCGATGACGATCATTTTCCAAATTACTGTTGTGCTGCCATATATTGACGCAGAAAGTTACTACTGCGGTGTATTGTAGGATGTGGGCTGGGCCGGAATAGGGCCAAATACAAATTTTTCACTTAACTAATTTTATTTAAGTAAAAAAATAGGAGGCATTATTTCCTTTCGTTTGCACCATATTTTTGTTTGTTTACTTGTCCTGAAATTTGATTTGTATCTAACCGAGAAATATAACTATTATTTTTTTTAATTGTGATCACTTTAAAAATAACGTTAGAAGATAATACATAGTCCATAAAATATGATAAGTTTCTATTTTCTACAACTATTAAATGATTAAAAAATACTAATAATTCATTGATTTCATAATTTCATTCCTGGAAAGACACTCTTGAAAATAACGAACACAACATTGTGACAGTGTTATTACTATGAATGAAGATGTCAAATTGCTTGACAGTCTACGTTTGCCAATAAAAAACTTCCCTGGCAGTTGGCGGTCGAAATACCGGTATTGTGTTGTGCCACCCAAGACGTGACAGGAGACATAATGACAAAAATTTAACTTCTTTGAAATATTCTGCCCAGCAACGTTGAATCTTTCTGATTAACTTGTTTAGGTTGACTTCATCTCATGGTACTACTGAACCGGCTCTCTCGGATTCCATCTCTAAGACCAGTCACAGGGAGACATTTACGCAGCTTTGTCAGCACACATACTGAAGGGAAGAGATGTAGGAAGGTGAGAGAATGAAGGAATGGATGAACGAACGTTAAAATGAAATTGCAACAGAGTGTCAGCTACACAAACATCATTTCTATATTTTTACTTATTTACATTCATTTCAGAAAACCTGTTAATTTTTCCAAACTAAGGATATGTTTAAGCTTAAAGGGTTCTTAAGCTTAACTTCTTTTGAGTTATTCTTCCTTTTGTTGAAAGTTATTATTTTTTTCTCAGTTACGATATTTTTATCATTTCTCTTTGGATTATTTACTTACACGCTGTGCCTTAAATTATCTGACAGATTGATCATTTAGTTGTGGCATTGTTTAAAATCATCACATAGAAACATTTGCCAAGCACTGTACGTGTGTAGGAGTAATAAATCCAACACCGCAAAATATATTTTTTCTTAAAATAGCTTTCTTATATAGTTCTGTACGAAAAATGTTACGTACATATTTCGTACCAGAGGCCTGAAGCAGAAAAAATGTTGATGAACAAAACACCACAAAATTGTGGGCAGTCTTCTAACTTACGGGACTTTCAATTATTTTTTTATATATTCCAATAATAAAAGATTTTTTAAAATTTTAGAAACGAATCATTGAGTTTAAGATTTGACTTTTAACTTTTGTGCAAAAAGACGAAATTGCATTGTAATTTTATTACTGGTGATTCGTATTTTGCTATTAATCTATTACTAAGTATCATAAGAAAATCACATATCAGATTTCAATTAGTATGAAAGAAGGTTGAACAGTATTAAATATCATGTATCTGGTTAATAACAATTATATATTAATTGTGGGGTAAGGCATGTTCGCTATCTGAACACGATTGAGAATTATCTGCCAGTCAATCCACTTTAAATCTCGACAACACGAATATCCTATAATCTTCAAGTACAGAGAGAAAGTACTTAAACATGTTCAGTTGAAGATTCAAGAAGTTCGAGCTTCTCAATGAAACTTTGCTTTTCATTGTCAGTTTGAAAATCGTCTGTGTCTGTTTCGTCGTTAAGCGCCGATTGCAGTTTGAGTCCGACGAGGGAAATCAGGAGCATGTGAGAGTGGCGAAGGTTTCAGCTGAAAGTTTCCACCAATAAAAAGGCGGTTCAACGTGTGTTCTCTAGATCCATTCACCAGATCCGCGTAATAACACATAGTTGCAATTAATTCCTTTCTACTAATGAATAAGTACTCATATTTGTAACAAAAACGCCACGAGCTAAAAGAGATAAGGCTAACTCGGATCATAGCTTCAGACAACTTTCACATCGCATTATTTTAACACGTTCCATTCTATTTACTACCTTAATTACACAATTTGGCGAGAACCAGTAGCAGCAGAATGGGCGTTGTTACCTGTTAGGCGAAGAACGAGCACTCCTCCCAGTTCACAGAGGCCGCGAAAGAGAACGATATGGAAACAAAAAACGAATGTTCGTTTTTTTACGCATAAATTGTGGCTACGTGATACAGGCTACGTACGTGTTGTCTTGTAATTAAAAGAAAGGCCAATGCGCTACGGAATGTCCAAACCGCTTAGTCCGACAAGTCTCTCTCGTATTCCTTGGCGTAGTTTCGCAATACGCTCCCATTTCCGAGAATAAAACAAAACGAGCCCTCCCCGAACGCAACGCCGGGCCTTGGGGCTACGTCGGGTGTGTGCACCCTGGGGCGAAATGTCATTATCGTCTGAATCGGGGAAAGCGCTAGAAGTGTGGCATTTAATTTCGCCTTTACTTTCAAACGTGCTTCATGACGGGGGCGAAATGGTATCAAGCGGCTGCTTACATAAACGGAGGACAGGCCGTCTGGTACTTAGCTCGGAACGAATTCCCGTCCTGCGCCCCGCATTGTGGCCGCGGAGAAGTGGGGCGTCAAAAGAGACGACGGAGGGGGGAAGAGGGGGCGGGGGGACGGGGTGTGGGTGAAGTAACGCCCCGCAATGGGCCACAATGGGTGCCAGTTTAACCTTTGCGCAGAAGCGGCCCGCCGGGCAGCCGACAAAAGGATTATTATGCGTGTGTGGAGCTCGCCCAATACGGGAAGAGAGGTTCAAAAGAAACTCCACGTGGTTTGTAAGTGGTTTGGAGTTCGATGGAGGTTGGAGGTGAATGCTTGGGAAGAGGTGAACGACAAAGATCAAAAAGTGGGGAGAAGCCCAGTGCACCTGTTTGAAATAAAGTGAAAAATTTGGTATTGGTGTCTAGTTACAGATTATATGATATGCCATTAATAGACATCCTAGATGAACTGGCAAAAAATAACATAAATATATGCCTAGTCTCAAGCGTTCTAGTCTCTAGATCTTTTGAGCTTCTACTTTTACCCCTTCTCTGAAAACAAATACACACGTAAGACTTAATAATGTATTAATACATTTAATGAAATACATGCTTGAGACTGCTAATGTAAATCCGAACAAAAGAGGTAATTTCTTTCAGTTGGTGGTAAGTTTTATCTAAAAGAGCAAATATTCTAGTATATTATCTAGAATAGCGATAAATCAAATCGTGTCTTTAATTATGTAACGTTAATCTTGATATGAGGATTTTGAGTATTTTTTACTCTTCTCGTAATTCAGGTTATATTTTTAGTCAATTCCTTAGGAGAATTAAAATAGTATAAATTAAGGCAAAAGTGAAAAATTACGATTTTGCCTAATAGCTCCAAAATAAGTCACAATTCTCTCAGACTATTTTTCTTGTTATCAATCTACTTAAATAAGAGGTGATGCTGCACGACAAAGAAACCTTAGTTTCTGTTCAGGTTGACTGAACTGATCTGGACTCGGCCAAAACAAACAGTGGAAAAGAAGAGCTCTAACCAGTTCATGTACGACCGTTAATTTTCGTTGCCCTCGAGCACGATCTCGACTAAACGCAGCGATCACCGACACCCGAAACACGAATTTTCGGACAGCTGTGATTCATTGGTCTCGAGATGTTTGGGGCCTCTGCACGCAGTGGATCACAATTCACTTCTTGGGACCCGAGGCGCCAGTAGAAAAGTGCCTCTTAACCGACTCAAAAGAAAAATCTTCCTCTTATGATATCCTTTATCTTAACGAAAAGTCGAAGGAACTGTGAGGTGGGTATCTCTCTGGAAAATGCGGTAGCGTAAAATTAGTGGGAATAGGTAGAGAGTAGGAAGAGAATTATTGAAAATGAAATTGTGAAAAGAGAACAATGGAAGACGGAGATATAAAATGGTAGTTTATGTAACAAGGGCGTAAAACAGGTGATTCACGCACAGTCAAGTTTTCGTCCGAGCGTAGCAAGGACGACATAGAGACGAGGAAGGAAATCCCCTCGCACCTTATAGACCATTTTTAACACGCGCCGTGACTCAATACGTCAAAGAAAGGAATATAAATTAAATATTAAATAACTATAAATACCATATTGTATAAAAGTATTTGGATACCAGTCAGTGAAGAAACACTATTGTAAATAATAAACATAGACATCATCACGACGAAAGACAATTGCGAATCGAAACAGATGTTTCGCACACGCTTCGCGATGTTTCGCACACGAGAAACCGCGTTTCGCGCATGGCGTGTTAAAAACGACTTTTCTTATTAGAGTTAGTATTAAAGTGTTTAGAATGACAAAGATTTAGACTTTTAAAGATATATTAATGAAAACGAGTACCGATCTATATGGTGCCAAATACATATTTAATATGGCGAATGTGAGCTAAAGATGGCAGGGCGACAGCGATGACATAGAAGCACCGTGTGGGGTCACCCATGAATTCCCAGTGGTCGTACCGCTTAGATATTCGATAGCTCTGCTGATGGAGGAACTAGGTACATTTGCATAAGCGTCGAGTCATTGGCATCAGGCCCATGCACTACGTGACGCCTGGGGTGGCATTTGTGTTCTTTCTTTTCTAACGCCTCCGTTGACAGCGCCGTTCCCACTTCGTCTAACCATCACCACTTCTTAACCTCCACCTCGACCACAACCGCATCTTCTAAGAACCTTCTATCTTCAGTATGATATGTAATTCATTCCATTGTCTCTAACACAGCAAAGAAAGTAGCATGATGTATGAAGCCCGGTTTTACAATCTTCACCGCAGAGACCTTCACACTTTCCATCCCATCTACCATCCACTCCATCATTGACCCCCCTCCCCCGCCATTAGTATCTCCCGCCCTTCTCAGTGCAAACCATCACCATCAACGTGATAGCGCCTAATTTTGATGTCTATTAGTAGATATGTCTTCATATTATATAAGCTCAGTCCGATACCAAGCGGTTCATGACGCTGAGAGAGATCTAAATTCAAACCAATGTAAATTCAAATGAATTGCAACATTCGTGATAAGTTCATTCTCACCAGGCTTTTAATCGACAAAAATAAACTAAACAACCACACAATTGTTACATCTAATTGGTATCACACTTTTAAACTGATGGAGCACTCAAATTAATATAGCATGATATTGGTTTTCATTTAGTTCTTAGTTCTACAGTCGACTTGAACTACTATTGAATCGCTTTCTTCTAAATGGTCACATCACCAATCTTTATGAACATTAGTTAATCCCCACCACTTAATTGATAATATGCTTTTGGAATTCGTACGTTCGTTCCGGTTAGTTAAATAATGTAAGCAGGTGTGATTTCGTGTTTACCTCAAAAGCCACTTATCGAAATCGTGGCGTTTGCCAACAGGCACGTGCCAAACACCTGATAGAGATGTGGCCAACTCGAAATGACCGGTTTTATAAATTTTCTCTCTTCCTTGCATGGAGGTCACTTCGTGGACTAATTCAGAGTAGTATGTTCAAGTTTTCTGATGAATTATCTGTCATGATCCTATCCTTCCGAACACTCCTAATATAAAATCTTTTAATGGTTAGGCGATTATAATAATATGTTTTAATGATGAGGGTGCAATGGTGGAAAAGAAGGCAGTGAAATGTGAAAATTACCTATAAACATCCGCGAACACACACAGTCCACTTCAAAATTCCACATTCATCGTCTGGAAACTCGTTCGCACTCTGGCACTCACAATTGATAAGTGAACTTTTTGGGTACAACACCAACGCTCAAACCCTCACAGAAGTTTTCTGACAGAGAAAACCATAATTCCAAAATTGATCATTTCAATTTTATTCGCACCCGCTCCTCATTCCTCTTCACCGGAAAAGGTGGCTCAGGGCATCGACTAATGTCATTGCAGTACTCTGACCGGGAGGTCCTAGGGTTCGAATCCCAATGATAGCAGAATTTTCGACACTAGCTAGACAGCTAGGTCGAATTCGCCGCTGTGTGGAGGATAATTCTAGCGGACAGCTGCTCTGATCGGTAGTTTTCCATAGTTTCCACAATCAACGCCAAGCGAATGCCGGAGGAATACCCTAACAAACGGGCCATGGACCACGCGCGAACCGGTAGCGGTAGCTGAGTGCATCAACGAATGTCACTGCAGCGCCTCTGACCGGGAGGTCCTAGGTTCGAGTCCTGACGGCAGGATTTTCGACACTAGCTTTTCAACTAGGTCATATTCAGTCGCTGTCTGGAGGAGAATTCTAGCGTCCGGCTGCTCTGATCGGTAGTTTTCCGTGGTTTCTCTGATCACCCACAGGCGAATCCCGGAGCAGTACCCTACCAAACGGGCCACGGACCGCGCGCGATCTGTCCTTCCTCTTCCTTGTCCTATCCTCTCCTCTTACACATACACTTACATTGACATGCACCACACTATCACATATTCCGGGAGACCGGTCGGGAGCTTAGAGCTTGTCCCGGCTGAGGCGGTGCCCCGCTGGTAGGAGAGTCCTGGTTAGGGGGAAACTCCACTAGCCGACGGTAGGTCGTTGCCGGATCTCGCCATCCAGCGGGGGAAGATCACTGCCATTTACCGAGAAAAAAACATGCACTACACTATCGGGACTAATGACTGAAGCAGTTTGCGCGCCCGGAAACACGAAAAAATCAATCAATCCATCAAAACCACGCACGATTTTCTTCCTTGTCCTATCCCCACCCCTTACTTACATTCACACTTGCATGCACTACACTAACACACATGCCGGGAAACCAGACAGCTTACAGCTTGTTCCGGCTGGGGCGGTATGCCGCTGGTGGGAGATACCTGGTTGGGGAAACCCCTCATGGCGACGCATGTCGGGGCCGTATATCGCCCTCCAGCTGGAGGAGATCACCTCCATCTCCCATGATGAAACCATGGCGTACGGGACTATTGGCCTTAACCGTTGACACGCCCGGAATCACTAATCAATCAATCATTCCTCTGCCTCAGGGCATAGCATTCACCCACCCATCACCTCGCTTGTGTGCGCCGCCCGCATGGATGAATACTCAAATGCAAGGGCTCTCTGCACCGCCTCCTCTTCGGCGCCCGCCCTCACCCTGGCCGGATATAGTACTGCGGGACCTCTAAATATACCATGGGGCCCTCTCCGGAGAAAAATGTTCCATATTTAGTTAAAAAAACACTAATTCGCATATAATAACTTTTTGCGTCAATATAAGTGAAGATTAACGTGAAATACTTTTTATTTAAAAACTTTTTATTCATTTCCAGTCTACAAACACATGTTTAGTCCACGAACGTTTTTAGTGTTATAGTGAAGTGAAGTGAAGGATAGTGCAGTGCGGTCTTAATTGTATAAACACTCAGTGCGGCTTTAGATGATAGACGTTTCTTTTCTTTTTCATGTAATTTTATGTTTTAAGAAACAGCAGTTTTTACAATATTATTATTGTTATAGTTATTATCATCATTTTAGCATTATTATTACCAATATTATATTTACATGAGATTTATTATCGTATTTATGTAATTAAGTGCCTCCAGGTTATATCCAATTGGAGTTTAAATAAATTTATCTTTATCTTAACTTAATAAGTCTTTTCCAGAGCGCGAAGCCCCCGTGCTAGGGGGCCCGAAAGAAACTGCTTATTTCGGTCGTGGGTGAATCAGGCCCTGGGCCCTCACTGTCGTGACTGCGAGGGCGCCGCCGCGGTGAGGCAGGCGAGAGAACAGCAGCGTAATTGCGCACTCCGGTTACGTGCACGGCTTGAAAATTGCATTCGCCGGCGGTGGCAGTGGGGGCGGTGGCGATGTTAGCGGGAGACACAGGTGCCAATGTCGGCTATATTCTCGCAACGTAGACATGATGCTGAATAATGGCAGTAATTTATAATGTAATAACTGTTTTGTGACACAAAATATATTCCTTAATTGTAAATAAAGCCACATTGCATTACCTTTCTGCTCATTTAAAAAAATTTAAGTATAAAATATTCAATTAATCAGTAATTTAGTTGATTTTATTAGTTTTCTTTTATTTTAGTTCCTCGTCTTTTACTTTGTAGTAGAGAAAAAGTATTGAATTGATTCAAGGGAAACATGCCGATTATTCCAGAGAAAAACACATTTGGCGAGTCCCTGAAGTCCAAAATAAGTGGAATCTTCCTCTCCCTTTATGTAGTAAATTACTCATCATGGTTTGGGTAGATGCAAACCATTTTTAGTGATTCGTTGATAGCGAATATCGTCCGTAACGTATTGACATCAGTAATGTAACAGCCAGTCTGGCTGGTCCAAAATGTTAGTAGTTTGGCGTGTTTTGACTTATAATCATGACTAAGGCTGAATTATCATTAGTTTGGAATATGGCTAAATAGCAAAGGGGGGTGTAACTTTCAAAGGAATGCGCATTACTTCATGAATATTATTGTCGAGATGTATCAGGGATAATTGATCGGAATATGATCCCGGTTTTTGTAGTTAAATCTATTTTGTACACTTACTTTAAAAGTATTAGTTTTATATAAACCTTCCTACAGTGTTTAATATGTGATTCTAAGTTTGAATCCTAATTTGTAAGCATTCAAAAGGTGGTACGTTTGATGGCATTTCAGCTCAGAATATTTCATTTACTTACTTCTTTAACTTTAAAAAGGTTTAACCGACAATTATGGTCAAATCATTTGAAAGTAGAGCACCCTTTGAAATAATGTAGACAGATTTAGAGGAAAGTAAAGATATTTTCTTACACGTTGTGACGCAAGTACTGTCATAATTGTAATTCCGAATTCTATAATCATAACCTTTAATAAACGAGTAGTGTTAACGATTTTCACGTGTTTTTTAAAGTGTTAAGAGGACAGAAATTGCAACATTGCGTGAATATTGCCATGAAAAAGCTGCTACAATTCAATAAGCTGCATTAATACGAGCTGCTATGGCACCACTAGGGTTTTTCAAACTTGGAGATTGAAAGTCTGTAATCCCATTTTTGATTTGAGGAAACATCCCGAAATCGTCTGATTACTGCAGCTGCATTGCTTTTGAATATCTTCAACTAGAAATTTCTCCGCCACTCATCCAACATTTTACCATTAATTTTCTCTTTCATGGTCGCCTCTCGTTATGTGCCTTGTATATCTTTTTATTCATTTTTTTTTAAATTTTTAGTACCGTCAACAATGTTATCCGTTTTGAGAATCACGCAGCTGAGATTGAAGAGCATTTTAATTTCTTTTACAATATTCATATAGATGAAGAGTTGATGAGGCATTTTCATGATGGAAACTTTATTAAATATTTAATTAAATGTGTATTTTTATGTTTTATGGAACTTATGATTTCCGATCAACATTTCATTGAATAATATCTTTGATTAAATATTTTAATCTCATTTTTGTTTTCAATACTGACTCATAAGAGGCTTCTTCATGAATAATGACTTTCAACATTTCTGTCTTTTCGTGATATGGCGCAGAGAAATGCATAAGAGTTGTACAGGTTATTACACTTCTAAGAATTTGCCCCAGCCAAGACATGTTGTCACGATTTGAATGCTTATACTTTCACTTAACTGTAAGTTGCAGAGTATCAATAATGCATCGCCAATATCAAAAGATAAAGATCAGCATTTGTGTTTCAGACTGATTGATCTAATGAGAATGCGAGCGAAGGCGTATAAAACGCAACTCCTGCATGCAATTTTACCTTAATTTAAGGTAAAAGTCACAATCTTAAATTATAATCGACATGTCTTGATTTCCGTGAGAAATTCATACATCGGTCGTTGGAATATATTATTTCTTTAATAATGCAGAATGACGCGGTATTCAATTTTCATTTATTTTTCTTTCGTGTTATTTCTCACAATTTCACTTGCTTTGTTAAAGTATTGGTGTAGGTGTTTGAGCGTTGAGTGTCTACATTAATTTCGACAAAACATATTGAACTTGATAAAGCGAGAGCGCAGTAGCAAAAACATAATGAATTAGGTACGTTCATCTCAAAAGTAAGCTAAATCATTGTTTGGGGTCGACATCTTCAAGCCATCTTTTTTGGATTTCTATAAATGTAATCACCTCCGTTGCATGCGAGTTTTTCTTTTATTAGAACAAAGAGGCTTTTGTTAGAAAAAAAGCCTCTTTTTATTATACATCTAGAAGCAAATACGAATCTATCGATGACGAAAAGAATTAGAAACTAGAGGGTACGAAACAGACTAATGACGTAAAATTTAGAATCTGAAGGATCAATTTTAGTTTTGCTGACTAAGAAGGCGAGTGTGGTTTTATATCACAAGGCAAGTTTGCATCGTAGTTAAAGTTCTCGTTTTCCTCTACGAGATGTTTTCCGCTGCCCTCTTGAGGGAAATCTTCAAATTTCGCGTATATCTCAAATGTTGCCACATTTTATTTTTATTTTCATCCCTGAACGTCGAGTTTTTCAATCTTGCTGCACATTATCAAGCCTCATCCACGCTCTTCCAACACACAAATCCCCATTATCCACTGGATTTTATAATTTGGTGACAAGAGGTGTAGGTCCTAGTCGAGGATTTATACTTAATATTTTGAGAATAATATTGCAACCAACATATATAGTTCAATAGCCGAGTAACAGTTAAGAAAGTTTTCAATCTTTAAAGAATGCTCTTCAAAAACAAGTAGGGAAGAAATCAAACGGAGTCAATTAGCTTCAGACGTAAAGGCTTCCTCTAAAGACGACGTGACAGCACTATTTTCTCCGTCACTAGCCTTCATTCTTTCTACGTCGTAAGACATTAGCTCGCCTGGAACGTCTAAGACGACAGTAATTAAAACGGCTCCTGGAAAGGAACTGACGCGGGAGAAAACAGTGCAGATGTTCAAGAGGAAGGACGGAAAGATTGTCATCAGGATTGCCCTCATTTACTTGCGAGGAAGGCACAAGAAGAAATAAAGAAAAGTTGATTGAAAACTGAAAAGAACTGACAAAGCCAATAAAAGACGATCTACACGAAAAAGATTTCTAAACGTGTCGTGCAGTTTTATGATTTCTAATTGAGATAACGTAATTGAGAAGGGTTCAAAAATAGAATTCTAGACCACGGATACAACCTTGATTACATGCATATGGTGGTAATATCACGTGATTTTAAATGTGATGGCAAATTATTACAATGTCGGGAATATAATATTCCAACACCAAATATGGAATCATGATATTGTCCATTGAGACTGAGTTCAAGAAGAATAGTTGTCATCGCCTTAATATGGCGATGTACCATTTCGAAGTACCATTTCTCTAACCTGGACGTCAAAGACACTTACGTCTCTGATCACATCACAACCGTGATGACGAGAAGTCGAACTGCCCAGAATGTGGGTACACTAGAGGGGCGGCGGCCCACGAATCTAAGACAACGCACCCGCCTGGGTGAAAGGCAACGGTAAAGACAACGGCCACGCGACGGAGAATGGGACAAAGCGACAATGGACAGCGCCGCCCGATTACAACAGCGCGTTGGCCACGGCGGATCGCCGTTCTGCTTTCGTCTGCCCCGAAGCAGCAGGCATCTGGGGCGCGACCAATATTCACGAGCGCGCGAAGCTCGTCCCGCCAGTCCCCTTTGTTCCAAGCCCCTCCCCCGCACCGTTCATAATCTTTTTTTTCTTGGCTAGCACCGGGTTGGGTAGCTCACGGCATCAACTCACTGCTGTAACCTCTGACCGGGACGTTCTGGGGTTCGAGTCCCGACGGTAGCAGGATAAGACTTGTTCTATATACCGGCAGCGGTAGCTCTGTGCATCAACTGATGTCACTGCAGCGTCTCTGACCGGGAGGTCCTAGGTTTGAGTCCTGATGGCGGCAGGATTTTCGGCACTAGCTTTTCAGCTAGGTCGAAATCAGTCGCTGTCTGGAGGAGAATTCTAGCAGCCGGCTGCTCCGATCGATAGATTTCCGTGGTGTCTCCGATCAACGCCAGGGGAATGCTCTACCAAAACAGGCCATCGACAGCGCGATCTTTCCTTCCTCGTCCTAGTCCAATCCCATATCTACCATCACACGTCGGTAATTTAGAGCTTGTCCCGCTGGGACGGTGCCTCACTGGTGCGAGAAACCTAATCGGAGAACACTTTGCTAATTGACGTGTAGGTTAGCACTGGATCTTACCGTCCAGCGAGGAACGATCACCGCCACTTCCAAGGGAAAAACATGAACTGCAATTTCTGGACTAATGACCATAGCAGTTGACGCACCCGGAAACACGAAATAATCAAAAAAGCAATCCAGCTCTTTACGCCTGAACTCGTCCATTTCTGATATTCATTTGCTTCCTTTCAATATGTCCTCACAGACTGTTTGAATGCAGTTTCTTTAGTAGTTTTCCCTATAGCGCTGTATATATTTCGTCACCTGAAATTTCGAGTATTTATTACTACCTCAATAAAAGGAAGCAATATAATAGTAATAAGATGGTAGGCAATCAGGAAACTATTAAGAGAGAAGTACAACGCAGGGGTTTGATTTCTAGGAAAGAAGGGATGGGAGAAAATACGTACGTTTTTTAATGGTAACTACTCATTGATTTTGTATACTGGCTTTTTACAGATATTAGTACAATACACAACTCTAAATTTTATTACGAAACAGAAAATTTAATAAGACATATTATATGACTTTCAATGTTATTTAATTTTTTAACAACAGTTACGTAAGTGTGATTTGTAAATAAATTTAGGTTTGTGAAATCTTATTGAAGCTATTGACAAAGATGTGGGAAGGAGGAACGACAGACGAGACAAATTGCAGCATCCTTACATCTCCTCATCAAGTAACAGCAATTTTTGCGTCGAGAATACTTACGACGACACGAGGGCTTCCGTATTGCCACAAAGCCGAGTTCGAATCAAATGCCCAAAAAGGTCAAAAGAGAGCGACGATGAGTCCGGAGAAAGGCACATTTCCGGCAAATGATTAATGTATTCCTCCGGAAGATCTGTTCCAGCCGTGACTTACGACTTTCTGAAAAAGTGCAATTCATCACGAGATGAATTACGTATCACTGACACTGTAATTTCCATAGAAATGTTTGGTAAATTCAAACCATTCAATGTAATTAAAACAGCTGAAGAGACCGGTTCAGAGTATATTAGGCATGTGATAAAAACTCTCACACAATCATTTATTCTCTTGGAATTTTAAATGAGGATTCATCTGGCCAGAAAGGTGGCATTTGAATCATAAAGACAAATTGGTACCAACATTTCCGATATAATAAAAGCTAAGATAAAAATAAATAATTAATTAGAAATTAAAAAGGCATGTGGATAAACTATTTAGTGACAACAAAAAGAGAGTATGGCCATTCAATTGTCGAAATATTCATATTTTGGTATGTTACTTGAAATGAATAGTAAATTGTTCCGATTACCTTTATGTGCGGCAGAAGACATTAATAACGAAAGAACTTTTACATGTGAGCAACATAGGAAAGATTTACAAAATTAAGAGAAAAAAAGCGGAGGTATTGGAAAGTAAAGAGGTAAGCAAAGAAAGAAGGTCGAAAAAAGACGCATAAGAACATGAGGACAGAAAAGGATAGTAAGAAGAAAAAATGAAAGTAAAAAAAAAATAAAAATTATTAAATTTCAAAAGAGAATGGAGTAGAAAATATCAAATAAGTAGAAAACACGTACCCACAAAATACCTACTTGTTCCATTTCCTAATACTGTTGAAACGTATACGTGCGAGGGGAAGTACAACTGCCAGCAGACAGGTCGAGGGAGGATCATCGTCAATTGAGCCACGTGTGCTCCATCTGGCCACCACCATACCTCCCTAATTCTATAAAGTTCCTAACGTGACCATGGGCCTAGAGACTTAGGGGAAAGTGGGTGTGGGCCCACAATGGGTCTAAGGGCGACTGCGGTACGGGGAACTAGACCCTAGGAGAGTAGCTAGTTGGCTCTCCGGGAGACGCCGCGTCCTAGACACCGATGATTCCTACCGCGGACGCCTACGCTCTCACATGCGTAAAGTGTGAGGCAAAAGACTCCGTGCAAGTCTTACCAGGTAACCAATGTTAACAAGCCTAACGATGAAGCGGATAATGATGATGAGAATAGAGCAAGATTTAGTCAAATAATATCAATAGAAACATTCAAAATTTGACTGCGTCGAGCTCCACTAAAGAGTCGAGAACTCGCCGGCAGGGGCGCGCCGCCGTCGCTTGCGCAACCGCGCTCTCGCGCCGGCAATTGAGGAGGGCCCCGGCCCCGCCATCTGCCCCGCGGCGCAGAATTTAACGGTGGCTTTACTCAGCAACTCCCTCAGACGACGCAGACTGTGCGGCACGTCGCCAGTTCCGCGTCCTCCTGCAGCACTTAGTGGCACGCCACGGCGCCACGCCACCACGTCACGTCACGTCACGTCACGTCGCGCCACCCCAGGCGACTACCCCAAGCCGCCACGCCTCGCTACTCCACGCCTTGCTATTCCTTGCCACCACACGCAATTCCTTGCCACTACATACCATTCCACACCACGCAAGCGGCGTCACATCGAAAGCCCTTTCGCCCTAGAAGCCCTTGCCATGTACGACAAATTTTGAACCCTTGTGCGTAGGAGGGATGCCTGTAACAGAAGCAGACCATCCACTGGGGTCCCTTTTCCATTGAACTGTTTGATTTGCTTATGACATTTTACATATCACAATTAACAAAATATACCACAAGGAGAATGGAATTATAACTTTAAAAATACAACTCATTTTATTTTAAACTATTAACACGGTCAGATGGCTTCAAGAGTTTTCCCCAAATTTATAACAATTTAAGAAATCCTTAGGTTAAAAAGGGAAAACATCTGAGTTTGATCGTAATGCAAGAAATAAAATTTTTGTTACGGAAAGCTACGACGCCCTTTAAAAATGTTCTGTGTGACAAAGCCTCCTAGGACTCCCGTGTGTGCGTATGGTGTTGCTTCTGTGACACTCCTTTCTCCTATGTTACACGAGTGTAACGATCTCAATCTTGACTTTCAAATCACGTGTACGACGGAAATGCCGTGGAAATGTAGCAGGTTGGATATTTCATTTGCTTCATCATCATTCAGATCATTAGATATATGTTGATCTCAAAGAACAAGACCACTCATTGAACGGTGAAAATGATCGCAATGCGTTGCGACCACATCACAAAATGACAACAATGCGAAATATCGTGTTGTGATCGTTTTAAAGCAGCCACAATAAGTATTTTTTAAGCAACCACAAAACTCTTAGGTGTTCTTTTTTATGAACAACAACTCGTTTATTACGCAGTAAACGTTTAACCAACAAAATTTTGACACAAAGACCACAACGCGCTTGCTGCACCCGCGACTATGTTACGCCCTTTCTGTTCCTTCCGTTGCACTGTTGGTAACAGCTTTACGTAACGGGAATTGTAGAAAACTGGGCTTGCCTCAAACAATACCACACTTGGTAAAACACATCTACACTTGAATAACTAAATAAATAACAAATAAAAGAATGTGAAAAATGTACGGCAATGCAATATTTTGCAGTCGGTAAACTAAATTCATAGAACTGTTATAGCTGATTATTTTTAAAAGTTTATTAAATTTAATTTTCTAATATTCAATTTCAACTCATGATTTTTTTATATGCAAGTGATGATTTTTAAATGAAGCCTTTTTCCAATGTCATAATTTTAAATTGTGTCTTTCAAGTGTTTGTATGTCAAGCATATAAAATTAAATGATTATAACGAATTATAATTTTCTAAATAACACGAAATATGAATATCAGTTTCCTACTGGATACGTAAACATATGATATGTAACATGCCAATGACTATACTTTTTTTTCTTCCTTATGGAGTATAAACGCTTCGCGAGGTATCATCCAAGGACCTTACCTCAAACCAATAACAGAAGCCTTAATGATCACTCTTTACAAATCAATTGTTAACATTTGAATACATGTGTTACGCAGATAAAAACATGTCTTGCTCCATCTTGCAACTCAAAGATAATAACCACGCAATTGCAAAAGTGATAGTTTTCCCTAATGGCTTAGAGGATAGATTAGGTTTACGAGACTTTAAAGATACAAATCTTCAGTTTTACATAAATACCTACAGCATTTTTCTAGTCATGTGTCATAAATTGTAACCAAATCTTAACATGTTCACAGTTGCAAAATATTTAAAAGTCAAAGATTACAAAATTGCAAAACTGTAAAACTGTAATCAACACACGATAACAGTTTGAACAGGTGTTTTAAATATGATGATAATTGTAAAACCATTGTAATATAGTGTGGAAATTTGTTAGATTGGAAAGACTGAAGCAAATATTTAGATGCAAAACATTAAAATTTTTGGAATTTCAAGAATATTTACAGATGTAAAGCAAATGTATTAATATTGACGAAATCTTTCAGAAAACAATTTTCTCTTTATTGCGTTGAATATTTACAGCACTGTGCCAGGCTACATTCAGATTCTATCTTCGGTTATCTCTCTGGCCACCTCCAGAAACGCAGCCTTGGTGCAGCGTAAATAAACGATAAAAGAATGAAATCTCTCTGCGATTCCACAGCCAGTTCCCCGTAATTCAAAACTATTATGCAACCTTCACTCGTTCGTCCATCGAGAAGGAAAACTAATTATTTCTAAGGGTTTTCAGGACAAGACAATAGGGGTCGCACCCAGACGAACGTAAAAAACGAGAGCAAATTAATACCGGTAAGTACAAGGTGGGTTCGTGACACGAGGGCAAGTACGCCTTTATTACGTCGCTGCCCGCCTAAGGTTAGTGAACGGAATTCCTCCGTAATGATCTTCTGCGCCGCCACCAATCAGCGAGGCCGTAACTATCGCGGCCTACATCCGATCAGTCGGAGATCCAATCGGCAAGGGACTGCTGCGATGGCGCACAGTGAGCCACATGGACATAGATTGTTGAAGAGTTATTTTGTCACTCACATCTACCATTCAAAACCTCAATCATTTCTATTCCTATAAATAATCGAACTTCAGTCTAAAACCTATAAATAATCGAACTTCGGTCTAAAACCTATAAATAATCGAACTTCGGTCTAAAACCAATAAATAATCGAACTTCGGTCTAAAACCAATAAATAGTCGAACTTCAGGCTAAAACCAATAAATAATCGAACTTCAGTCTAAAACCTATAAATAATCGAACTTCAGGCTAAAACCAATAAATAATCGAACTTCAGGCTAAAACCAATAAATAATCGAACTTCAGGCTAAAACCAATAAATAATCGAACTTCAGGCTAAAACCAATAAATAATCGAACTTCAGGCTAAAACCTACAAATACTCGAACTTTGGTCTAAAACCAGTAAATAATCGAACTTCGGTCTAAAACTAGTAAATAATCTAACTTCAGTCTAAAACCTACAAATAATGAAACTTCAGAGTAAATTGTATAGATGCTTTATGTTATTCCTTAAGTTAATGTAGCCTTTCTTAAATCTTCAATATTATTTCATGTGTTTATGTCATGGTTGGAATTTCTATGAACTATTTTTATCACGATAATCGTGATAGTCACTAAAAACGTTTGAAAGCACTTGAGTTATGAAGAGATTTAATAGTTAAAAATGTGTATTTCTCATTTATTTTCCAGCTAAGTACATCAATTATTGTACTTTCTATTAAAAGTGTGCTCATTAAATTTCATACAAGTAAATATTTCATTACACACTGCATTGATTTATGACTAAGTTTTTGAAAAATCCTCATTTACGGAGAACGTAAGATCCTGCCAGGAAATGCCCGTAATATTTTTGTTTGAAAGGTTTCATATCACATTATGTTTATCTAATGATGAATACACGTCTCAGGCAATACGCTAGGTACTGAAAAAACTCATGAACTCTTCGGCTATGAATTTCGGTAAACGAAGTGGCAACTCCGTCACACAACACAATACGGTAGACGGAATAGTGGGGGCAAAGTTTCAGAGTACCCCGAATTTTGAATGCACGACTCTCCTAAAGAGTGGTGAATAAACTTCAAGCGATTCAAAGGGATATGGAATGCACTAACTTGCTTGTGTGATTACTTTTTGAGTAAATGTTTGAGGGAAATTCTCAGAATCTATTGAAGTTAGGCTTAAGAATTTTTTACAGGTTATAGATATATCACTCACAATAACACAGAAACAACGGTTTAGAAATATCTTTACTATTTTTACAGATAAAAATATTTTATCATAATGCAATTTTTACCTCGTTTTCTAGTAATTCTAGTTCTGTAGAATGGATAATACTACGATAATCAGGAAAAATTGTTCTGAAATTGTAGGAGTTATTTATTAACAAATCTTAAAAATTTCAGTTTCTTATAACAAATGTAAGCTGAAGGAAGATACATTTAGTATTAAAAATTGTTAACTTTCGGGAAACGAGATCTAAAGATGCAACCCTCAGAACACGCCAGTTCAATACTTTGCGTCATTAGAATAGTAATGTTTCAATACATAACTACTTCGTTTTGACACTTTTCTACATTGGTTAGTTTCACAATATAGAGTTTTCAATTATCTTCTAAATGTCAAAATCATTCAGCATTTATGCGCTGGATTATTTAACAATACCTAAAACTATTGAAGCCAGCACCTATGCGCAATGAAGGGAGTACTTCACATATAAATAATAAAATCGAATACTTGTAAGTGATAACAATATAATTTGCACGCCGATTTAAAAAAATGATGGAGATTTATGAAAAATATAACGCCAAAAACCTAATGTTTGACAGCAAAATCGTTCTGTGTCCCCTCCAACACTCTGAGAACTAGTTTTCAATTCACTACATTTCCGACGTGGAAAGTCCACGTTGGACCCATTGTGCCATGAGGCAGCAGCTCATTGAAGCCTTGGGCTTGAGGCTGGGAGGCGTGGGCTGGACGCAGTTGCAACAGGTGCAGCGCTCCCTGCCGGGGGCTGCTCCCGCGCACTCCCACCCTCCGGAGGGGGGAGGGGGAGGGGGGAGGGACCGCCCCTGCCCTAGGCCTTCCGCTCACTCGCGTCTCGCGTGCGTCTCGCGTCGCTCCGTGACATTGACATTTGAAGCAGCTCTGGGTCGTGGCGGAGACAGATGGCATGCATTTCCTTCAGTCTTTGTCTGTGCACTTGGGGTTACAGTACTGTTACTTGCGGCGAGGTGAAATCATGGTCTCGTTTTAGGCAATATTTATGTTTCTAGAAAATATTATTTCAGGAAATGACTAATCAATAATTCCTTCCAATTCGATTATCGTTGCATTTCCAGGAAGAAAATAGGCAAATGACCTCAAGTTGGATGATTTTCGACGAATTTCATTTTTAATTACTTTATCTATTGAGTCAGGGCTTTTCCCCACTGATCTTCGAATTTAGTCTGCATTCAACAAATCTAATTTAATTGTAATTGATTTTCTAGCCGAGAGATTACGAAAAATGTGTGATGTTATAAGGGATAAAATAAGGGACTAACCTTTCTGGTTGTTTTTAATTGAAATATTTCTTCGCCATATTAATATTCCTTCATTTCAAAACTTATTTGAATAAAAATTGAATTATTTGTGTTGAAATTATATATTTGTCTAATGATCTCCGTCTACGGTGATAATTACACTATTCTTCCGTAAACTTCTTTAAACCAACTAGGCTCATTTTATCTTGCGCAACTAACTACAAACATTCCTGGTGTGATATTTTGTGAAGTTTCAATTTCGTAATCAAGCATTTTGCCATTATACATACTTATTCCAAGAAGAACGAAAACAAGATGAATGTTAAGCAACTTTAATTTTCCCAAACGAAAAAAAACATATAAATCACACAATAACATGGATACTGCCTGCAAAATGAGGAATATAACCAGTCATTAGATACCGATATTGGACATGTCAAATAATATGTGATCAATCATTCGATGAAAACTATCGTGAGCCTCAGTAGGAGCAAGAGCATATCGAAAAACTTTTACGGGGACGTGGAGCAATTTCAGTTCGCCTCTATAAACATATATACAAAAAAGGACCTAATTTGAAATAAAAAAATGTGTATTACAAGGCAAATAATGCTTCTTAATTGTATGCAATCATTATGTGATCATTATTGTGCATACGATGAGAAACAAATTAAAAAGAAAAGATTGATATAGGTAGGGGAAATATTCTGGTGCTCTCCCGTCTCAATCAGCCACCGCGTAGCAGATGCCCCCCTCTTTCCGACTCTAAGGATACGGCTCTAGAAGAACGAGTATTCCCATCCGACGTTTTCGAGTCCCGCTTTAAGTGACGTAAACGGAGTTTTGTATTAAAACGCAATGTTTATCGAATATTAATTTGATTTTGAATTGTTTTTGTAAAGCGGAGCAATTGAATGACATTGTTGAAAATTAGAATATTAATTTCTTGATCGAGAAAACGCACACATAGTTTAAATTAATCTTAATAACACTGATGCGACATTTTGAGGTTTGTAATTATTTAAGCAATAGTTAAAATACTTTGAATAATAATTAAAACTAATTTTATTCACATTTTACATTCTTTTTTTTAAATGTCATGTCACTAAACACACATACACAAATAATAACAAAAAAAATAATATAGGTATTTATTTCTCTGCAAATAAAAATTCGTTTTTTACTTTTATAAAATAATTACGTACTGAAATAACTGCCTATTTAAGAAACGTCAAAGTAGCAGATCACTGGTTTCACGGCAAGTATCGACATTTCGACAGTAGAATCAATTTGAATTACTATGAGATTTGCTTCTCATCAAAGAAAAATGTGTATACTAGTGTTGCAATTCTATCTGTAATATCCTAAATAGCTATTATTTACATAAAGAATTACATGAATATTAATAAAAAACAACTGACTGCGTTTTAACACACGTCGTCATAAAAGAAATACCCAGTGTTGCAATGACATCTAAAACATCTGACATAGGCAAAACGAGTCGCGAAAATGGCGAGTGTGTCCACCTGCCTTCTGAGGGCCTCCGCCGAGGGAAAGGCCTGCAGCAGGAAGCAGCGAGCGGCGACAGGCGTCTGTCCGCGGGGCGCCGCGCCGCCAGGGGGCGACAGCTGCCCAGGGGGCGGCGAAAGCGCGCGCGCGCGTGTTTTGTTTCAAGCGAAGTGCGACTCGCTGACGCACGGACAGGTGTTCGCCGCGCCCTACCTGACGCAACCCTCCTCTCCCGCCCCCAGACGCCAAATCCGATCCAGATAGGATTTTAGGGATTAGTAGAGGTAGGAACAACCAAATAAGAGTAGGCGATTGATTGATTGTAATTCTAGGAGCGTCAACTGCTACGATCATTAGTTCCGTAAGTGTAGTGCACGTTTTCCTCAGGAAGTGGTTGTGTTTTATCCTCTGCATCGTGAGAATGGGCACCAACCTACATGTCAGATAGCGCGTTTTCCCCAACCAGGTATCTCCCTCCATCGGAGCACCGTCCCAACAGGGACAAGCTCTGAACTCCCGACTGGTCTCCCAAAATGTATGATAGTGTGGTGCGTGTTAGTGTAAGTGTGTGGGTAGGGACTGAGGAAAGGCCAAGGAAGAGGAAGGAAAGATCTCGCGCGATCCGTGGCCCGTTTGTTAGGGTACTGCTCCGGCATTCGGCTGGTATTGATCGGAGAAACCACGCAAAACTACCAACCAGAGCGGCCGATCAGTAGAATTCTTCTCCAGACAGCGACTGAATTCGACCTAGCTGACAAGCTAGTGTTGAAAATCCTGCCGCCGTCGGCACTGGAACCTTGAACCTCCCGGTCAGAGGCACTACAGTGACATCAGTTGATGCTGATCAGCAGTGACATCAGTTGATGATCACTGAGCCACCGCTCACGGTGACTAGTGATTCCAGGCGCGTCAGCTGTTTAAATAATCAGTCCCTTAAGCGTAGTGCATGTTTTTCCTCCCGATGCGGCTGCGATTTTTCCCCGCTGCTTGACGAGAACCGCCAACCTATACGTCGGATAGCGCGTTTTCCCCAACCAAGTATCTCCCTCCAGCGGAGCACCGTCCACCCAGCGGGGACGAGCTCTCATCTCCCGACATGTTATGGTAGTGCAGGGCATGTTAGTGTAAGTGTGTGTAAGTTCTGGTGAGGATAGGACAAGGAAAGCGAGGAAAATATCGCGCACGGTCCGTGGCGCTTTTATTAGGTTACTGCTCAGGCATTGGCCAGGTGTTGACACGAAAAATCACCGAAAACTACCGATCAGAACAGCCGGCCGCTAGAATTCTCCTCCAGACAGCGTCTGAATTCGATCTAGCTCTTTAGCTAGTGTCAAAAGCATCATCGTCGAGACCCGAAGCTTATGATCTCTTGGTCGGAGGTACTGCAGATACATCACTTAAGAATAGTCGATGTATTATGAATAGCTTAGGCGGAAAGATGGCTCGGACGTTTGATTCAGTGTTGTGGCCGTGATGGTGCCTATCCTTACCGCCATGTGCCCCTTCAATATCCAATTCTTTCCTAGTCTTCTCCCTGCCTGAATGTGGTATGTGAGTGCCTGCGTGCCGGTCAGATTAAACTCCTGAAAAGTAGTCAATCTAATAGAAATTGTTAAGATGGAAGGACCAGAAACATCTCTCCTCGATAGATCTTAAGTTAGAATTTTAACGTCATTAAGAAAGTTTGTGCTTATTCATTCTTCACTTCTACCTCTTACAACTGATGTAATAATGGAATACAACTTTCATTTCCGCTTCCTTCCTCTCGAATATCCACTTGTAACAGCCGTTTTTGATTCAGAAGAATTTCCGGGCGCCAAAGCAGTTGGGCACCATGATTTGTTGGTTTGTGGGTCACCAGGTTGACTTAAATCGGTGCAAAGAAGAAAAGAAGTGTCAAGCAGCCAAAACGAGAAAAGGTCCTATTTGCTCCAAAAGGTTGTATATGTATACAAGTCGCACTTTATAGAAATGAATGAGTGCAGTTTTAGCTGATCACAACTGACAGTCGAAAAAAGAATTAAGGTTTCTAAAAAAATAAGAATGGTCAACATTAAACCACTTTAAGAAAAGTCTACCGATGGATTAAACGGCAAAAATGGTAACTAATGAGTACAAAGAGTGAATAAAGATCTACAAGAGATGAGGACGTGGAAGTGATAAAGACATGAAATCTCAGAAAATTGTGGTGTAAGTTTGATAAAATCGATTGATTATTTGAATTCCGTTTATTCGGTTACTTTATTTAATCCTCAAATGGCCGAAATAAAAAACATTAGAATAAGGAATAAAAGTTCAAGAAATGTTTAAAATTAATAGCAATATCTACTTATTTCTTTATTCCTGGCAGCTTATTATTTCATGCGAATTTAATTGTTCTTGAAATCAGGAATTCGTAACTTTCTGTGCGAGTAGTACGAGTAGTAAAAAAGACTGGTCCTCGATAATTTGGTTAAATACTTATATATGAATTAAACGATGTTTAATAACGAAATAAACATCAATTAATTTAAGTATTAATGATTAACAATATAAAATTATAAACCGTGAAATGCATTGTGAGTCACATCAAAGTACATTTAAACTTGTCCTCCACCAGCGAAAAAATGAAATATTGTGGAACATTCTTAAATCTTCCTGCATGAGCGCGTTGGATTCTATTCAAGTTATCGCTTTTAAAAATTCGACCAATTGATAAATTACGACATTTTTAAGTCATCCAAATTAGGCACTCCAAATTAATACATCTCTGCCTATTGCAAAAAGCATCTCCCCCGACATGTGAACTTTCAATACCAAACTTTTTCTTGATCATATCTTTAAAGTATTTCCCAGATACAACAATCAGATGCTGTTATTAGGATTCAAATACGATGCCATTCGACACACATCAAAATATCAAGATAAAATAATCAACTTTTGTAAAGCTATCAGTATATTTACTGAAATTTAACCCCATTGTTTTACATATATTTATTTCTCCCAAAAATTATAATATCGTTTTGCCAAATATCAATTTCTGTAATCACACCACAATGTAGTATAATACTTGTAATAGTCTAACAACCAAGACACTGAAACAACTATAAATAAATTAAATTTTAGAAAATCATAAATATTTTGCATTGATTTGTTAGGTAGAATTTATGCCAAAGTTGAACGAATATACGAGTCAAACAAATTAGAAAGTTAAGATAAATTTCCGAAGTCTTCACTACGAGATCCGGTACGAGCTGCTGCCCGGAAACACTTATGTCCACTTCTCACAATTTTGCTACATCATTATGACCGCACACAAATGAAAGTTCAATGACGGAGGCATGTGGGCATTGTTCTGTGTTGTGCGATTACCTGACTGGCGATATGTAGACGTGTAAGGCCACATGAAAAGCCGCCAGATGGTTCCGGCACATAAGTTACGAAACTGGTAGTTTTCGATATAACAGCCGAATGCATTCAAGGTTTAATGGTAACACGGATTTAATGAAGCTCTTATGCTACATCCTGAAGTGAATTCAGGTGTATTCGTTGGTGAGGCCAGGATAATAAACCGAAAGAGAAACCCTAGGCAAGAGAATATGTGCTCCCGAGGGTCCATAGCTTGAACAAATACGGACTTCAAATTGCTAGGAAGCGAATAAGTGTGTAATTTTCGCGAGCAATTAGGCGAGGGGATGGAACAAGACCTGCGGGTCGGCGGCAGAGGCGGAGGCTGCAGTCGTAACGATACCCGAGGTATTGAAGGCAGTCTGAAGCAATGGCGTGGTGCAAGTTCTGGTTGTATGAGAAGCGGAGGCTGTGTGAGGAGCAAAGAGCGTGAACTCCAAAAACTAGGAATATCGGAGGTGGTGCAGCATTTCTGGGTTCTACCGCTCAACTGAAATTTCTAAGTTAACTTTCCAAAGCCTTTATCATTGTCCACAAATTCAAGAGATCATGGTTGAAATCGTTGTTGTTGAGTAATATTTTGTGTACTCGTATGTAATACAGCGCGCCAGAAAAATTTCTCCGCAGTGGCACCTTGCTGGTGAGTATGATAGTAACAGAAATTATAATGGTAGTACGAGCGGCAGCTTGTAAAAAGTAAATTGCGTACACACCACAAACAACAGATGCTGCAAGTGTTGACTTCTTGACTTATTTCCCAGTGATATGGTTACTACCAGCATAAATGCAATTTGTAATGAGAGACTCTGCTCAGTGTGGAGAGACTTACCAAGCGCACCATAATGTCAAATAAAAATGTAGAAATCCGTGACCGGAGTCAGTACCTACTTCGTAGCCCGGGAGAAGACGCGTCCTAGAAATAGACTCGCTCTCCTGGGTGCCATACCAGGATGCAACTCCATTCAAAACACTCATGGTGAAATCATTAATGTATTATTTGCATTACAGTATCTTAACTTGATAAAATGAAACAATCCGTACATTAATAAGACAAATGTTTCATTTCTAAAGAAAAGTGCAAAGAACACGAATTTGAAACACAACCTTCAATTTTCAATAGCTAATGAATATGCAAAAAATGTAAGAAAACAAAATACCTAAATAAAGGTGCACGTTTGAAGAAAGTTCACAAATGTCATACAATATTGCATCTTTATGAAGGTACACTTACTCAAGTACTTTATTCAGGTTTTCAGAGGTACCTCTTATTCAGACATTTACATCTCACCACATACGCCTTCTAGGACATTCTTCTTCAGACCACGTGCACGCCGCACCACTTGCACCGCGAAGTAGTCAGTTGGACTGTCGGCAGTGCGTGAAGAATATTAAGTGAAATACGGGAGTAAATTACTCGTACAATTCCTCTTACTCTCTCATAGTAATCAATACTCTTGGGCTTATCAGGTCCTTTCTGGCAGTAGTAATTTCTGTTATTTATGGTTTGAAGTGTTATGCTTCTGATATAGAACATTCATTGGGCTGATGATGTTTATCTCAGATTGGAGTTTCGAAGCAATAATGAAAATACATATTACTATCAGTAAAAATGTACATTACTTGATAATTCGATAATAATTTAGTAAATATATATTAAACATGACCCATCCTCTCATCAGGCTGAATTTTCAGTTAAAACATTTATTTAATTTTTTAAAACTGTTCCACTATTTACATATAATCCTTATTGGAAACCATATACTCGCTTCGTTAATGAAGTTATTATTCCAAGAACAAAGAAAACTATATCAGCTAAACGTGTTAGGTCGATGTAGTAACATCCTCATATAATTTGGGTTTCGTGTTCAGCTATGACATTACTGGCTCCAACATCATCTCAATACTTGTCGGACTGTAGGGGATACTACCAAACGATACGCAAATCGATTCTATTGAAATTCTATTTGATTTTCTATTTAAAAGTTTTAGGATTCGTTTAGCCGTCTCATTCGCAATTCCATCATAAAATCTGCAAGAACTGCAAGTGAATAATGCAGGAGATGATTTATTGTAACATAATATTAAGTCCTTCTTTCCACGTCACGATATCTGGAAGAGAGCGTCCGAAGATAGACAGCGACCGAAGACAGCGTCCGAAGATAGGCACCGCTCTAGCCGGAACAAACTGTAAGCTCTTGATCAGTCGCTCGCCATGATATTTGTGTGTGTGTGTGTGTGTGTGTGTGTGTGTGTGTGTGTGTGTGTGTGTGTGTGTGTGTGAAAGGACGGGAGGGGACAAGAGTGAGGTGCCCTGCATCCTCCAAAAACATGGTTCAATTTTACACAACCATATAGTTGGTGTCAAAAATCTGTCGTCGCCGGGATTCAAACATTAGGACCTCCCGGTCAGAGACGCAGCAATTGCAACAGTACCATTTCTGAGATCCCTCGTGCAGATTAACATCGACTGAACCTTTAAATATACTATTGTATAACACAGCAAGTATTGCTCATACAACAAAATTGCATTGTCACGCTCTCTCCTAGTAAAATACTATTGATACTTCTTTCTTGATTCAACTAATATTTGACAATTTCGTAATAGTGATCTAGGTATATCAAAGTATACTTCGAAGGTTTTAGATTACTTAAGAATTAAGCGATTATAGGTCCATGAGAATGTTTTCTTATTAATAAATCTACAAAAAAATCGAAAACTTTCGAAAGTAGAATTCAAAAATTCAAGTCAAGTCTTGAACGATATGCTTGGATTTTCTGCAAAACATTACCAAGCTTATGGACGCCACACATGATGCCAAGTCATTAGGTGCGTGTACAAAACTTTCTATCGGCCCCTCACATCTGTTGTGCCGAGAACACCTGGGAAGCAGCCGGATTGTTTTGCCCAGCGCGCTGCCCCTCATCCGAAAAGCAACAGACGGATGAATGCGACGCGTCGCGGCAGCGGGAAGGAGACGCTCCGAGTCGAATCGATTCACCGCGGCCACCTGGCAAAGCACAGACGCGGTGGCGCACATGCGATGCATTGCTAATCCCACGCGTTGTCTCTGCGTATGCAAAATGGGCGCGAGGGCTTGCATTGAAGGCACAATGCGCTTCGAGGCGATCGCCATCGCGTCACTGCCCCAGTGCACGTCCAGGCATTGGGACTCAGAGTCGGTCGTTTGCAGTCAATATAATGCAGATCAGGCTCTATTCAGCGGATGACAACTACTGATGAAGTAACAAATTGTTACAGGTGGATTTTGTGTATTGATATGAACATGTGAACATGAACATGTGTGGTTTTATTGTCTCCGAGAGAAGGAAGATCAGGTTACATTTCTTATGTCTGCGTGATTTACATCTGACCATGAAATTCCACTTTCTTTACGCATATTTTAAACATAGGTTGTCGTCACATCTGGAGATATTTAAATTAAACTAAAATTTCACATATAAACATGAAAATTATGATTCACAATTAATTTGAGATTTAAAAACACACACAATGAAATGCAGACGAAAATTACTGAAGCAAGTTGATGATGAGGTAGTAGGAGAAGTTCAAAAACAGACGTTATTTGAACACAGCACCGGAAAACACAACAAATATAACATGAAGATCGCGACCATCAAAAGAAAATGGAGATTATACCTCATAAAACGAATTCCCAACAGAGATCTACCACCGTTTTGATACATGCAAATATACATTGGGAAAACACATGGGAAAACACATTTTCGAAGTTCAAAATTCACATGGATATTCAATCATGCGTTGAATATTCATTTCATTTCAATCATATTACAATTTGCAATTAACAGTTGGAGTATAAATGACCGATAAGCAGAGTGAGCACCCAACTGAGGTATCTTTGCCTACCTCAGATCCTCTGATGACGCCGACAATCTTGATACGTGGACGACCGTTTGGGAGTGTGGTATGAGGCGGAGGCGCGAGCCGGCACACGACGGGGCGTCGCAATTTGTTGCGATGCTATCGCTCGTCACTGGAACCTCGGAGTCTCATGAGCCTCCGTACAATGGGAGAGTCCGCGCCCACCGCCATTGTGCGCCTGCAAGTGTCTGCGTGGCGCAGTTAGCCACGAGGGACGGCTGTGTTTGTTCTCTCTGACCGACAGCGGTGATACGGATAGTGACGTTATCTTAGTGTATACCGAGACGAAGGAATGCAGTCGCAGCAGAATATGAGAAAACGGGGGTGGGGTGATGTATGGATCTTTGTCGGTGATTGCTGAAGTGGAGAGAGGAGTTACGAAAAAGTTTCACCGAGTTATACTGTTGTTGAAAGGAGAATTTTTTCATGCTCAACGTCCTGTGTGAATTGAGTGTTTTGACGCTTGCCCTACAATATTGCTATCAGATAATTTTAGGAATCGTTTAGCCACTAAATATTCACTCACTTGCTGTTTGATTCATTGCAAAAGATAGTTTGAATCTGCTATTTTAAGATGTTTGTTTCTATAATTTCTAGGATTTTCTAGGATAAGAATAGACAAGAAAAGCTCAGTTTTTGAAAAAACGGTTCTATGAAACCCATTGCATTATGAAGACCTAACGTTAATTTATTGGCTTTGCAGCCATAATTACTGCTTTGAAATATACATAAAATTTGTTAAGAGCACCTTTGACAAAATGGCAAGATAAGCTTTGAGAGAATGGCAAATGAGTATAGGTCGAACAAATCTAAAATGTTTCAGGGAATTTAGAATTACGGTTAGTCTACGTAGGCAATAAAGAGGGAGAAAAGTATGTTCATCGCTTGTTGTAATAAAGTTGAACTATCTATAGCTTGAATCGAAAAATACCCAACCCATTTTTCCCAAACAAATATGTTAAGAAATCCCACATGATTATTAACTCACTATCTATTGTATGCACCTACTAGCACGTAAGTTTTGGGGACAGTGAAAATAAGATATTTTTGTAAAGGAAATAAATGTTTTGAGGTTTACATTCGTTCGACGTTTTTATGTACAAAGTTTTGAAAACGGCTTTTAATTCTATTTTTTTTCTTGGAGAGTTTTATTATTCGCACAATTAATAACTGACAGATTATGTGTCTCACTCGTTAATTTTCTTATTAAACGCTGATTTTTCATTAGCTGTACTAAAAAATTTCTTAATTCTATTGTTTTGTGACAACGGAAGAAAATAAGTTATTTTCTTCTGAATCACTTAACGAGATTCCAGGTGCCGCTGGGACAATGGAGTTGGTATGTCCACAGCAATTATCTTGGAAATTACCTTGTACTTTTTCTACGGAAGATATCAACCTTTTTCTGAGTACTCGTACGCTACTTTACGATTGCAATACCCTTCGTTGCAATCGCCATTGTCAGCAGTGAAAACATAAATACGTACACAATACTTCTTCGGAGTTAAAGTTGACTATGAAAGATAAAATAATCTCAATTTTTAGTAGAAAGCGTCCACCAGCGAAAAATTTTCGAGAATATTATTAGGTTCGACTTTAAAAGCAGCAATTTTTTCTCGACATTTTTGTCTGTTTTCAAGCAGTTAACTTTTTAGCTTTATTACACTGTGACCCTACATCAAATGGAAGTTGGCTTATCATTCCTTCAGTTACGTGAGTATCGCGATTTGAAACATAGGGCGACATGAAGTACTACAATTATAAAAAATCTAATTTAAACTAAAAATACAATAAAACACTCTTCTCAAAATCATAAAATTGTTAGCTTACTGTCCAAGATCGATGGCAATATTTGATAATGTAAGATTAACAAAACGTGTAGAATGGAAATTTCATTGACATATCCTGCCGCATTAATTTTGTTACTAGTCCTATAAATTGTAATTTATAAAAGAACAGCTTCAGTAGGAAGAGGAAAGACACTTTGGCAAATGAGATTCAGAAAAATCGCGATTTTATTATATGTTGACGTACTTTTGCCTGCTTTCTCCTGTTGATTTTTAGCAGTAACTAAATTAAGTATGCGAGGACACACGGAGGTTTATGTGAGTTGCCGGCGCCCAAGAAGTCTTAGCCGGCGGATCTTCACTGTCCGGGCTCTCCTCCGACGCGGGTCGCCCGCCATACGCAATGCATTTTCGTTGCTTCTCACTTTTTCTCTAGAGTTGAAACTGCTTACCACTGACCAGGATGCACTCGAGGTATCACTAAAACACATTTTAGCATAATGTCTGCACCGAATCATACGGAATCCGCAGTGCACTGCGATTAAAGAATCAGCTGTTTCGAGACAGACTGAGTGACAGACCGTTTTCCCTTAAATTTTTATTCGTCAAGACCACCGTAAACGTGAAAACCTATTAGAGACTGTTATTTACTACTAGGAGCGTTTAGAGAAAACAAGAGAACTATTGCAGCTACGGAGGTCTAATGTTTCAAAGTTCCGTTCGATTTCGGGTTCACAATTTGGTCGGTGGATGAGGGAAATTCCCCCAGCAATCCCCCTTCGTTTTGGGCGCCCCTGTACATACAGGAGCAAGATTTTTTTTTGGGGGGGGAGTATCGGGGACCCGTATTATTAACACAAATTCTAGAAAATAGTCGTTTTACACTTCAGCATTACAATACTTTCTCCGTAGTACAAAAGTAGTATGCAAGAGGGTAAAAGTTAAACGGAAGCTATACCTACGTATTTCTGGACATTAATTACTATTTGCCCTACCGTCATACTCTCTCACACTGTAGCAATATAAAGTCGTCGGGTATTCAACATTCGTGATTTGTTAAGTACGCATGCATTTTCATAAAGAACATCTGTCTATTTACTCTCGTTCGAAGTAGGATTTTATCGTTCCGAATTAAGTTTGGGTGGCATTCATAAGCGTGCATGTTATAATGCTGGAACAAAGATGTCAGACGTTTTAGAAAATGGAGAACTTAACCTTGACAGGGAGGGCTTTGAAACCTTTCAAAATTCCTTCTCCGTACTTTCGCTGCTAGGATGAAAGCCCCGCCGACAAGTTGGGGCGTGAATGTTCTCGCCTCGCGATTAAGACGAGAGGTAATAACAGGGTTGTATTCTGTGCCGAAAGAGCTCGTAAAGAAAAATAAAGCTCACAAGGCCATCAACTGTCTTCGTTCAGTTCTCCGTACTATGTTCTACATTCTTCGTACATTAATGGCACACACAATGTGAAAAAGCTGGAATTTTTTTAAAATATTCGATTTTTTCTTTCAAAAGAAGTTCAGTAGCAAGAGCTGATGTCATTGTCAACATTTGTATTTAGCTATTTTTTTCCAATAACTAGAAATACAAGTTCATAAGTATGTTTGTGGAGATCTAGAAAATAATATTAAAAGTAACACCGAAAAATCGAAGAAGCTAATCCCATAAGCTCACAATCATTTTACTATCTCGATACGGAGTAGAGAGAAAGTTATGTAATGCTGCGCGAAAAAATGGCGAATTTTGAGCAGAAAAACTCTTATTACATGGCCCTGGTAACAAAAAACTGGATAAATGCAGTTGCTAAATTTATAAAAAATTGCTCTATCACGTGGTGTTGTCAGAATCCATGTTTTGTGGGTCCTTGATACCGAAAAATCGAACAACGGCAAAACGTCCATCTGTCCGTTTGTGAACAAGCTAGATGCTAAATAGTGCACCCGATTTTCTCCACAATTAATATTCCCTAATCAATTTGACTGATGTCACGGCCCCTTGAATTTGAAACCGATAATTTAGTGTTTTTTTGGGGGGGGAGTAATTACATGAAGGCCCTCAGACATTTTCCAGATTTTCAAAAAAATAGCTTCGTCGTTTTTGATTCAATTTTGGTGTTGGATAGCGTAAAAGACCCTTAAAAGATTGCTGCAGGTTTCAGGTTCGTTGAAAACTCCGATGTTTCGAAAATTGCGAAAGTTTGAAGCTTTTCCGGAGTCTTCCTTCAACTGAAATATTAAGGTTACATGTTTTCCCGTAATTAAATCTGTTCCTTACAGACAGATTTAAAATAAGGTCATGTACAATTGTTTCGAAAATTTGAGTACTTTTCGTCTAATCTTGCGTGAAAATACGGGCGAGAAAGTACGTGCTGTTTTAGCATCTCTAATTTAAAAATACTCAACTACTGTATTTTCGTTAGAAGTGTAAAATGCCATAAGGCTTAGAAGTATCAGTATTGTGCCTTATTGACAGCACATTCCATATTGCTGTCAGAACATTAGTAGTTGACACCATTTTATGAACCTCGAGGAATATCTTACTCCTGTAAACGTGTGCGTTCGAATGTGATATTACAATGTTTGTAGCTCTTTACGATTGACTGTGGATATGGCTGACAACCTAGGTGAACCTGATGGTTAGACCTGAATTATTTATTAGTAAACTGATAAACGTACAGGACGTAATTCATTATAGAGAGTTTTTTTTAAATCTGCAGTTCATAGTTCGAAAATAATTACACAGAATTTTTAAAAAAACCAGCATTGATTGAAGAAATGGGGGAAAATAATTATTTCTCTTTTTCTGAATTTGGGAAAATGTATCTGATATTAAAGAAAAATGTTTGCTTTGTCAACAAACTTAGTTCGTAAGAAAAAGTTACATAAACATTTGAATTTCTCCAAAGAATTATGTTGGAAAACCAACCAAACAAGTATTCGAACCAACTAAATAAACGTTACTGAATTGGTGTGGTTTGTAATAACATTCTATACTAATTCATATCTCGATTCCAGGAACTTAAAAAGGTAGGATATCGGTGTGATAAAGCCGATTGTCCGCAGGTACCGACACGAAGGCGTTCAGAGGGGCTAATAACAACAATTGCATTACGGAAGACAGAGGAATACGCTCAGCACTTTACTTCTTTTAGTTATCAAATAACATTATATAATCTAACGGAATGGGATTCCTGAAAACACAAACTCTAATATAAAAAACATGACAATTGATGCGTAAAATCTGACTTCAGATTTCCTCTGCTACGTTGTTTTCCTTTCTCATGTCCGTACTCAACAATTCAAATGTACTCCATATATTTTGTACTATCTCGAAGAGAACTTTTGAATGGTGATGTGGAAAGTAACGCTAACAGTTAGGAATGCTAACTATAAAAATGAGAGAAAATAAAGTGAACTTATATTTCATTACAATGTAAAAATTATGGAAATATATGCTATGAAAAAATTGCCATAATTCTATGAGTTTCTGATCAGAGCATTGTAATTGAAATTTGATATTGAATTATAATGAAGTAAACGAGTTGAGATTCGTTGAGACATACAGTAAAAAAAAAATAAAATGAGGTGCAACAATAGCACATAGTTTCTCGCATTATCTCTATTAATTCAGAAAGTTCAATGAAAATGAAATGTGCGTCATAAGCTTATTCTATCCCTTGAAACTGTTTTTGAGAAAATGTTTTTGTTTAAGTTTTTATTAACTTCAAGCAGAAATTGGGCAAACACTACTCGTTTTCTTTTTTCAAAAAATTATACGTGACCTTTTTTTAAAGATATGCTTTTTTATAACAGATTTCATTTTAGACAAAAATCTATCTTCAATATGGTACTTTTGCAATATTAGCTCTTTGCAATTTTCGAATGTACAGAGTGTTTGACAAAAATTAGAGCATAACCAATTTTTATATCTTCGATTTAATACAAATGATAGAATTAAATACATACGAGAAGAAACTTAAAAGAAAAAAAATGGAGTTTCCTTTTCAGAAAAAATGTCTTGTTGAGAATTGTAGGACGCTTCCTGCGTGCAAGTAGCGATGTGCTTCTGAAACGTCGAATGTCGCACGTGCCCCGACGCACACGCCGTCCCAAGCGTTGGGCCGCCTCGGCCACGTGGCCTGCCTTGGTCTGTGCCCCTCCCCGTCATCTCCTCTGACGTTAAGTATGCAGGCGGGGGCTCCAAGCGGTTCAGGCCAGCCCCTCGCACGTTCCATATGGGAGGAGCCCTCACGCCGAATTTCGCCTGACAGTCCGCCGGGGCTGTCGTTGAAAAGTGGTTTTTGAATGTAAATAAGATTGGAGAAAACCTGTTCGATTCAAGAGGCTATGCATTTTTTGCTCTTTGGATTTTGTTTTCGTGTAGCCTCGTTCATATTCTTGTAGTGTGTCATGATGCATGGCATATATTGGCATATTTAACGTATACCAGTCTTCTCAATCACAATGTGAATGTACATAGCTACGAATGTGTTCCCATCATTTATATCGACATTTTTTTCTATTTTCGTATTTAACGGATACTTCATTATATGAAACGTGAGAGAAATCCACATGTAAATCTGTCAGTTATGTAGTTCGGTTTACTCTCTAGATACACAGTATCCCCCTCTATATTATTTCAGTAGTATACATACTACCTTTTGCGGCTCTCTCACGCAACCAATCTTTATAAATGAGGTCTCTAAAGAATGAATTTCACGGAGACGTGGAAAATTGCACTTTCACTTGAAAAATATGAAGGATGTGTTTTAAAAAACTTATCTAAATCAAATGCAACCCGCAATACTCGACCGGGTTTTTTAATCTGTATTGTTAAGTAACTCCTAAACGAAACTTTTCAAGGCCATAAAAACTAAAATCTTGAGGCCAAAAGCCTCAAAGAAACTTTCCATGCTCCGTATTCTTCAGGATGAGATCTTGAACATTCTATTACATTTTAGCTGGTTCAACGCTTTTCGATTCTACACCACCTGTTCAGAACCTGTAGAAACTGCAACTGCATGTGAAATTAAACTTGATCTACATTGAATTACACGGATGTACTTCTCTTCTCGGTAATAACTTTATATAAGAATGGTTTGTACTGACAAAGGTGTATTTTATTGTCTTCAATAACAAGGAGACATATAGAATAAGTGACAGACAATAACAGGGTCTTGAAGAAAAAGATATATTACAGGATCAATATAGAAATGGAAAGGGAAGGGGGTGAGGTTTAAGATGCGAGAGTTATCGCACGAGTACGCCAGTATTAACAAACTGATTATTATTTGTATTTATACATCCAGGAAGATATCATTTGTATGTTTATTAAGAATATTTATTTTTTTCCTGACATTAACAGTATTTGACAATTTTGTATTTAAGAATGTTAAATTTCTTCTAATATGACGCTCAGACTATAAATTAGCTTCACGAGGGGGTTGTTGACTCATTTATTCCACCAAATTGTGACAATACATCATGCAAACAAGTTAACTAGATGCTATGTTGAGGAAGAAATTATTCCATGAGAAATTTAACGAACAATAAGATAATAAAATATATTCCGTCACACACAAACAGATTTCTACATTGCTCAATGATAGAATATATTTACATTTTGAATGAATAAAATCTGATGTGAACTACATGAGTGATAATTCAAACGTATATCACACAGCATTGTTTAGTATTTAAAAACATTCGAGAAATACTTTTCATATTTAACTTTCATTGATTTTATTCTAGTACACTCATAAGATTCTAAAATTGAATGAAATATTTTATGGTGCAGAAATAGAAAAGCAGTTTGAAGTTTTAAATAAATCTGCTGTTTGAAGTTTATCATGAATTATTGCCATTGTTATACTTTATTAAATGAAGGCCCTAGATGATATTGCAATAAAAAAATGTTGTCTTTAAATTCATTAAAGACAAAAAGCACGTCATTAATATAGAAATATTATTAATGTAAATTGATCTAGTGACTAATTAAACCATTTAATCGTTGGATTTTAGGAAGAAGAAAGCAGAGCAGAAAAAGAAAGCGGCATTTCCCAAGGAAACAAAATCGAAAACTCGGGGAACAACATGGACTCAAAGAAACGAGCGCCAAAGATAAGCCCTGCAACAATAACTCACAAGATCCCGCGCAACCGAACTAACACACAAACAAGTCCCACACCGAACATTGGAAGACCCGCCGCACCACAATGCACATCTCCTATCTCGCGCGGAGATCGGCGCGAAGCCACCGGCAAACAAAGCCGCCGTCCCTCTTCCCTCGATCTCGTTCCGCTCAAACGAGGCTGGGCGCCGCGTGCCGGCGCGGTGGCGGCCAGGCAGCAGGGCGGGTCGGGGTGGGGGGGCGGTACGGAGAAACGGGGCCCTCGAATCCCACGGTCCCACCCGCGGCGCCGGGGCCGCGACAATCAGAGCCCGCCCCAATGACGCGACTGGCGGGACCCACAGCCCGGGAACACTGTCATTATCACTTTCGCCGTCGCGGCGCCGCGCTCGCACTCGTCAGAGGCGGCCGCCCGCCAACGACCTCGTTGCTGGGATGGGAATTGGTACCCCTGCGCCGCCTTCACCATTGTCACCAACTCCGGGGAACCCATATCGATGATGATAATAATGATAATGATAATAATAATAGTAATAATAATAATAGCAATAATGATAATAATAATGATAATAATAATAATAGTAATAATAATAATGACACAAGAAATGATAACGAAATCTTGATGAGACCATTCCATGGGCAGTAAAAAGAATGGACAAGGTGTAGATCAATAACGATCAATCATTTATGTGGCTTAAAAATGGAAGAATGAAGCCAGAATCAGAATCAGCTTTATACCTGCCCAAGTATAATATCAGGCGTTGAGAACACGACAATATGACAAAGCGGTTCTCAAAATTTCCCAAGTTGATAAATGCCGCATTTGCTACGAACACGTAGAAACTATTGATCATATGGTCTCTGCTTGTACAATTCTAGCAAATGCCGAATACTTGAAAAGACACGACACGGTGTCTTGTTACCTTCACTGGCAGATCGTACCGCACTCTAAGTATGCGCCAAGTGGTACGAAACGTCATCAAAACCGAAGACGTCTGTTGGACTGTGAACAATGTTGTACGAGCAACAAATTCATACTGATCGCACGATAGCTGCAAAGAAACCTGATATTGTTATCCGGGATTTGGAGAAAAAATCGTGTCTACTTGTAGATGTTGCTGTATCATGCAATCAAGACGTCGTAACCAAGGAAGCATAGAAACGTCTCAAATAGAAGAATTTGGAAATCGAAATCAGCCGAATGTGGGGCGTAAAATCACAGGTCGTCCCAATAATTATCGGGGCTCGTGATTTGTTCCGCAAAATTTGTGTATGAAGCTGGCTAAACTCCCAGGTCATTCAAAATACTGGGAAGTGCAAGACATTGCTTTGTTTGGAACAGCCCACATTATGAAAAAAAATGTTGTAGAGACACCGACACCGACACCGACGAGGATCAGCTCCGTAGGAAGCCGGTTGCAACGCGGAGGAGATTTTATCATCCACCGACACATGACATTTTTCGTTGTGAATTAAAGGAATAATAATATTATTATTATTAATAATAATAATAATAATAATAATAATAATAATAATTTCAAAACGTTTATACACATACACACATCATTTACCGACTATTGTTACCCAGAATAACCACCAAATCTGATTTATCATGATTTGGTGGTTATTCTGTTCCACTCAACTTACATCTATATCTCGTACATACACACTTCTGCGTTACATACACATAGTTTTGATGAAGTACACTTGCTCCACATATACATGCATATACACATATACATACATGTACACACACAAATATACTGTCGAATATGTGATTTTTGTAAATACAGAATAACAATATGAATTTTTAAGTTCACTCTCTAAACATTCAAATTAGTCCCCCACCCGCACTGTCACTTCACTGCACTACACTTTCGCCTTCGCTTTCTTCGGTTATGGATTGTCCTTCTGCTGGAAAGTAACTAAAACTGAAATTGTGTGAATTCATAGCTACTGCGAATAATTTTCCATTTCGCCCTCCCGGGTGTGATGGTGTACATGAAGTTGCGAGTTCACAATTGTAGACCGGGAGGCTCTGCATTCGAGACTCGGCGTGCTAGACTTTATGACATTGCTAACTTGATAGGTCGTGGCCGATCACTACCTACACACTTCTACATTAAGGATGATCGATCGACAATTTTCCTAGTTTTCTGTAATTAAAAATAGAACAGGTCAAAGACCGAAGACTAAACATAGATACTTCACAATGCATTCCCATTTACATTACAAAAATAATACTGAATGTCAACCTATGCTATTCAAAAGTTTGCTTTACTTGAAGTTCCCATGATTAGACTCGACTGAAGGCTCATTAACATATTCTATTGAGAATAATCACAAGGTAGACGGTAAAATATATGAAGTCCTATGATTAATCGTACGGGAATGTATCAGAACAATGGGTGAAGGACCTCATGGATATATTTACACGGACTGACCAGTTGCAAGTTCTCCGAGACCGTCTGCGTGGCTAGTGGTGGAAGAACCAAGTAAGGAATACAAATTATATATATTGTAATAATAAAAATTCCCCTTTTCGTTTACAATACACTCGTGTTAAGGTAGCCCATGTCATCAATATGTACATTAAAAAATTACCTTCATAAACACGAAATGTCTATGTCTTAAATGTACTTTTAAGTGATAACTGTTATATTAGGTGCGCTGAGGACCCGCTGTCATCTGAATCGGACATCTTAGGTTAACGTATTGTACTAATTACCTTTATTATACTCTAAGAGCGACACTATGAGACTGAAAATATGATGTAAAAAACAATAAGTGAAAGAAATGTGTTAAAAATAATTCGTAAAGGTAGGTGAAAAGCAAATATAGTGGCTCTCTAAACTTTGGAAAACCGTTTTAATTCTCTTCTGCTTACCTTTTGTACTATATGAATCTAGTAATGGGTGAAAACTCTAAAAGGACCACAGCATCTTCCAGGTTGTTATTAGTTCAATTCCGATTCGTTATTACTTCAAGTCGATTCGATTTGTTATTACTTCACGATTACGAGAAAAATAGGAAGTTATCTAATTCTTTTTTTATCGTGTGCAACAGCACTCACAACTGAAACTTCGTAGATCGAGAGTTCTTGGTTTCGAGTCCTGATGGTGGCGAATATTAGGTTCCATCAAAGTAAAAGGGCCGAGTACTGCTACTGCCTCAATCAGTTTTCTGGAGACAGGTCTGATCGATCTGGTCTGATCGATCGTTTCTGTACTTTTCTCGGATCCCCGGCATTAACCCGATAAGTATCTTAGATAACGTTCTTTCGCCAAAATGATGGCCTCGTATCAGTATGAATCATGATCTTGAAAGACTGACTGTTCTGGGAGGAAGCAAATTGTAGACCAAGGTCTAAACTGAGCTGTAGAGACATCGAAAGAAAATATAAAATTTTCTTCTTTTAATGTGTTGTTGTAGGTTGGTTGATTGTCAGTGCACATCAACCACTGAGGTCATTAGCACCGTAAGTGAAGTGCATGTTTTCATCGGGAAGTGGCGGTGATCTTCCCCCGCTTGATGGCGAGATCCGGTGCTGACCTACCGCCGACTAGCGGGGTTTCCCTCAATCAGGTATCTCCCACCAGCGGGGCACCGCTCCAGCTGGTTAAGGATCTAAGCTCCCGACAGGTATCTCGGGTATCTGTGATAGTGGAGTGCATGTTAGTGTAAGTATGTGTAAGGAGGGAACAGGACAAGGAAGAGGAAGAAAAGATCATGCGTGGTCCGTGGCCGGTTTGTAAGGGTACTGCTCAGGCATTCGCCTGGTGTTGAACGGAGAAACCCCGGAAAACTACCGCTTAGAGCATCCGCCAGAATTCTCTAGACAGCGACTGAATTGTCTTCCTGTAAAAATAAACATCTTTAACTGCTACATGCGTCTAGTTAATTAACCTCTCTACTTAATTAACCCTCTCTACATTTCACACCCACGACTTACAAAAAAAACTTAAGGAAACCATTCACTTCTTTCACAGTTCCATTTCCTTAGGAACATACGGTACGCTTTTCCGAGAAAGTTTTGGTAGTCACCATTTGGGTCAAGGTCGTATTCTCACTAACCCACAGCGGTCTGCTTGGGACTCACCAATTAGTGGTGGAACGCTCCTGAATTTCACTTCTCGCGCTTTTTCTGCAGGTTGAGATTTGTCTGACTTTCTGGACGACATTTCCTCCTCAAGCCGTCCTTGAGATAGGAAGCAACTCTCGCACGGAAAGAATGACTCTTGATCTTAAAGGGCAGATATCGTGAGGAAGTACGGAGAAATCTGGTAAAGCTGCACAACACTGACTCGGAAGAAAGATAATGGGCTCTCAAGTTACTTTCTTTGTTTCCTGCAACTTGTTAGCAAAATTTAGAGTCATTCAGTACTCTCTAGTGACAGAAATCTTACCTTACTTCTTAGATTAGTCGTTTTAAACTCTTCGCTCAAGAAGAACTTGTTAATGCTAAGTACTCCTTTTTTATTTTACGCCAAGTGGACAAGTTAGATAATCGACAACAAAGAAAAGAGAAAGGATCGACAGAATTCAATTTCGAATGGTTAAGCAGAACCAATTGTTTCTAAGAAATATCAACATGCATTTATGAATGTCGAAGGTCCCCTTTGTAACGGAAAGTAGCACAACGTCCCTCAGCAGTACATGCTGATACAGTGTGTAAACGAATGGATATGAACAACAGCCGTTAGCAATTCTGAGCATCAGCATACTGTGTTGTTAATAAAATCAATGCCTGACGCCCGCGCCAAATAAATAAATGGTTTAAAAAGCGAATAGATTAGCATGTACTCGGCTTCTGACGGTAGGTTTTTCCCCCTTCAGGGGTTTTTTCCTCAGCCGTACCTTATGGTCTCTTTTCCGCGGCTTTGATGCGAAGGAGAGACCATTTGGGGTGAACACCAGAATTCGAAAGGTTAGAACGCTGTAGAATGTAGGTATTGTAATGGCTTAAAGGCCTTCGGCCTAGCCACATTGCATCAAGTTTTCTAATTTGTCTCTAATAATTACCTATTAAATAAAAAATAATAAAATCAACACATCTGTGAAAATGCACAATACAAATAACGTAGTTATGGGAAACAATATTCGTGCAGAGGATAATTGAGCAACAATAGTTTATTTTTGAGACCTACTAATAAAAGCGATAATATAATAAACAATTAAATCATTTGAATATTTGAATTAAAATAAAACGAAGGCTGTCTAAAACAAGTGTATTACACGTGGTGAAAGTGATTTTTTTGTGCTTGTTAGATTGTGCCACTTGGTCTATCGGGCTCATGTCGCAATCTTTCCTACTCACTAAATAAAATGACACTTTTACCAATCTTATCATAAATAACTATTTTAGATCCACTAGTAAAAGCGGTTACATTTAGGGAATACACTGCACGCTACTCGTAAAAGTTCAATTTTAGCACAATTGCTAAAAGTGAGAATATGCTCAATTGTCGAAATAAAACTATGAATGCAAGAAAGTTAACAAAATCTTCCGTGAGCATGAGCAAAATGATATATCAAATAGTCTACGCGATGGTCATCATGTGTATCCGTTGTTAAGGTCGGCTAAATGAAAGAATCGATATTCTGGTTCACGGCCTAGACGTGGACGAAGCCGGAATAGCCGAACAGCAGGACCCTAGGTCGAAGTCCGCTTACCTTTCACATTGCTGCACGAAAACAATTCCTGCAGTCATTCATTATACTCTGAGCCACTTTGACCTAATGCAAGGCAGAAGCAAATATATAACCTATGACGTATGAAAAGGGAAAGAAATTTTGACAGATGAATGGGCGGAGGAATCGTGGTTTGTTCGACCTTCATTTGACTCCCGACATTTTAAGTTGTCGACAACATTATATGCACTCTAAACTATTGAACATATACGATTACGATCAACTCCTTGTAAATTATTAAAATCTGGCCAATAATATTAAAATAAAGCTAACTTCAAATAATAATTCTCAATATTGGTATATAAGTCTCAAAGGTTTGAACTGAATATTTTAATTAGCAAGGTACATTTGTGTACAATATCTGTATAAATTAGCATACAGCAGGTGACAGTTTGCAAAAATCAACGCCGCTCAAAGGACTGGGCTACGTGTAATTCACATGTTCTGTTTATGAATTGACAATTCTCTTAAAAGAAACATTTAACTGTCATCATGATAAATGCGTAAAGAGTAAGTAACATTACAGAGACCTATTGATAATATAATGTTTATCATCTATACTGTGTTTTATTAACTCCACAGCTGCCACAGCTGCACTCAAGCAGCTAGAAACCATACCACCAACATCACAACGCTTGACTGCAGGAAATAAATCGCTTCCTGCAGTTCTTCCTCTTTTACATATACTTTGTTATAGTCTTAAAAAAATATGTGTATTTTCCTTCATCAGTAAGAAAACGCAAGTTCAGAATTCTATAGAACAAGTCTTATAATGATTAACATTTTTTATATTTCTTTTCCTATTTACTGTTTTGACGAATGATATTTGCCTGACATTTCAACAATTTTATTCATGATTACATAGTAACGTTTGAATAGTGGAAGACGCAATATAAAGTATTACTCATATTTTTGTTTAACATTAAATTTTGCAGCACTAATTATGGAATTATTTCACAGCTTGCTGATATCTATTTTCCTCATCTATTTTTTAATTAGATTACTTTGTTATAGTCTTCGTTAAAAATGTCCAAATATTTTACCTGTTTTTCTCCAACCATGTCAATAATTACCTGAATGGTCAATCTATAACTATGCACCAATTGAGATATGGAAATAGCGACAAACAAGAATTATGAGCCCTGACGATAATCTTTCTTTCTTCATCAGCGGGTTTCTGCATTTTACAGCCTATTGTATTGATTGGTTATCGAATGGTCATTATCACTAAACGAAAGGTACAATTCTACTCTGTCTCACGAGTTATCTTTTACCTTACTAATGTTATACAAGCTTTAACAGGAAAAACATTACAACAAAGAGACATTTACAAGAATTTAATACGCGCCTAGTAGAAGCACTCTTGACTAACTTGTCTCTTTACAAGCACACTTATTCCACAAGTATGTCTTGAGGGGAATATTATAAAGAATAATGACCTGTCTTTTTTATTGTTTAAAATCTGTTTGTTGCACAATATAGTCCGTAAAACGTCTAAACTTTTAAATATCGAGATGTACGAATACATTTTCCTATGATTCAAGTTATTTTACTAACTTCCTCTATCAGATAGTTGTTCCATTTTATTCAATAAACTAAAGTTCATATCTTTAGAAGGGTAACATCAAGCAAGTTTACACGAATACTCTGATTCATTTATCTCTGCTGAAGAACTAATCTTTGAGACTTCATGAAATAATATCCAGGCAAGACTTTTCTTGAGCGTGACGTTCGCGAAACTCGTGAGGCGTAGCGAGAGCTCGCTCGAAGCGCATAGCGAAGTCGCTAGCCACTCACCACCGAGGTCCGGGTTCGATTCCCGTCGAATCAAATGTGTAATTTGTTCCAACAAAACGAGTTTGGCTACTTCACAAGGTCTAACCCCTGTGAAGTGTCCTAAACATTATCCCTATCCTTATTCCTTATTCCTTCCCAATTCTGGCTGCAGGGTAGTAAAGCCAAAGCGCGTAGCTGGAGGTGCGTACGCGCAGATTCTACCTGGCGGTCCTCTTGAACACTGACTGCGATGTGATGTGACATATTACAAATTCAGTGGATAACGTGGCTAATGGAGGATTACTCCTCAAGCGTAAAAAGCGATCAACGCCCTCCAAGGGGCTTGGAGATGCGTTGCGTCAACTTGGACGCAACAATTAAAAAAATACAACCTCCACGCACTTTCCCGCGCGCCTTGCTTACAAGTTCCCCACTTCCTGCGTATTTTCGTCTCGCGTTCCGCAGCGCAAACCTGAGTGCACTCAAGAATGTCCCGATTTCTCAGCGGCACTTGGCTCGCAATGGCTCTAACCTCGACACAGCGCCGGCTCTTGATGCACCTCCCGGGCGCCCGCTCAGAAACGTCGCGCTCAGATGCGTCGTTAAACAGTTGCGTGAAGGCCGCTCCTGACTGTGGAATGCAAGTCGTGATTCGCTCTTCGGTATCGTCAATGCAGGTGGCAAGCTGGAAGTCAACATTCACGAATAAAACTGTCAAATAATTTATTACTAATTAACTACCACAATTTCGAAATTATTGCCACGTTTTTTTTAAGAAAAGGGAAGTTAGCTGGCTTGATTGATTGTTTAGTGATTCCGGGGTCGTCAACTCCTAAGGTCATTAGTCACGTCAAGAGTGTTTTTAGCTCGCGAGGTGGCGTTTAACTTCCACCGCTGTATGGTGAGATCTGGTACCCACCTACCATCGGCTAGTGGGGTTTTCCCCAACCAGGACTATCTCAACAGCGAGGCCCCGCCCCAGTTGTAAGAAGCTCTAAATTCCTGACCAGTGTGCTGGCATGCGTGGTAGTGTAGTGAATGTAAGTTTAAGTAAGGAGGATAGGTCAAAGAAGAGGAAGGAAAGATCGCGTGCGATTCATGCCCGTTCCTTAGGATATTGCTCCGGAATTCATCTATTATTGATCGTAGAAACCGTTGAAAACTACCGATCAGAGCATCCGGTCGCTAGGATTCTCCTGATGCGACTGAACTCGACCTGGCTGACAAGCTAGTGTCGAAAATTCACCGTCAGCACTCGAGCCTAGGACCTGCTGGTCAGAGGCATTGCAGTGATATCAGTTCATGCCCTGAGCCACTGCCCCAGGTGTAAGCCGGCTTGACACACACAGGTTCAATTCGCATCGTAGTTCGACGTAAACTGCCAAATAATTTATTCCTAATTAGTTAATTTATAGCCACAACTTAGAATTAATCTGCTTCTCAACGAAACTACTTGGCAATTAATTCTAAATTGTGGCAATTTACTGGCAATACATTATATGCCAATATTTATTCATGGCTGTTCCAGAGCGTCACACCTGGCGACTGTTTGCGCTAGTTGCTACTTGGCGTCGGGCGGACCGCCGGCGGCTGGCGCTCGAAGTAGCCTGCGATCGCAAGTGCCGTTCTCCGGCGCGACCTCGCGACCCGCGCGTGCCGTTGCGGGGACACCGGCGGAGGGAGGGGGCGGGGACAACGCAAGGCCCCGGCGCGGCCACGCAGGTGCCCGCGCCCCCGACCGCCCTAATTGGGCGCCCGCGAGGGAGTGTCGCCCGCCAGGGCGAGGCCGTTGGCGCCGCCCACCTCACGCAGCCCGCCCGCCCGCGTCACGCCCCAACGCGCCCCCGTTCGCCCGTGTAGTCCACTCATTACGTACTTTTATAAAACATATTGTGGTGTAGTTTTGATTTTTTGCTCCTTTATGTTTTTGGGGATGCTGTATTTCCGTTGGAATTGGAGATATAACAAAAAAATAAAAAGTTAGCACTCAGTTATAACAAAAAATAACTTTCTTCTGTTTTCTTTTTGTATCTAAAAAAAATTGAATTTAGGAAAAAAAATTCTTTAGCAAAATATTCTACCTAAAATTTATTATTATTATTATTATTATTATTATTATTATTATTATTATTATTATTATTATTATTATTATTATTATTATTATTATTATTATTATTATTTGGTTCCTGGCTACTTCTTTCTTCATGCAAACAGTTTAGCTGTAAATTGGTACTTCAATTTTGACAAATGTTTGGGCAACTTACTCCTCTCGGCCACCTATTAGAATGACCACATCAGAAACCTTCGTGTCTGTATTCAGTTCAATTGTCTTGCTAATAATGTTATATCTTAATTATCTTTTTCGTACTATACAGTACTCTTTGCGGACACTTGGCATAATAAGACATGAAAAAAAGGAAGTGCTTGATAGTAGTTGAAAAAGCCGAATGTTTAATTGGAAACCCAGCTCTAACCTTTTGTGGTGGCGATGGTGTATCGATTAGCATTTCGGACTGTTATACTACAGTTGGTGGGTGCAAACCCGCTCGAAGCCGTGGATTTTCAAGAGCGTCCGTTTAAACCTTCGTATGCCCTCCTTCGGAGGGAAAGTAAAGCCGGCTGTCCCTTGTTAGTGGATTTACTGCATGTAAATGATCCTCAAGCCTAAATGAAGCGTCTGAGCTAAATTCAAATTGCCTGTTTCGTCGCCCAAGTAATACCTTCTTTCTCCCCTAGTTGGTGAAAGGAGCGTAACGAAAATTGCGTGGTCAGACGGAAGAGTAGGCCTCTTCGCCCGAGTCTCGCGACGTAAAATAAGACCAATTCAATTCAACCTTGGCCGGCATGGCGCGTTCGGAAACGCAGAGTAGATGCTTGCTCAAAAGTATCTGTTACCTAGCCCTCCATTTTTTTTAGATAGAGTGGATGTTGAAATCAAACGCCTGGACCCTTATTTTCCTGTTACCCTTATTCCATTGCTTTTTCAATTTTTTTCTTCGTAATCACCTTTTTTTACTTTAAAGTAAAATATAAGTGAGAAAATCTTTTTTCTCATTCCCGACATATGTTGGTTTTAATTTTCTGTTCTACTCTCCAGAACTCTTGACACAGAATAATTTGCTTAAAATTCTTGTATATTTTCTCTCTTTCAAATAATATTTCAAATTTGATTACGGTGTATTATTATCAGAAGAGTTGCTGAGGAGATAATATTTTTAAGTAAATATAAACGCGTTTTAAAACCTAGGAAACTCAAACTCTTCTCGTGAAGTATATCAAAAGGAAACAAATATAAATAATATACCAAATAGTTCTTAATTAAATAGAATTTACATTTTATTATTTCTATTTACATTTTCACCTGAAAAGAGCGATTTAAACAATTATTTGAATGATTACTCATTTGCAGCATTGTTTCTAGTCATATTGACTTTTCGGTTTTTCATTAATATGAGAAAATATTTCCCATCATTTTATGGACGTAAATACATTTTATATTTTAGATCTTATACAAATTAACTACAGTTTTCTAATCTATGGAAATTAGCGTGAATTGAATTTTTTTACACCAGATATATTTAAAGACAAATATGGAACTGAAAACTGCAAAATAATTTATAGCGTCAGTAGTAATCTAGGTGCTTTACGTTTTTAAATTAATATTGAAAGAAAAACAAGATAAAAATATCCAATATTTTACTTGAAATATTTCTTCTTTTATTTAGATATTGTGATTTTGTACTTTTTTTTATTTCAAAGAAGTGGGATGATTGTTTTGACTTCAGAAGTGCGCTTAAGCATTCGACATGGCAATGTATAAAGTGGGTTGTAACTTAAATGCAGCTCATTACTGATTAACGAACTAGACCTTAAAATCGAGTGCGTTTACAGTGTAGCAACACTTTCGCACCTGGCCACTAACAATACAGACTTTTACTTCTGATCGCTCTCTCACAATTTGTTCCTTTGGAACGTTCGAATGAATTTCACGTGAATCCCAAAGGCGATATGCGGAAGTTAAATGCATGAATGCCGTTCTCCCGAATCTTTTTGTGGCGAATCTTTTCAAAGAGCACAGTTGTAAGTTCTGAAGAAATAATTTGAAGGTAACCGTCACGTCCGCACCAATGCGTCACGGGAGAAACCGCGTTGCATAAGAGGCGAGTGCCAGACGGCAGCACAGTTCGGTGCAGCGATACGCGATCGGCGCGCGCACAATGGGGCGACGGAGGAGGCGGAACTGCGCAGCCAATGGACCGCGCTGGCGGCGGCGGCGGCGGCGGCGGCCACGGAGAGAATGCCGGAGGTAGATGGCTGCGACCAATGTCAGCGACGGTAACCAACACAAAGATGAAAAAGGAACAGAGCGAGGAAGAAGGTGGGAAATGAAGGACAGTAAGGAGAAGAGGCAAAGGAAAATGATCAGGAGTTCGAAAAGAAGACCTATGAGGTGGAGGTAAAGACGCAGGTGGTGGAAATGACGGAGAGGTTAAGACAAAGAAAGAGGTGACGAATGGGAAGGTGACAAAGGGATAGGAGGCAAAAATAGGGGATGCAAACAAAAGAAAGAGCACGCAAGAAAGAGGAGGAGGAGGCGAAGAAGGAAGAGAAGGAGGAGGAGGAGGGAGAAGCGAAGGAGGAAGAGGAGGCCAAGGAGGAGGAAGAGACGAAGGAGGAGGCAAAAATGGAGATGGGGAAAATGCAGATAGCAAAAATGGAGATGGCGAGGAAGAAGGTAAAGGGTAAAGAAGTGGAGCAGGAGGAGGTGAAGCAGAAGATGGCGAAAGAATAAAAGTGAAATAAGGAAAGAGAAAGAAGATGTGGATAAGGAGAAAAAGAGGTTGGAAAGTTCAAAATGATAAGAAAATTTTGAGAGCGCAATGGAGAGGATATTTTTAAGAAAACATTGAATAACAGAACACCGAAGTGGAGAAGAATAAGTTTTAGAAGAATAAAGATTGGAACAAGTGAAGGTAGTAACTTTATCCATGAACGTTAATGAATAGTTTATTTCATATATACACATTTCTTGAAAAACTACCACTTCTTTTTATTTGCAAATAAACCGTACAATGAGCGTGAGGTTTCAACAGTGCATAGCAGAAAATATCAGTCATTTTCACTCATGGGGGCCAATCTTTACACTCTTGTGCGAAACAGCTGTTAGCATTATTACAAGGACGGATTAGCAAAATGCTCTTTCAGTATACCGTCTTTCCGATGTCCAGCTGCGATAAAATTGCATTCTTTGGCTTTAACAACTGTGAATGTTAAGAGAAAAGCGAAGAAGGTTCGTGTATTACTTGACTTATTATTTATGTAAAAAAATCTTTATTTTTTACCCAGAGGTATATATCTGCTCTAAAATATTTGTTATTCTAATTGTGAAAGAAAAAAACTTTCATTCATAAATTCGTTCGGAATTTTTATGAGATATGCACATTCATGCAAAAACCACGTTTGTTTAAATTTACTTCCTTATCCCACAACGTTCGTCTCTCAGACCCAGCGCTTTTCAATGAAACCAATCCAACGCCTTCAATGGAACGTGATCCAAAGCGCCATCCAAGTGGAGGGCTGTGGTTGCTGTAGCGGCCGCGGCGAAAGTGGGCGTGTGCGGCGGCCGTGTTGCACTTGTCCCGGGTTTCGCCCGCTCATCAAAAAGCGGCGCGGCGGGGGCTGTCGAGCGGAGCGCCCGCAGCAAGAAGCTGCGACCCGCCCACCGCCCGCGGGGGAAGGCAGAGGACGAGAATAGTGCAATGTCGTCCTCCTTCACCTAAAATATTCACTCTTCGGTTGGTTGGTTGGTTGGTTAGGGATTCCGGGCGCGTCAACAGCTTAGGTCGGTAGTCCCGTAAGTGTAGAGCATTTTTTTCTCGGCGAGATCTGACGCCGACCTACCGTCGGCTAGTGGGGTTCCCCTTAACCAGGACTCTCCCACCAGCGGGGCACCGCCCCAGCCGGGACAAGCTCTTAGCTCCCAACCGGTCTCCCGGAATATGTGGTAGTGTAGTGCATGTTAGTGTGTGTGTATAAGGGAGAGAGCATAGGACAAGGAAAAGGACAGATCGCGCGCGGTCCGTGGCCCGTTTGGTAGGGTACTGCTCCGGCATTCGCCTGGCGTTGATCGGAGAAACCACGGAAAACTACCGATCAGAGCAGCCGGCCGCTAGAATTCTCCTCCAGACAGCGACTGAATTCGACCTAGCTGAAAAGCTAGTGTCGAAAACCCTGCCGCCGTCAGGAATCGAACCTCGGATCTCCCGATCAGAAGCGCTGCTGTGACATCAGTTGATCCACTGAGATACCGCTCCCGGATTTCTCTTCGGCGCATCAACAAGCCCACTCTCATATACTATATTCAAACGGGGGTATGTCTACTCGTATGATCACCCGTCAGGTTACTTCGGTTCCGGCGTCACCCACGTCGATAGCTGGCAGTAAGCAGTAGGGAGACGGGATGGGAGCTGCGAGCCGCCTGGGCCTTAGTTCAGGTGGCACCAAGTTGGGCTCTCAGATTCATCCTGGCAGTAGCCCGGTACTCTCGGCTTAAAGGAGGGACCTTGTTCCCGGCGCTTGTGAGTGGCGCATTGTCGAGACTCCGGTACTAGTCTGGATAGCTAGGAGCTCTGAGCTAGCAGGGTGGCCTCTACCCAGACATTGTATGAGAAGGTTGCCGCGAGGACAAACTGGGTTCCGGCTGGATCCGGACGTCAGCCCGTCGGTGTTTGCGCGTCGGTGGGGGCTGCGGATTCGAGCCCAAAGAGGCCAAGGTGCCCAGCCCGGGGACGTCCCCCTGACGAAGCAAAGGGTTGTGGTGTTGTAGACCATACGTGGTTTCATACATACATACATACAATACGGTGTCTTCGACCTCCTTCACCTAAAATCTTTGGCGCATCAACAAGCCCACTCTCATTTATTCAAACGGGGGTATGTACCTGGTACATTTTTATTTGTTTATTCTGCCTAAATTATCATTTAATCTTTCACCTAACAATTGCTCGAAGGGTGTACCAAAACTGCCCTGTCATAATAAAATTCATTAGTGGGTCCGATAGACCCTCTCCACAGATGACAAATTTACGGAAGTTCATTCTCCTCACAAGGAATTGTCAACTGTTACTACTATTACACAGGAGTAATAATACTCATTTCAAGCTAACAACATTTCCATCTGTATTCTGCTGCAAAACATAATATTACATCTAAATATCACAGTCTATAATTAAAAAAATTCGAAAAGATAAAAAAACATTACCCTGAAACCCTCGTTATTATTGTGTACTGTTTTGTTTGTAAGTCCCTCCCCTTGCTTGCATGGCTATTATCTATCTTAAATCCTATTCCAGAAATTCTTGATTTATTACAAAACTTGATCTTCCTACAATAAATAATTTAATATGAAACCTGTTAATCACTTTCCTTTCGTGTAACCCTCGCCTTCTTGAACATCGATCAAGGTCCATTCCAAGTTCCATTTTCCCTAAATCTCGTCCAGACCAATAGCGTCTGCTTCCTCCACACACGCGATTATAATTCTCTGTCCATTTATATTATTTCACTATGCGTCAGACATCATCTCCATCCACCCCTCATTGCGTCAAAAGCTTGTTTGCTCCGTTCCTTTATCTTGCGCACTCTTCATCTGTCTTCTCCCTGCGCGAGATCGTACACAAAGAAATTTATCTTTTCGTCCCAGTGCGCAGATAATTCCCTTTCTCACAGCTATTCTAATTTCTGATTGGTCTCTAGCACTCTAGCACTGTATTTGTTTATTATTTGGTTGTCGATACGTAATAATTTTTCTAATTTCCTTTCTCACTCACGGAAATTGCTCACTTTTCATTTACCAAAATATTCTCTATTTTCCGCGTTATCATTATGTTGTCATTCCCTTGTATTCTTATTATTTCCTATTTGATCCTGTGCTTCTCTTCTGTCACCCATTATTGCTGACGTCCTGTTTACACATTTATTTGAACTTATCGTTCCTATTAATACACCCTTGCGATAACTTATCAAAACCTATTAATAATCAAAACATTCCTTGGAATCCTATAAAATATCTAGATGTGCTTCTTGACATCAGACTAACTTGGAAAGCGCACATTTTAAATAAATGTAATAAGGCACAGGCCGCACTTTTTAAATTGTATCCTTTAATAAATAAAGTCCGCTCTTAAAACCGATCTCTTCCTATTACTTTACAAAACTGCCATTCGTTCGATTGATTGAGTTTTTCGTGTTTCAGGGCGCGTCAACTGCTTTGGTCATTAGTTCCGTAAGTGTTGTGCATGTTTTTTCTCGAGAGATGGCGATGATATTACCCCGCTGGATGGCGAGATCCGGCGACGACCTACCGTCGGCTAGTGGGGTTTCCCCCTAACCAGGACTTTCCCACCAGCGGGGCACCGCCCAGCCGGGACAAGTTCGAAGCTCCCGACCGCTCTCCCGGAATATGTGGTAGTGTAGTGCATGTTAGTGTAAGTGGGTGTGTGTAAGGGGAGAGGATAGGACAAGGAAGAGGAACAAAAGATCACGCGCGGTCCGTGGCCCGTTTGGTAGAATACTGCTTATAACCGATGCCAAGGAATAAAATCACTATGCCCTAAAAATTAGTTTAAACCGCTCTAAAAGAAACGCATGATTTCCCAAACATACTTTCTGTAACTTTTTTCTTCCTGTAATTGTAACTTAAACTGCTATTTTCCAAATTGCATCGTATTCAATAACTATTCATTATTAATAAAATATGAGAAAGTGTAAAATAATAAAAAAAATTTCTCTTCTCCTATTCGTTCTTAAAAGTACCCGCCCCGTATCTCTCTCTTTACATTTTTTCATCCCATTTTGAACTTCTTTCCAAGTTTTCTCTTCTTTTCTATTTAAGCCGCTTAGGTTAACCCTTCAAAGGGAGCCTAGGTTTGCCATCCCAATGCGAAAGAAGGAAAAAGGGCTGTGTTTTGATCGTGGTAGAAGTTACTCAAGGCTAGTGCAATGAAGTTGCTAGGGTGACCCTCCGTAACCACAAGGCATCTCTCCACAGAAAGGAAAATCTCAGGTCTGTCTAAGGAGACTCACGAATTGAGATGAAACGTTAAAAGTTTAAACAACGAATGAAATTCGCGTATCTACTTTTGTTGTGTTTAAACGTCTCTTCCTAGTTCCTGGTGTGTGGATCCATCTTCCGCACTAATTCATCTTTCTCATTGAAGTATTGTAGTAATGATGCACAAATTTAAAACAAACAATGCAGAAAGTATACTGCAAATAGTAATATTTAAAAAAAGTGTCAGGCATGTCACCGTCGATTGTAAAATAAAATTTACGTTTCATCAGAGAAGCAGAGTTGAAAATTGAATTTCGAAGTTCATAAATTCATCTTCGTTAATTTGATTAGTACGTATAGCCGAAAAGGCGGTGAAAAGTGCCCCCAAACCAAATCTATAATCGCGGTGCTCATATGAAAGAATACAAAATGACGTAGATTCACTAAAAATCAGTCTGTCAGGGGAATCTGTTGCAGAGATACGAGAAACGTTTTTTGCAGGGTTTATTTTTTTCTCGGCATCTATTGTGGGTATCAGACTGAAAAAAATTGCTTAGGCGGGGAAAGAGAGTTCTCCGCCGTTCGAAAAATCTTCCAGAAATAATAATCCAAGGAACAAAACTCCCATGGTCCCCTCCCCTATTAAATACCTCACGGTACTCTTAGATAAAATACTCACTTGAAAACCCCATGTTAAGGCAGTCATTGACAAAACAAAAATTAAAATATACAATTTTTCACCTATTATACATCGCCGTTCACCTCTGAGGTTAGAATGCAGACTATTAATCTTTAAGTCAGTTATATTACCAACAATGACTTACGTATGCTAAGAATGGGGTGGTGCTGCATCAAGCATCATCAACAGACTTAGTGTTTTTTTCAAAATCAGTATCGGAGACTAACTCAACGCGCAATGGTTAATCCCCAACCATCAAATCCAACGGGAATTAGACATACCAGAATTCAAGGAGACATTAAAAAATGTTTCTAGCAATTTCTACAACCACCTACCGAACGATTCCTATACTGAAATATTTAATCTAGCACGAAAGAATTGCAGACCGCAAATTATATCAAGATTCCTGAAAGATAAACTTAAACCTCCTAAACTTGGCTTCTCTATCATACGTTTCCACCAGTATACCATTCTTTAATCAGAGAACAAAACCAAAACTCTTCAGTACAATTCAGAAACCCACAGCGACTTAAGAATGACCATATCCCAAGAAGCCATACAATATTATGTATCTCAAAACCGTCGAAAGACATAATAGTCGAATGAGAAGTAATAAATTCAAAAAGTATACATCTGTTTTAGAATCAACTGTTTCTTGCGTGTTGATAGTCTTGAGATATGAGCGGTTTTAATCTTATGGTATTTTGTTACAGAAAAACGTTCGACCGCTCACGTTGGAACTGACGTGCAAAAACATGTCAAAAATCATTTTAACAAGTTTTGGTTTATGGCTTACTAGAGTGAAGGTAATGAAAATGAATTAATGGTGAATAATTGTTTCTGCAAATTATACTTCAACGAAAACGATGCGTGGTTACAAATTAATCACAGCGACATCAAATTTAATGTGGAACGTAAACTATACAATTTAAGATCTTTGTTAACGAAGAACACAGATTGTTGAATGAGTGTGACCTTGGGAGCAACAAAGACAGAAAGAGGGAAAATATTGTAGATAATGAAAATTAGATGGACAAAACCACACAGGTAACACTACTAGGAAACTTTGCCTGTAAAAAATTACAACATAATTCATTCAAGAGTGATATGGAAGGATATAATGTACTTCGGCAATGTGAAGTGTAGAATATTTCGAATGTTTCATACAACGTCTTTCAGGATATTAAAATCCTCTCAAAATATTTGTAAAAATTATATTTTTCTATCTGGCTTCTTTTTTTTTTGACGGATCAGTTTGAATATATTATCTGCTTTAAAGACGATCTGTCGCAAATTATATCTAATTAAAAACATCTTAATAGAAATATTTCGAAACTTCTTAGAACGGTATTTCTTGACACCATTGGTATAAAATTAAGCATTTCACTTCTTTATAAAACACTGCTCTTTTTAAACGATAATTCATGTTGATTTTGGCACAGTTTCCTTAGGGCAAGTGAAAGTGACAGGTCGGCGAAATCATCAGTAGCTTAATGTTTGAATTCTTCCTCAATTTTCGTTTCAATACAATGGCCTGAATTATAGCATTATTCTTTCTTGCAGAGATACCGACATTCAAGAAGGTAGTTCATTACGTCGGCTTCCCTTTTATCTCCGTAAAACATTCCTCTCCCGAATTCAGTCTCGTTGTGTCATGATGAGGCTGTGAGAATCAAATGCATTGTATTGAATCGCCTTATAATGCACGTTTCTCAGTCATTAAGGAGATGGTGTCCTGCTAAGGAAGAAGCATCTTGGGAAATAGAGTAGAATACGAGGAAAAACGTGGGAGGAGGTAATTACACAGTGACGAAATATTAAACATAAAAAGGTTCTTCTAAAACTCAAAGGGGTTTCTCAGATGAATAAATCCAGGAATATCATAAACAATGCTCATTGTTTTTTAATTTCGATACTTTAAGTGAGATGCAAGGAAAAACACCGTGAGCAAAACGTGTTCTTTCCATGTCATTGATGAAATATTAATAGATTTTATACTTCTCTACCTAAAAGCAAAGTCACTTTATGTGACAAGTCATTTTTTAAGAAACTATTACATTTCTGTGGATGTTTTAATGATATTGGTAGCATCATTGCATCAATAAGATTTTATACAAGATTCTACTTGTATTAATCTTTCGTCTTCTAAGAAATATGGGAAAATCTAGAAAATAATTCGAGTGAATTGGGAGCCTAGATTTTCTTAGATTAGAGACAATTGCCACTTATGTGTAATTGACATGTTTACGAATACTTGTGTGGAATGTTAAATATTTGATCAATATATTTTGGTACGTTATATGCAAATAAATAGAAGACAAATACTGTACAAAATTATGACCTCATTTTATTAAATAATAAACTTGATCTCATTGACTAATTGGACAAAGTTACGACGGCATTGTACCTCTGACAGTCGATTTCACTTTTAAAGATTTTACCGTTGCTGACCATATAGTTACTTTCCTACCAGTTCAATGCTGTATCATCTTGGGTAAATACAAAAGGCACATCGAATAAACATTCAGGCTACGTAAATGTTTAATTATTATTTTAAAAAACTTACAAAATTATGTCAATAAAAAGACGTACCATAACATGTGTTCATTATGATTATTAAGTTTGATCATAAAGCATTAACAGTCGCCGAAACGTGTAATGTGCACTAAGAACGTGGTTCTCAGAACTTCTGTTGATGCTCTGGCAGAACGCACTGGAACAATCTTTATTCAAATAAACATTTCTCGTCGTTAGTCATCTTCACAGATTCGATTATAATTTGTTCATAATGCCACAGTATATATGCCTAGTCGCGTATTGTTTAATATTTTTAAGTATTAAACCAGCTCAAAATAATTATTTGTGATACGAGTGGTAAAAGTTACATTATATTTTTCGGTAAGGAAAAGTTGGAATGAGGCCGATAGACCGAGCAAGCCAAAAAAAATCACTTTTACCACGTGTCATACACTATTTTTTTGCCAGCATTTCTGAGTTTCATTTTATTTGAATTCCAGTATACAAATCACTTAATGATATATTAATATCAGTAGTATCTGATGCGGTTAGAATGTATTTGTTTTCGTTCTCGCACTCAGTTATATCTGAACATCTCATCTGAACATCAGTTATATCTGAACAACTCAAGAAAGTGTGCGCAGATGATTTTCTCCCCATACGTCACATACAGTTTTTTGCTAATTTTGACTAAATTAATAAACATTTGAATATCGTCTCACTTTTAGCTCTAATGCTAAAAGTTGAAATTTTAGAACCCTACGCCTGTTTCGAAAGAACTGCTTTTTCTAGAGGCCATCTAAAAAATACACTATGCTCTCGCCGTCCTGGATAGCGGAGATCACCAAGGCATGCGCTTCTTAACCATCTCGGTTTGAAGGATCACAGGTTCGAATCTCGCCTCGAACGTGGCTGTTTGCTTGGGTGTCGTGGCATGTTTAGAGCTTTTCAACATCGCTACGCACCACCTAACCAAATAGCCTTTCCTTTCCCTTCCTTCCTTTGCCCAAACGAAGGTGAACGAGGGCGAAATGCGATGTGATGGCTAATTTCAACGGACAAGTGAAGGATGTATAGTCGATGGGTGAGTCTACGGATTGCGCCGTGTGTAGCATCTGTCCACACCGTACCTTCGTAACCGTTAAAAAGGCTCCAAACATTGCAATGGACCCTTCGGAATGTTGCGGAAAGTGGGTGCGTCTCGCAAAGGGCGTAAGGGTCACTGCGTGGTCAAGGTATGGGGGTTTGAGGTAGATGTCCGAAAGTGTTAAAATGGCTTACATCGAGTATGAAGGCTGAGGTGATGGTGTAACGATTAGCGTATCGGACTGTTATACCCACGTTAACGGGCTCAAATACAATCGAAGCCGTGGATTTTTAAGGGTGAAAGAATCCTTCGTAAGCCTTCCTTCGAAGAGGAAGTAAAGCCGTCCGTCCCATGTTAGCAGATTTATTGCATGTAAAAAACTCAAGCCTAAATGAAGTCTGTGAGTTAAATTTAAATTGCCTGTTTCGTCGCCCACATAATACCTTCTTTCTTCTATAGTTGATGAAAGGAGCGTCACAAAATTTGCGTGGCCAGACGGAAGAGCAGGCTACATGGTCTGAATTGTGGGAATTCTGATGTGGTGTTGTTGACGTTCTTATGAGAATAAATAAAAGAGGTCATCTTCGTGAACATATTAGTTTTATTAAGATAGCCGGCTTTCGACGGCTTTGCCGTCATCGTCAGTCTCGCTGCTATCGGCAAAAGTCGGTAGACTGTGCCCTCGTCCAACCGCGTCGTGTCGCGCCGGGCGACATTGGCCGTAGAGTCTACCGACTTTTGCCGATAGCAGCGAGACTGACGAAGACGGCAAAGCCGTCGAAAGCCGCCTATCTTAATAAAACTAATATGTTCACGAAGATGACCTCTTATTTCTTCTTACATGGTCAGAGTCTCGTCATGTACAATAAGGCATCAATTCAATTCAATTCAAGGACAAGGGACGCCAGAGCCAGCTTTAACAGGTAAACCTCCGTTAAATCAAGCCAATGCATCAACACACACTCGTCAACGGAAAGCTGCCTTGGGGCAACGTTTCTCGACACGAGCGCGCCCGCACGCGTGTAGGCGCGAGACAATCGCGTCGGAGGGAAAGGCCGCGCCCGCCCACGTCGCCGCCCCGCGTGTTCCGGGCGGAGTGCGTGCTCGTGACTGGGGCGCGGCGATTTCTCGCGGGCGGCTTTAATTGCAGACGCCCGCCGCGCAGGCTTCGCACGAGTGCGCCGCGCCGCGCCGCGCCTCGCCGGCGGAAGGAAGGTCGCCAGCGCCCCTCGCGGCCAATGTCGCCCGGCGCGACACGACGCGGTTAGGCGATACATCTGACCGTCTTGGCTTTTTATTTCTTTTATTTTCCACTGTATCACTGGCGCCCGTCGCGACACGACGCGGTTATATGCGTCTGATGGACTTAGCTTTTTTCTTCTTTTTTTCCACTTTTCCATGAATTATCAGCCATATTTTGTTTTAATTTTTCATGAACTATCAGCATTTTTTTTAAAATTTCATGAAAATGAACTGTCGGTTGTAGTTTCGTCATAATTACTTAACTCAGTATATAGCTTTTAGGCTGCATTAAGGTTACCTTCACAGCTACAATGAAAAAAGGTTATGAAAAGCATGAACGTATGAAAAGTGGAACCTAAGAACATTAATCTTCTTTCTTTCTCTAGTATTACTCACAGTTTGGTCTTCTCCGTATTCATTTGCAGTTCATCAAATTTTGAAAGTTCCTAGGCAATACTGTTCGTACATTTTCGCAAATTTATTTTTACAAATACGGAAAGAAATATGCTTTGCGATTCTTTTGTTTACCTTAGAAATAGCAATGATAAGTGTTGACATCTTTGTAAAAGAAAATAATCGCGGAAATTGCCACTGGATACAGAGGTTTAATCAACGCCACCTACATAAATCTATTTAGGTGGAGTTGGTTTAATTCCGTATCTATGCACCAAGATCGCAGGACCAAAACACGGAAAAACACGTTTTTGGAAATTTCTTATTAGAGTTTTTGCAAGACGGGATATCAACTGTCGTAGTACGTAAACATTATCGTCAAACGGAAATAAAGTTTCTTCATAACAATGATTTTTGCATGTCGTACAATCGAAAATGTTCTTTAAAACAAAGAACTAATTGGAACTGAATACCTCTAACAGCATCTAAAAACTTCTATGGAATATCTGTGTAGCTCTGACTTTGCTTTTATTAGGATTACTAGATGGTAAATACATAATAATACGTGAAATCTCATCGTATCATACGAATATGCAATACTTATCTATCCTCAAAGAAAACTATAGCTTCCTAGATAACCCCGCTATTTTACTATAACATATTTATATTAGGAATGGAAAATGTTTGGCAATTATAACGACCTATGGATAAATAATAAATTTATCGTGACAATCAATGTAGCCTCACTATATACATAACATCAAAATTCTAAACAGTTACGTTAGTTTATTCCTGACATATTTGAATTAACTTGAGAAAAAATTAACCATTAAGTTCCTGTCATATTATATTGGTAATATGGATATTGTATTTTTCATTGCTTCCGTGCTCATTGCGTGTTAGTGTTGAATTCGTGTTTAGTGGTAGCGGCGAAAACTATGTAAAGTGTAAGTTTGTCGTCGTCGACAAAACAGGGAGAATGACGGGACCCGACAATCGAAATCCCGTCATTTGATGCCAGCGCATGCGCAGTACAATTCTCCCGAGAAATTTTGTGTTACGTCTTTCAAATCCACGACTTGCACAAACTCTCTATTATCTTCCGGCCGGACCCGGAAACATTATCATTTTCTCATCAGGAACGAACACCACACACGTCGAATATGTCTCGATTGGTGCAGGAGAAGTGGTCCAACCGTCAGTGACAAACACAGCACACAGCACCTGCGCATGTCCGCAGTTACTCAAATGCTGCACAGGGATGCAACCTTTACTAATAATACGAGAAAGTATGTCATGTTGTAGCATTAGTTAATGAGAATTCTATATATATTAGGAAATAGTCGCAGGGTGCATGTTCATAGTGCGGTTTTAGCAGCATATGAAAAAGTTCTGCATGATTTGTCTGAAAAAACATTTGTGTAAAGTTGCAATGCAACTATTAGAACTTCACGTCACCATCACACACAAGGAAAAGTACTTTCTATGTTGTAACACCACTGAAGTGTAAAAATTGCTTTCACTGTTAGTGCTTATTTATGTGTAGTACTCGCATGTTACATGCAAAAACCAGTAAATACGCTCTGGTATCGAAAGAAAAATATTTCGCTGAATGACATTACCTATCCTCATTTGTCACGCTACACGTCAAGAATATTCATGTTCAAGTTCCAAACCCTGTATCTACTTCTGTTTCCTTCGCAATGTTTCCAACACTAATTAGCGATACTGCCGGACAATTACACAAGTACGAGGTTCAAGTACTGTCAAAGAAACATCGATATAATCCTTTTACAAAATTGAACTTGAAATTTTCATAAAATATGGAATACGATTAGTGACATAAGAGGTAATAAAATGTCTAATAAATAAAATTAAGATTGGAGTTAAAACCACTGTTAGAATATTTAATATCGCAGAAAGAATTAACTAACTGTAAGATTTCGATAAGAATGCTAAATTATTTTTTCGTGAATTAAGGACTTTTCACATTGTGAAAATGACGATGATGATGATGATGATGATGATGATAATAATAATAATAATAATAATAATAATAATAATAATAATAATAATAATCACTTTAGTTCTGAAGAATAATATAACTTGGCAGCATTTATTTGGAAAGTTAGTGTCAAATATTGGAGCAAAAACGCTTTAATTTGTGTCTTCGAGTGCATTTTTAACTCATCAACTTTACTTATTCATATATTTAAGAAATGTAGTTTTATACGTGCAAATCCTATGATATAAATTTTACCTACTTAAATGGCTCAGGGTTCGATCTGATGTCACCGAAGTGCCTCTGACGGGAGGCTCTTGCGTGCGGGATTTCGACACTTTGTAAATAGCTATGTCGAATTCAGTCGCTGTCTGGCAGAGAATTCTAGTGGATGGATACTCTCATCAGCAGTTTTCTGTGGATTCTTCGATTTCAAACGCGCTATCTTTCCTTCCTCTTTCTTGACCTACCCTCACGCTTTCCTGGGAGATACCTGGATTGAGAAATCCCCGCAGGTCCACGTGCTCGTAGGCGTGGATCTCACCACTTTGCAGGGAAGAACACAGCCTCCTCTTCTGATAAAACATGCACTACACTTACGAGACTAATGATCATAATAGTTGCTACGTCCGGAAACACGAAGTACACTACATACACAATTACCGTATTGTGTGTACAATAAGGCAATACTTACATTACATATACAATTCTCTTGCTTATTCTCTTGCTTTATTGCAAAGCTAACTTTTCCTTTCAGAAAACGTTTTCTCTAAATATTTCGAATTTTATTGTAATAATCGGTGAAGGAATAACTCGAAAATCTTCTTTATAATTTTCCACTGTTTAGGTTCAATTCCTTTCTAACAGTGAAATTCCCACTGGTGGGATGACAAGGGGGTCTTGGTCTCTTCAAAAATTTCGAAAGAGGCGTAACTTCGTATAATAAAACATTTTTTATGTTAATTTTACGCGATCAAGAGTCGACACTTCTCGTAACCTCCCAAAAATTCATCTCAAAAATTGCTTTTCTAGAAAAATTTGATGTGTTCATAAACGTTTAATACAATCTTTGAGGAATGTTGAGTTGCGAGTTCGGAAATCTCTTGTTAGAATAGTAAATACAGAGGCGCAGATGTAAGTAGTGTGTTTTTGACATCGTGATGGACGTTTGAGGGAAGGAGAAGGACTCAGAGAGATTTTTGCTTACTGCCAGGAATGGGGGGGGGGGGTAATGGGCTAAAAGAACTCTTTTTTTGTTTCACTCAGTATTAGTAGCATTTGCTGTGCCCCCTCTCATTTTAGGTTGCAGACGCCTACGCTTTCTAACAATATACAGAAGTAGGATTATCACTTATACCTATCACCTGGACTTACGGGTTTTGATTGAAAATATTACTGAAGAAAAAGAATTCAGTTAAATACGAAGATGTGATTCTGCGCTCTTTTTCTTCTCTTTACCTATTGGTCACATCGAAATATTCATTTATGAAAAAACATTGTTCAAAGTTTTGACATCAAAGTTTGCACCTTTTCATTCACAGCTCCATCATTTGCTTTCTATTCGTTACTAAAATATAAATTCATCCTTGCAATCAGCACAATTGCAAGTGAAGTTTGTCAGTTAATAAGTATTATACAATAATCTAATTTTATGATACTATCAATAATTCACATCATTTTTCCTTTTTACTTATTACTTCTTTTTGATCAGGTCACCTTATCCAAATTAAGGCCCTCTCCCACCTATCCCTTCACATCACAAATCCCTTTTTATTCTCGAGATTATCACTACATTTTGGGATGAGACCTTCCCCTTCTTTGGCTGTCGGATGCGACCTGTAGATCCGGCTTCGTCTCCTGTGAATAATATTGCAAACCACTTGATGATCGAAAGATAGCCGGTTTGAAGGACGTTATTTAGTATGTGTGGATGTTATTTAGTATGTAGGACGTGAATTTACAGGATTGTACATGACGGTGGGGTCTATACCATCATGCTACAACGCACAACGTTAAGCCTTAAACGGAGGAACCCACAGCCCGGATGTAATACTTCGTTGGCCCAAATATCCTCAGCCCCTGTGCCACCAGCGCCAGTGAAGAACGGAAGTGCGATTGTTTAAAGGTGAGCCCACCTGATGATTGGAGCCTTGTCATGCCAAAACACACAAAAATCCATGCCCGAGTGGGATTCAGACAGTGAACCTTCAGACCGAACCTATTAAGGGAAGATACCCCTTAAAATGTTAAAAAATTCGATTTTGAAAACATTTTTTCTTATGCATTAATTATTCAGGAATATTTTGATGAAAAAAATATTTCGATATCTGCAATCGTTTTTGGAGTTATGATTTAAAAGGTATGTCGCTGCATCATGCATCTATTAGAGTAGTAAGGTAAGCAAAACTCATGCATCTAACTTCGTTCCTTGCTTTCCAGAATCGCCGTTTTTCAGATCCGTTTCCCTTATAACTAAAGAACTAATCATTTTAAAGCTATGAAATTTTTAGGACGCATTTGGTATTATCTATAAAACCGTGCTAAATCATACACTTTAGATCAATAGTTTTTGTGATAAAAATTATAAAACTGAAAAAAAACTATTAATATTCAATATATTAATTTTGGATTCAAATTAAAAATATTATTTATCCAGATATCTAAATGAAACTGCAAAGTTATGTATCTGTGAGTATTGCCAACAAATTAAAAGACGAAACTGGCAAAAACCTTCAAAATTATTTGAGTTATCGGGGGAGAAGTAAGTTAACACTAGAAGGACCGAGATTTCGTTCTACCTACAAGGACCGTTGTGTGTCATTTTGACACATAATCTCCTGGGCATTTAAAAAGCTAATATTATACATTTTCTCACTTACTATGTTTAAAAGAGGATAAATGAATAAATGCGCATATTTCTGGATAATTTAATACATTATATTTAAGCAATTATGAAGTTACAAAATACTAAATTGTAAAAAAATATTACAGAACTTGAATTATTAGACACAGTTCAGAGAAATGAATGAAAACACTAATGAATCTCTGTTAGTTTATGTTTGAATATTTTATGTGTATAATAATGTAGAAAAAAATTAATTACAGTTGAAGCATATTGATTGTTTCTCACAACATTTTCCACAAACAAACTTCCCACACACACAACATGCAGTAGAAGTAAGGTTTTTACACTTATTCTGTCCTTGGCAATGCTTCCTTTTCAAATGACTGGAAGTAGCTGTTTTTTTATTAACCGTGAGGGGGAAGATTTAACATTTTCTGACAATATTTCATCAACAAACTTGTGAATAAATTGCAATCTACTAATGTTTTTTCCTGCAACTTTCTTGTACAATATCCACGCATTTATTGTTGCGATATCTAGAATATTGTATAAAATGTGAACTGGCCATCTTCTTGTTCCTGCGCGCACGGAATACATACGAACCATCTGATCCAGTGCATCGACTCCGCCTTTGGTTTTATTATAAAACAAAACCGTCTCCGGCTTCTTTTTCCCAGTGTTCTGGGTGCTGATGCTGTCATGTAAGGTGCTCAGGATTAGGACATTTTTATTCTTTTTGCACTTATAGTCTGTATGAGTTTGACCAAAGTTGTTCTTGTAATATTCTGTGTGATACAACTCCCTTGATTTTTTGAGCGTTTTTGCTTCAGGTGGCAGATCTCGCCGATTCCTTCTCATTGTACCTACGAAGCTTATTTTATTCTTTTTCAGCTTTTCTGCCAGTGACACGGAAGAAAAAAAGTTATCGCAGGTCACGTTCAAGCCCTTCCCCCAGTAATGTTGCGTGAGTTTTAGTACCACATTTTCTGAAAGCGACTGAGATTGAGGTCTTGATTCGTCTTTTCCAAGGTATGGAAAGCCATTTAGAAAATACTTAGTTTCTGTATCAACCAGCATCCAAAACTTTATACCAAATTTGTCTGGTTTATTCGCCATGTATTGCAGAATCCTGCATCTACACTTTGTGGGATAGAGTTGTTCATCAATAGTCAAATTCTCCCCTGGATTGAAACAAGCACATGAATTTTGAACAAAGATTTCCCAGATACTTGATGCAAGTGCGAATTTATCTTTTTTCAGTCGTTCCCTTCTTTGATCCAGCAAGTCGAACCTAAGGAATTTCATAATTTCAAGAAATCTGTTTCTTGACATCGACTTCGAAAATATATTTATACCATAATCTTGTGACCAGCAAATTTTTAGAGGTAGGTGTCTGTGACCGAAAGCTCCTCGGGCATAAATCAATGCAAGAAATACCAATAATTCATCTTTTGATAACATCCAATGTGGATGAGTAATTTGAGCTTTCTTTATTGTACATTTCAAAATTGTGTTCAAAAATGTATCGTTTATCAGCAATCTCAAGGCGCTGAGGGGGGAATCTTCAGTTATATTTCTCTGTGCGTGTTTAGTAGGTCCCGGTGCAACACGGAGAATATTATGCGACATGTGTTTGCCATGAACATGAGGATCAAGTAAACTCACCCATTGAGTTCCGTCTGCTGCTTTTCCTACATCATGGGGAATACTGGAAATTTCTTCTTCTTCTTCATTAGAATCTATATCACAATCAGAATCCGAAGAAATACCCGTGATTTCGTCATTCTTGTCATTTTCTTCATCAGAAATATCTCCATCGCTTTCACTGCCACCTTCACTGTCTACTTCAGGAAGATTTTGAAGTTCTCGAAGTATTTCTTTTGCGCTCAGTCCTTTTCCTGTACTCATTATAAAAAGTTTTACTCGCACTCACGGCTTCTAAATATGTTCTGCACACGAAAACCTCTCTGAAACAACTACTGTTGATTCGAAAAGAACAGGATGTACCCGGCGATATCTAACGGCTCGCTATCATCACGCATCGAATTTCAAGAAGGCAAAGGAAGGTCTTATCAGTTTGAAAACAAGAGCTATTATACTTCCTTCATGGAAACAAGAATTTGAGACAAAAACTGTGATAGCAAGACAACAAAGTATACTGTGTCAATATGACACATTACGGTCCTTCTAGGTATATCCAATATTTTTTCCAATTCTATGAAACTCACAGAATAAGGCTTTACAACACGTGAAGTTCGTGCACTATAGAAAGCATTTACAAAGAATCAGTTTTCTAACTTTTAAAACTCTAGCACAATGTTGTAGTATGTCCCGCAAATGTGTCATTTTGACACACCCGGTCCTTCTAGTGTTAATGCATGAAAAACTGGTTAAATTTTGATAAAAAAAATAAATTAAAGTTAAAAACAATTTTTTCCTTGGACAATAAACATATTTCTGTGTGTCAGTTCATTTTCACTGCAACGGAATATGATTTTAATGTAGGAAAAAGTGGAAAAGTAGTAAAAATATAACTTCTGTAAGCTGTCTCTACCCTTTAAAAATAATCCATTCAATAGTTTAAAGAGTACAAATATTTCTTAGAGTTGGTAAAATAATTTAATTATCAATTGTAAAGCTTCGAAATTAATTGTGATGAATATGATACAATATGTGATGATATTACCTATGCATCAGTGAAAATAACAAGAAGATGTTTGTGAACATTTGTTTTCAAAGTAAGATTGCGATTTTTTCGTGAATCACTTTCATTTGTTCTTTGCACACTTATTTAATTTAATGAAGATCGTGAAATGCCTACTTTTTATATTGCTTTAATAACATATTTCTTTAAATTTACTTCAGTAAGACACAACATTTTAAACAAAAATTACCTACACATCTTATTTCAAATCAACAGCTTTCTCTCAATGCTAGGAATAAATTTCTAATAAAACCTTACAATTACCTTGCTAATGCAGCATGTCTAATCCATTTCTCTCTTAAGGATGAATGGGTAGCTTGTTGCAAAAACAATTTAAAACCTGCCTGGCAGAGTAGCTTGGTAAACAAATATCATTCTAAATAATCCATACTCCAAACCAAACATCACATCCTATGTGCTCGTATCTACGTGTGCGCAGCTACAATTTTCCACATATTAGTTAAAGAGAGAACGCCAAAATATCAGCTTATTATATAGTGTCCCTGCGTCAAAGTGTCTACAGTTCCAACTTCTCTCAAGCACTCATGTCTTTGCGGTATAGATGCGCGAGGCCCATGTTCTCTGGAAGTGCACGTGTCCTCTCAAGTTGTGCGAAGTTCCCGGATAGTTTCCAACTTCCGCCGACGCTGGTGGTTAAGGCTGGGAGAGGCTGCGACATTCTGCGCCAATTAATATCAGCGCTATATTAAGGTATCCCGTTTGTGCGTCGTATTTTGTACAAACCTATTAAGTTGTAATAGTGTAACAGAGTAACGTTTTCAGGCATCCGCTGTTAAAAGAAACTTCTTTTTCAAGATTGAAAGTCATGATGATAACAAAATATTTGGATATCGCCGCTTAATAATTCATTGATGTTTTAATATGTAGCCTTGCTCCGTATGAAGAGGAAATACTGTAATCGTGTGCTGGTAATCGGCGATTTTTTGAAGAAAAGCTCGTATTCCCGAACCATGGTGGATAGATTTTTTTTATATGTAGTAAATTATTTTCTCTAACAAGTTGTGTTTTCAGAATCCATGTTTCGTGGATCCTTTGTATCGAATGAGATTGACGACAAAACATCGGTCTGAGTGTTGTCAATGCAAGCACCTAAACTATTTCGATTTTCTCCTCAATGGATATTTCTCGATCGATTGAAATGAACTCGAGGCGCTGTGAGATTGAAACGGACATTTTGATTTTTCGAGGGACGTACTTATGAAGCCTTATCCACATTTTCATATTTTTTCAAAAATTGCTCCATTTTTTCATTTAAACTTAAATCTTGGGTAGCGCACCGGACGTTGAAAACAACGCAGATCTCATTTTTGTTGAAATGTCTGAATTTTCCAAAGTTGCAAACGTTAGTATTTTTATGTCTTCCTACAATTACAATATCTAAGATAAAAATTTCTGACGTGATGAAATCTCCTCTACAAAGACCTTCATAGAAGCTTAGATATAATGTTTGGAAAATATATAAAATTTTTACATGATTTTGCGAGAAATTATACAATTTAAAGAAATTACTTTCTCAACAATGGCTCCATGTTTTTTCGTTCGTTTTTTAATGGTATTACTCACATTTTCGGCGAACTCTGTCTTTTTAATTGCAAGAAATAATCATTGTAAACCTACAATATGTAAAAGAAAAATGAAATGTAAAACTCAGGGTTTTTTTATAAGACGGAGGACAGAAGAGAGGGTCGGGATCTGAAAACTGGCAAATCTTATTTTTCCTGATTCCAGACATCTTTTGCCTAGAGCTGATAAAAAATGCTTTCGGGTATATTTTACATTCTTATTCCGCTACATCCTTGCCATCACCCTTTCGGGATCGTTCTGTCAACCTTCCAGATACGCTGGTACCACGACGTAGATATAAAACTTCCTGCTACCCGTTATGATCCGTGTCACATACAATAAGACATACACCTTTTAATAATTATCTGCCCAAAAAAGCAATGCATTAGGTTTATTGAATCGGTAGAAGTTAATAATAAGATATAGAATGAGAATTAAAGAAATATAACAGATTGAGAATTTCCTGCTCCAATACACAAATAACTGGCAATTAGCGCATTCTAGTGGTACCAGATTACCAATATCACGCTGCAGCCTCCTAGTGTCCAACGAAATGATACCATTGGGTTACGAAAAACACATCAATGCAACAATAGAAAAGAATTTGGTTAGGGACGATAAATCGTTATAAAAAATGAAAAATATCAAATTTGAATTTATAAAAGCTGACGAAGGAGAACAGCCAAGTATTGTTCGCCTTCAACCTGCTATGAATTTAGTAGCAGAAGAAGTAGAACATCTGGAGTCTCGGAGCGTAAACCGGGTGTCGGCACCTGCTCCCGTAGGCTGCTTGCGAGGCGAGGCGAGGCGATGGGCGAAGGGCGATGGCGATGGGCGTGGGCGATAAGCTCGCAGCCCGTGCGCCCTGCGCGCCGCGTCGCCTCCCAAGGGCTCGCGAAGGGCGGGAGGGCGGGCGCGATAAAGCAGTGGCCCTTCGCCGGAGAGGCCGTCCTGGACCTTCCGGCTGCTTGTCACGCCGCGTGCGTCGCCGGCCCTTTGCCGCCCGCCCCTCCCTCGAGCCTCTCGTCGACCTTATCACTCCCTGGCTCCTTCTCTTCTTTGTGTCATTTCATGTCTGAGCATCTCCCTCCGTCTGTGACTGATTTTCCTTCTCTCCTTTCTCTCTCAGTCTCTCTCTCTCTCTCTCTCTCTCTCTCTCTCTCTCTCTCTCTCTCTCTCTCACGCACACACACACCCTTTGACCCCTGTCTCCCCTTTGTACCTCTCGACAACTCCCCTTATCTTCTGTTTCTTTCCTTTATATCGTTCTATGCCTCTCTGTACGTCTTCCTCTCTGTCTGTTATTGCCTTTCTTCCTTCTCCATTCTTTTTCTATATCCCTTTTCTATCTCTCTTCAATCTGAGACTCTCTCACTCTTTCCTTTTCTCACATTCCATCACTCTCTTTTTTATCTAGTTTCCTCAGTCTCCTCCCCACTTCCATTGTATCTCTGTCCATTTCTACGCATCTTTATCTCTTTCCTTCTTCTACCTATCTTTATCTCTCGCCCACGTTCGTTCTTTGCTCCTTTCTGAGGTCGTCTAATTTTTTATGCTTTTCTCTTCTGTTGTCTCTCCCTCCTTATCGTATTTTTGCTCTCTCCTGCTCTCGTCCTTTCGCTTTTCTACTTGCTTCTCCTTCTTTGTTGCTCTCTCTCTCTCTGTTTCTCTCTTTCTCTCTCACTCGCTCTTTCTCACTCCCTCCTTTCCTTCGCTCTGTTTTACGCCCTCTCTACATTCACGTTTCCGCGTGTCCCTGTCTATCTCTTTGCTTTGTGCTCTCCTTCGTGGATGTTACCCCATAAACCGACCGCGTGGGCAGCGAGCGCCCTTTCAGCAGCGATGCGAGGTGTTGAGGATTTGAATGAATGTTTGATGATCCCGGCTGCATGGCCGAAATTACAAATTACTTTGTTACCGCCCAAAAGTTAATTACGAGGTGTTCGTGTGACCTCGTGTTTGGGGGATTATCTCGAAATACGGGGGTTGCGGCGACCCCCAACTCGCGCAACTGCCTGCGATCGCACAGCCACTGAATCCGGGGAGAGAGCCGTTTCCAAAAGAGGCGTGTTTCTACATCAATTTGCCTACGCAAAAGTAGAGGGAGGCTGTGCCATAACGTAACATTTTCTCCTCTCACATTATTATTTAATAATTAATCACATTTATTTAAAAAACATGACAACATTTAAATATGGGAATTCAGGTAAATGTTGAATTGAGAACGAACTATTTGGCTTTAATATTTACGCAAAATATGTATTCTAAGAATATTTCAGTATAAGCAATTTTTAAGTTTGAATGAAAATAGTAACTTTACCATTGTTATTAATGGCCTTTAAAATAAATTAATGAAAAATTTACAGCCATTTTGCAGAAAATTTTGAAAATGACAATGAGGCTATAGCATATCAACTATATATACAATATATTATTATGCTTCATAACTATACATACATTATAACTATTCACACAATGAAGTGCAATAACTTTAGAGTACCCTCTACAGTTAAAATATCTTAATGATTTCCAGAATGGCACAACTAGAGTTTGTTATTTCTTGAGTTTTAGCTCAAACATTTCTAAGCTATGCGTGTCACATCCATACATCCATATATACACATACATTCTCATTTTAGGGTAGTTTTTTTGTCAATCAAAAATTATAGTTGAGTGTTTCTGCTTCCTGTTCATTTTGGCAATATCTTTTAGAAATATTATCCTTGTCTGTGCAGGAAAGGTGAAATATGTGAAATAAATGAATATACGTTCGTCGTTCTGGTGTGTGTGTATCGACTTTACGCAGAGCAAGGATAAACTGGTGTTAACGACAGATCTCTGTTAAGGACTTTACAGGCCGCCATTGTAATATAATGGCTGTCGAAACAAATGAGTTGTTATTAAACATGCAAATGAGTGCACCTACTACGGAGATAGTATTTCTTAATATTATTATTTCGTCTTACAAGAAGGAGGTATTACGAAAAGCATTGATCGAATCACGACTGTTATCACAAATGATGGACTCGGTTCGTTATTAACCTTGGTTAAGTTGACGAACTTCAAGTGCGATTGTAATATGTTCTATATCGGGCTTATGACGTTAACGCATAAATATAATCCAACATTCCCTTCTTCATAAATATAATTCACTATTCGAGCACGGGTATTAATTTAATGTATATTAAAAACAAATAACGGCAATCTAAATAGGTTAGCCTAACTCGGGTAACCTAAGTATGGTAACTTTAATATGGCAAGCGTCAGCAACGACAGTACCAATTTAAGGTTGTTCGTGGAAATCCCCTCTAAGGCATGGTTGTTTTCATCTTACGATTATCGCATGCTAAGCAAATGTACCCTACTACTTGGTACTTCATGTAGTCATGCTAATGTAGCAAGTACAAATTCTCTCTGGTTTGATGGACCTTGTATGGAAACAAAATAAGTAGAAATTATAATAAAATGAAGAAATATCAGAAACAATTTCGAAATTTTTATTACAAAAAAAGTGTATTAAAAGAGAATAAAAAGACGCAGCAATGTCATAATAGTTAAATGTCTAAAATAAAAACGTACGTTTAACATAATACTTCGGAGTCGTAAAATAAAACATAATAGAAGATGAAAATAAAAGCATTTAGGACGGAAAATGTGAAAGGATATTCTTTTATGGTTGCCCACATTCCAGAAGAAAAATGGCTGTAGAGAAAGAAAAAGAATAACTAATGACACTTGTACGAGAATCTCGAGAGCACATGAAAAGTTATTGCTTACAGGGATAGAGGAAGAAGAATTCTCTCTCTTTTCTCGTACATTTCGCTACCTAAAAATGTCTGCTTGGTGCGGGAATAAGAGCGTCCATAAACCGCTTTACAAGATCAAGCCACGTGGAAAGTTTAATACTGCACTCTACACATAATCCACATAAAATGAACGAATACATGATGAGTAAAGCGGATAGTGATAAGTAGGATTAGAGAGACATCCCAAGATTCTATAATAAACGATGTCTAGTTCTTATAGATAACAAAGCTTACCTTATAGAGTAATCAAAATTCTTTTAGCAAAGGATTGGTCAATTAAATCATGTAGGCAATAAAGACAATGGAAAATAGCACAGTACTTGTGGTTCTAATCATGCTAGTACCACTAGGATCTGAGTGTAAATGATGGACATGTTGTACGAATGTGTCTGGATAACCCATGTATAATTTCTGATAGGGTGTACAGAACACACAGAAGTTCCAAGTACTTGAATATACAAGAGAAAATTACTTCGTGAATGAAAATTACATGGCGTTTTTCTCTCCAATTTCTGGCGAGGTAGAGCATAAAAGAAAATAACTATATACATTACAAAAGTATTTTATCTATTGCAATAACTATATGTTTGATGGTTAAGTATCTGTTAGCCTGGGCCCCACTAGATCTAAGATCGGTAAGAGGGTTGGACTAATTTAAAGAAAGACCTGCTTTGGAAACTTACAAATGAGCCCTGATTGATCTTCGCAGGCGATCTGAGAGCCTCATAATCGGTACCTAACGTAAGGCGCATATCTATAGGGATGAAAAATGTCTATGGTCAAGGGAAACGAAGTCATGTTTGCCCAAGCCGAATGTGAGTGGCCGGGGTAAGCGCGAGATGATTGAAGAACGCTGTGGCCGCCCCGAGGCCCAAGGGCGCGTGCCCAACGGGCTTCCGCGGGCGTCGCGCTGGGCTCCGCAGCGGCGGGCGGGCGTCGTCGGCGGGGGCGGGGCGATGCGAGGTCGATAAACGGCGACCTCTCGCGCCACCATCGATCGAGCCAGCGCCGCGTGGCACGCGCCTCCCGCCCGTCGACTCGCCCGCCGCCACCCGCCCCCGCTCGCCCACCCGTCACCCCGCCAGCCAGCTCGTCGGACCGCCCGTCCACCCGCCCGCTCGTCCACCCTGCTGACTAGCTCGTCTCAGCCCTTTTCCGCCCCTGCTCGACTCGCCCACCCATCCTCTTCCGTTCACTACAACGTCTCGCCCACTCCCTCGCATGCCCGACACCCTACCAGCCAACTCGACGGCCCGCCCATTGGCTCGCCCGCGTAAACGCTCGTCTTCTCTTGCTCCCTTGCTTGTCTCAGCTCTCTTTCTCTCTCCCGCACAATTCGTCCTCCCGTCCACTTTCGTCCGCTCCAACTTGCTCGAGTGAGTCCCTCGTCCGCCCACCATCGGAAGAGTGCCATAGCAGAACCTTTCAATACTTCAAGAGTGAGCACAGTCATTCCTTCCTCATCCTTGTAGGTGGTGGTGTCTCTCCGCTTACACATATACGCTTACATATGTGCCCCACACTGACGTACATGACGGGAGGTCAGTCGGTAACTGAGAGTTTGGATGGAGCGGTGCTCCGCTGGCGGAGAGACACCGCCACCTACACAGATGTGGAATGTACTACACTTACGGGACGAATGTCTTTAGTAGTTGACGTGCTCGGAATCAATATTCCCCCTCGTAACTCTCGACCGCTCCGTCGTCGAAACTCTCTATGGGCCGGCCCTTCCACCTCCCCGCCCGCCCACCCGCTGCCGGCGGCGGCTATGGACCGGGGATGGCAAACGCGGGAGCGCAGACTTCGACGACCAGGTCGCAGGCGATGTGGACTCTGCAGACAATGGCATTGATAACGGCGAAACTGACAGGAAAAGCACTGTAGATAGATTGAGCCTGCATAATCTAGCAGGCAAGAGCGGAAGAGGAGACCGTGCTTTTGAACTTTTACCTTTAATCATCACGTCTGTCCGAGGAACATTTGGAATGTTAAATGAGTTAATGAGTAGATGAGACAGATAGAGATGGAATGAGATATGAGGGAGGAATAGTGGTAAAACTGCCTCTTACTCGCGTTGCCCTTCATCCCCCATCCACACAGATCGATCTGGAATTGATCCTCGGTGGAAGCGCTTGGACCGATGTCAAGGGTCGACGATGAGGGCGAGAAGCGCCAAAGGCCAGGAGCATCGTAAGGAATCGCGTGGGCGAGGAACGGATGACTATCAAAGAAGATAGAGAATGCGGGGACTTCAAAGTCTGCCACAATACGTCGGTAAGCTCGTACTCTTATCTGAAAAGGAAGCAGAGAAAGCTGTGGAGACACCAGTGTCTAAATTACCAATTTGAAACACTGCTGGTGGTGCCTTTAATTTATTTCAATTTATTAGTTTGATCTTCTCGTATCTACTCGTACTTTATAGAAAAAAGAAATAAAAGAGGTCATTCTCGTCAACGTAGCATTTTTATTCAGATAGGCGGCTTTCGACGGCTTTGCCGTCATCAGACTCGCTGCTTTTGGTAAATGTCCTCGTATCTACTTTCTAAAAAAAAAAGAAATAAAAGAGGTCATCCTCGTCAACGTAGCATTTTTATTCAGATAGGCGGCTTTCGACGGCTTTGCCGTCATCATCAGTCTTGCTGCTTCTGGTAAAAGTCGGTAGACTGCATATTCTATGTGCATTCAATTATGTTCTTGAAGAATTTCATGCTGATAATGTTAAATTTCAGAATTTCACTTGGAGAATTTCATGTTAAACCCTTTTTATAATAGGGTTTCAAGTTTTCTTAAGTGTTTAATTAAGGTGACCAACTCAGCGTACAGATTTCATCGAGCATTACTTGGAGTGGATTCGGCTGTAAGAATAGAAGTAACTGTGTTGTGCGAACAAATCAGTCTCGTTGCGCGCATATGCAAAACACATATATAAATGCTGCATACGACATTTAAATGCTGCATGCTAAAAACGACATAAATTTCGTACCCAGCTTTTATCTGTTAGCTGCAGAGGATTTCCTCTTTAACATGGAAGATTTTGCACTCGACGAAACAAATTCTTCCTTACACGTGCATGCAGAATGAATGGCATGAAAATAGATCGTTGAACTATCTACAGAAATGACTACGAATGTTAAAATTAAAACATTTCTTCAATATATTTACAATATAAACTAGTGTTGATGGAACTGTTTAAAGTAGCCACCTCAGCTTTCAGTTATCATTATCCGTTATTCTCACACCGTCTCATTATCATAATCATCTCGCGAATTAAAAAACCACTGCTTAGGCATGGCCGCAAGTAATACAGCTGTGGAACCAGTACCTCTGGCAGTCTCCTCGCAAAAAAGCCGTACGGTAAAAAAAAGCGTCAGTTGCGAGCAGTGGATGCCCTAAACACGGAAGTTTCTTTGCTCTGCAGAAAAAGCCTTCGCGCTGGCGCATACGAAAGGCCACGTCCCTCGGCCAGTGCAAGCGAGGAGGCAGACAGTGTGCGGAATTGATTTACAGACGGACAAAAGTCTGCTCGCTAAAAAGGTATAGAAAATATTTTACCTAGAAGCTAGGTAAATCGATCATCTAGAAGATAATACTGACCTCATATTTATAATATTTTTTAAAAAAAATTGATGCAACAGTATCTCAATCCTGTATTAAATGTTGAACCTCTAACATCAATTGAGGTAATATGAGATGCAGAGAATGGAACGTGGCAAAATGTGGAAACTATCAAAATGTCAAATCTCTAGTGTTTAAGCTATCCGAGTTTCCGAGTTTGTTGTATGGGAAATCTGAAAGTCTTGCTACGAGAACACTGAGTTTTTGAGGGTACTCAGACTCATGAATGCGACTCATCAAATGACAGAGTGAGTATTTAGTGAATCTGAATAATTCAAATGCTATGCTCATTAGTTCTCTAAGCGTAGAGGGAATTATATTTAGACAGATGGCGCCCCTCCTGCCCGAATGCCATGTCGGTACAGTACTGGAAACATAAATTGATCGCGGCCGTCTGCGGCTAAGTTCAGCTTTTGCACGGCTTGGCCAGCCCTTGGCATGACGAAACGTCGCAGGCGGAGCCTCACAAACCCTCGTAGCCAATCTCAACGCAGGGGGGAGTGCCCTAACAAAATTACGACGTACAAAATGGCGGGCGCCGCTAGTTCAGATGTGCAAGTATTTTCAAATGAAAAATACATGAAAGAAACACTTGTATGAACATGAAAGTAAATTAATTGAAATATATATGAACTCATAGCACTTAACTACTGTTAACACAATTCTTTTTGAAGAAATTACATAGATATCAGATAAAATAACACTAATTTTAGAACAATTACGTTCTTATAGATATTTAAATTCCAATATTCTTGTCCAAACACAATTTATGAACTTTATCAAATGACCAGTTTACTACAGAATTTTGCGATAAGAAAAACGATTATAATTGCATATTTTCAATTCTTCATATGTATATTACATTTGCAAAAATGCAAAATACTGTCTTTCTCGAATCGTTAGGACTTCTAGGGAACCATTTCAATAAAAGAAAGTAAAATTCAAAGACCAGCTGTATATTTATCATTAAAGTAACAATTAAACTAGATATTAAGCAATTAATTTGCATCTCATGTCAAAATTGTTATTTTGCTATCATCAAATCAGGGACAATTTGGGGACACTCCCCGGCAGGAATGGCGCACATTTCGGAATTGTTTATAAAATTGTTAATTGTTGCAAAATTGTTAATTCGCAGTTTTTGGTTCTGGGACATCAGAAAACCCTTCCCACTTTAGAATTGCAAAATTTGGAAATTGTTTATAAATTTTACAAAAAAACGTATTGCTTTTTTAAAATTGCCTTTAAACGAGATGTAAAATTCCGCAATCCGATTAGCGCTTTCTTTCGTTTTCGAGATACGTAATTGTTTATAAGAAATTAGCATGTCATGACAACTATTTTTTTGGCAGTTCCCACGTAAAGCTTTTCTACAAGCCGTTTTGCAACGGCTCGCTTAGTTTCTCCGGCAAATACATTTGAAGTTCCTAACGGGGTGGAGGGGACAAGCGGCCACAACGCTTGCGTTAATTGCCACGAAAATTGTTGCTGGTTAGATATTCCTGGTTTTCAGCTCCTTAATTTTTCATTTTATTCTAAATACTTTAAGTTCCATTTGTTTAACAATTACAGCATAAATTTTAAAATACTACTCGAGACGGCTACCGAACAATCTTCAACTTGGGAGCAAGAAAGAGTCATCAATTGGCTTCCAAAAATACTTCCCGGTGAAAATTGCCTCCTTCCTCCACACGTTTCAAGGCGAAATAGGCTGAGCTTGTAAGCGTAAATCGTTACACTCGCTTTCCCTCGAGAAAGCCTTTATCCACCTTCTTAGGAAGCCAATTCTTTACACATAAAATTGTGAAAAATTTTTCAAATTAAATATACAAGAAAACAATAATTTTGCATTAATTGTCTTGACGTATAAATATAGACATTAAAGCTTCCGGCTCCTCAGTATTCACGTTCCAAATACGAAATACATTGTAATAACATTCACAATTTCATTCTAACCAGTAAGTCTGCTGCCTTTAGAAGCATATAGCATCAGCATGGAATATACGAAAAAGTAATAATACTATTATAATATTGTATTGACATATGTTTATTTATGGACATTTGTAATTGAAGGAATGTGAACTTACGTATGCAGTTAAGTAAATTTCAATGAAGGTGCAAAGTTTGCAAATAAACATGTTTTTAAAATTCAATTATTCCAAGTTCAGAACAATTCCTAGACGCATTCTTTTCCATTCGACACTAACACGCCAATGATTTTTGACACTTCCCCTCTGAATCTAAGTGGATTGTTTGAGGTCATCGCTTATCGCGTCAAAATCATGGAAGTTTACACGTCTTCGAAATACGTATACGCCGAGGTCATCTTCATGAAACACAGAAAATCTCATATGAAAGAATCAGTCGTCATTTCAACAATGAAGCTACTACGACATAATAATCATAATATCCTCAATTTCGTTTACTTATTGTTTTCTTTCGAGCGTGCTCCGTGTCTCTGAGTAGCAAACATTAACATAATCGTTAAAATTAAAAGTAATGATTTAGGATGAAAATTTAGGATGAAGAAGTTCACATCTCCTTATAATTGTTTGTAGAAAGTCATATCAGGTTAGTATTATTGTCAATAAAATTGTAGTTTTATTTAATTTGAAATAACTGCTTGGATATTTTGGGGTTTAATTAAGAAAATATAGCTACCCGAAGTTGACGCTATGAAAAGTAAACATTTCGAGGTTTCCACTACGAGACGTATTTAGTCATCCCTATTCATTCGCTTAGTATACAGCAATCGCTTTCATTTATCATCGATCATGTTACAAAGGGTTTCTAATGTTTATATGATACCGGGTGTCCCACCAAATATGGACCACCCCCATAACTTCTAAACGGTTCAGGGTATCGAGTTGCAGTTTTCGCTGAACAATGCAAAATCTTGGGGCAGGTAACATGCTGGTAGAGGAATTCTCTATAATAGTTTTAGTTTTCGAGAAATTTAATCATCTCTGATTTTTTAAATTGAACTAAATATTTTTTATCAGCAATGTTATCATCATGAATATTGGAATAAAATGATTTGTCATATGTTACTATTTTAAGAGTAATTTGAGTATAAAATTAGATTTTTTGGCATCAGATTTTCAAGTAAACGGGTAAAACGGGCTTTGCAACAGTCGCCGTTTTGGGAAGGTGGCCTTCGCGACGTTGATACTGTTTTGTGAGGAGAGGAATGTGAGAGGGATGGCCGTGTAGGATGAAGGTGTAATTGCAGCAAATCATGATCTTGACATGAAAAACATATGAACAAACATCAATTTTAACAATCTGAATGAGAATTTTTTCCCAGTTGTTGATCTGAGTTGAACGTTTCTTCTGAAATTCCAAATCAACGATAATCGAAAAGAACGAAATAAAAAATATTGTAGCGAAAACGATAATAATAATAATTATTATTATTATTATTATTATTATTATTATTATTATTATTATTATTATTATAAAGGTCATTTCTAAATTTACAAAATTTGAACTCAGTGCAGAAACAAGCTATCACTTTAATATATGGGAAACAAATGAATTCTTAAAGATTTTCATTGTAATATCTTGATTAATTCATCAAATAATAGATAGGTAGACATTTTCTCTTATTATTCACAGTAACTTAACTTCCTATTTAAACACGTACTACCAGAAGAACAAAGTAATAAAAAACTTGAAATACTCTTGACAGTTCTATCAGTGTAACTACCAAACTTTAACAAATATGCATATCTGCATTCGCTACTGTTCATTCTGATTAGAGAGTTTCTCATTTCATAGCGCCAAGTGCTGCCTCAAACTTGAAAATGCAGAAGACGGAAGTGTACAGTTTTCTTTTCCATTCAAGAACAGCAGTCGTATGGTTGCAAAGTGATCGTTTTAATTAAAAATGACATTTACCAACGAAGAGACGATGGTTGGCTTCTTGTTCAGTTTGAAAATGATATTTATTATTATTAACATTTTTTTTACGCTACCAACTTTTTATATCGTTCTTTGGAACGATCAATGTTTTGAAATTTTAGTAGAAGGCAAGTTAAATCAAAATAAATAAATGGAAAATGTCTCCCATTCTGATTGTCAAAATTGGTACTTCTTAGTGTATTGTCTGTGCCATCACCAAGAATTACTGTAGTTATGCCTCTTACCCCCACTGCCACCCCTTTCAGTCAAGACGCAACAGTCTAGACGTCATGAAGGCCACCTTCCCCAAAAGCGAGAGTTGTAAAATCTGCTACACGATTACCCGTTTAATTCAAAATCACATGTCAGGAAGCCTAATTTTATACTCAAGTTACTATCAAAATATTAGCAAATGATACATCATTTTAATCCTCTTTTCATGGTCTATCCATTGCTGGTGATAAAAATATATAGTTCCATTTAAAAAATCGAAGATGATTAAATTTCTCGAAAATAAAAATATTACAGATAATTTCTCTATGGCTCGTTACTTGCCCCATGATTCCGCATTATTCAGCAAACACTTCATTTCGATATCCTGAACCGTTTAGAAGTTGTGGGGGTGGTCCATAGTTGGTGGGACCCCTTGATTATGTATTACCATTACAACTGCATTCTGACGGGCAGGAATTCGGGCTCTGTAATTATTCTTTTTTGCGTGTAACCTACTCTGTGGTGTGTGAAAGTGTATTTATTTATATAATTATTTTTACTTTCTCGTAAATATTCGGAGTAACAAAAGTAATATTTAGCGAGTTATGTATGTAATGTTGCAGTAAATCGATGTCGAGAATTTAATGGAATTACACGTTTTGGGGTCTTAAGTTACCAAGAGAGTGTTGTTATTATATCAAAACGTCCGTCTCTCCGTCCATGTGTCCGCTGGTCTGTCTGTCTGTTTCTCTGTGAACACTAGTGTGTAAACTATTCGTAGAATTTTTGTCAAAACTAATTTTCCATTAACGATCTGGTCCGAATCGAGGCCCTGCGATTTTGAAAATAATTCTTTAAATTTTGGGGTAATTTAGTTGAAGCCCCTGGGAAGCATTTTCAAACTTTTCTTCAAAACGGCTCCAAAGTTTTTCGACCTACTTATGTAACCACAGTCGAACATCCGCCAACGTCGGAACTCGAACTCTAGGGTCTCGCGGTCAGTAACGTTACAGGGAAAACTGTAACGATGCCACTGAGCTATCGCAACCTTTGTAACGTGTACTTGAAAACATTGTAAGTCCTTTTCCATACAAAGTTTTAATTTTTCAATATTACAAATATTCAATTGTTTCATGTTATTCGTTCGCATAGTAAATTTAACTTAAAGCTTCCTGCTTGAATCGTGTGTAACAAATCGGACAAATTTTATATTTGAAAAAATTATTACAATACAATTAATTAATTATTACAAATAATACAATGAAGATCTATTGAGTGACAAAATGATATTCCTCTAAAACTGAAAAATGTACCGAAACGAATGTTTGCTATTCTGGCAGTTTTCTGTGTACTATTCGTTACTTCTGTGAACGTTGTATGAAGAATACACTGCGTTAGACGAAAGATAATTATACATATTTCTTTCTTAATGTAATCTGCTCTTCATTATTACTCTTTCAAATCATCTCATGTGCACGTTTCTTAAAATATGAGTGTTTTTCGCAAAAGTTTGAGTTATATAGTGACAATATATATATATATATATATATATATATATATATATATATATATATGCCGTGCTGCGAGTGCGACTACATACGGGGATCAAAACGGGTTTCAGGGGATTGTTTGCCTTTAGGGCAATGATAGATAATATGCAAGTAGAATAAATAAATTTAATTGCTTCATAATTGAGTACAATTGATTTGATTTATAAAAAGCCGGAGGACCATTGATAGTTTATGAAGCTAATGATTGCTCTTCTTTCTTGAAATACACTTGGCAGCTTACTTACAGTTTGAAGCAAGGAAGGCACCAACCCAAATCACTCGGCTGAGTGTGTCGCTGTCCGGGCTGAGGTAGGCTCCAGGCAGTTCGGTGGTGCGAACTGGCATGGGCGCGGACTCAGATGACCGGAGCTGGTGGTGGAGTTTGCCGTGAATTCGGCCAAGTGGCGGCTGCGGCTCGCGAGTGGCACGAATTTGAGGCAGGTTGATGTGGCCGTACTAATCGCCTTGATAGGCGAAGCAGGAACAGTCGACCTTGTCTCCGTTGTCTGTTCTGGTTGTCGTTTGGTTGTTGTCTCTCTGTTTGTTTGTTGTCGTCTCTGTTCTCTCTCGTGTGTGAGCGAAGTCGCAGTATTTATTATTGCGGATGTGATTGAGGCCGTGGGGGGGGGGGAGTCACGTGGCTGTGACTTGGGCCTATGGTAAGGCGGGAAAGTTTGGAGTGCCCGCGATCGGCTCCCTATTCGTGATGTGCCTTCCGGGGGGGAGTGTCACGTGACATTGGCGTGACACTGAGTGTCACGTGACATTGGCGGCGATCAGAGAGAAAGGCGGTGGCACGTGGGATGCCCGCGATGGCGGCCCGTTTGTGTTTGCGATTTTACCGGAATTGAGGCATCTGGCATGCAGGTGGCCAGAGAGCGGGCCGGCGTCGGCAATGCACCTAAAGCTCTTTGTCGGCGAGATTCATTGACGAGCTTATTTTTGCGAGGGAGGCCCGAAGCGATTCCCAGAAATGTTTGTACATATTCCTGGTTGCTTGTCAGGTAGCGAGCGATGGGGTGAGGGCCCCACGTGCCGGGTGGCCCAGCGCTTGGCTAATGAGGGCTTAGACCCCAGCTGGCGACGCCGAGAAGCGGCGGTCATTGTACTGGGCGGGCGTGGGCCCGTGCGAACGGCGGTTTGCGCGGAAGACGCTGCAAATGATTTTATTGCCCCTTTGTAGTAGTTTCCGAAGTGTAGAAGCGTGCCGGCATGCACGGAGAGCGACTTGTGAGGGGTTGGTGAAAGTAAGCGCTTAATAGTGGGTGGCCGCGCGGGAAAAAGCTGTTAGGGGCTGCGCCTTGGTGGCGAGATTGAACATTTGATTGCGAGATTGAACACCACCAATACACATGCTGGAGATTTATTTCCAGGTGCAATCGTTTTAAATAATAAATTTTAAAATACGTTTTATTTAGAATTTTGTCTGAAATAAACAGTAGCTTTTGCGATTTTTCGAAAGAAATTTCTGGCATCAAGAACATTGTAATATTCAAAACACTACATAAGTGACCTGCCCAAGGACAATATCGTAGCGTATTTGGTTGGGTGGCTTCTTGGGCTGAAGATCTCGGGTTCAAATCCTAGCCTGCACTACTCATTTTTTATTCTGTACATTAGAGTATGTATCTGACAAATGACTTTGAAATCAGTTGTAGACGTGGAATTTTATATATAGTTTTGCTTTTCAATAATTATATATTTTTTTGTCTCTCAGCCGTGTCTCTGTCGTTTCCTTAAGGTTTATTAGAAGAATGAAGTGTTAGTAGTGTAAAAGTTGTAATATATTACGTAACCGTTACCAATAAAACAAGAAAATAAGACCGGTTTTTTATTGTTTGTATTGGTAGTCAGATGAATAGAAAGTGAATAACTGCGTCAATGGTAGGTGCTTTTTTCAATTAAATATTTTTGAGAATCGACTAATTACCAGCTGCACTGAAACCCTTATTTTCCGAAAGAAAGCTGTAACGGCTATTCAAGCCAGCAGTGTAATTTTTGTTATCCTAGCTGGGAAGCGATAACCGAGCAAGTGGCAACAGCTCAGGATTTGGCAACAGGGCATTGGACACAGGAGGCCTGTGGCCGCCGCTTGGCCCTTTAACACGAGGATGGTTTCTTCATTGTAGGGAAGAAAGTGAGAGGGAATTATGTGAGCTTATTGCACTCGTCGGTCACAAATCATGTGCGACCGCGCCATGTGTCTGCCTGAATTTTGACATTTGCAAACACGTTAGGAACGTATGTTAGCACGGTGTTTAAAAAATCTGTTCCTCAATGCTTCTGTGCGAAATTGGTTGTATTTTGATCTGTACGAGAATTCGTAAACGTGTTTTAAATTAAAAATTTCACAAAACAATATGAATATCGTGATCCATTTTTAACATGAATAAAGTAATATATTTACCCAACAGAAACGTGAATTATGAAGAGAGAATATTAACAAAAGAATTGGGATCCCTTAGACCACACTTATGCATCAATCAAATGTCCAGTAATGAAAATAGGTCGGACATTTAAGCGGTAAATATTCTTATATTTGGTGCCCTCCCTGGTTACTAATCTGGTCACCCTAGAGGCGCCACTAGATCATAGCTACCTTAAAACACTAAGAAAGCAAATTCATTCACTTTTTAAATTCCCTAACATTCATTGATCACATATGACCCTGTAGGTCATATGTGGTCAGTTATGGGATTAAAAATAGAAAATACAGTTTGTCTAATAAAAAAGTATTAAACATGCATGTCTGAGAGAACGATGTTTAATTGACCCTGCGACTACGGCAACGTTGCTGAAATCTATGTTGCAAAGACTAGAGACCATAATCAAAGCAAATGGAATTCATACCCAGTATTAAATAACGTAATATGTTTTGTTCAACAGGTGTGTACGAAGACTTTTTAAGCTTACAAAAACGGTCATTTTATTTTGTTTCCAAATATCAGAGAGTTGGTAACATTTTGAACTTTTGTAATATAAGGGAATAAGAAGAGTATTCTTAATTTCTAAACTTAATATCTTTATTCTTTCTAACATATCGTTCGTATTAGATTCGAAGAAGTTTCTGCTAGAGTTTTCTAGTTGTTCGCAAGGCCGTCCTTTGGCCTAAGCAACTGCCATGAGTCCCAACTTCAGACAGGGACATAGATAATTGAAATAAAATACAATAGGATCCCCAATAAATTTGTATTACACTCTTAAAGCCCATAAATATGTAAAGGCATTTTTATCATTTTTACTGTTTAAATAGCTTCTTAAATATCGCAGGATTATTGATAAAAGTGATCAATTCCAAACATTTGTGGTTTTGGATAAAAGGCATTTACAGGTATCTAAACCTTCCAAAAATCAGTGTACTGTTTTCGAATTTCATAGTATTTATTGTAAAGCTACATCTTCTATATTATCATCGTTTTTACATTAGTTTCATTTTTTGTTATTCAATTGGTCAATTTTCACAAAAAAATTTGCAATTTTTTCAGTTGTGAGAAGACGCTAGAAAAATTCAAACTTTTGCAATTTTTGAAAATCCTGTTAACCGTGAAAATAGAACCTACGCCACTTTTATAAGTGTATTTTGCTCTGTTATTACAATAAATTTAAAGAAAAAATTTAGAGCAAAACTTTTGAGAAAATTTCGAGAATGTCCGTGGGGCTTGATCTAAAAACCCCCAAGTTTTAAAGAATGGTTTTCAAAATTTCAAAGCTTCAACTACAGAAACATAGACAGATGTTTCTTCAACTTGATAAAAATCCTACGCATGGTTTAAGCGCTAGTGGTGTTCACAGACGGACAGACGGCGGGCTCTTCGCTTGCAATTGAGTTTTCGGTATCAAGGACCAACAAAATAGGTATTCTGGCTACATCACATATTAGAGGACTTTTTTCTCTTAATTAATCAACTGCATTTATCCACTTTTTCGTTATCAGGATCCGGCAATGAATTTTTTTCTGCCGAAAATCCACCGTTTTTTCGCGCAGCATTACATAACTTTCTCTTCATTACGTATATTACTCCGAATATACGTAGGTATGCAAGAAAGTAAAAAGGATATTTCATTAAAATATGTCTCCTATTTATAATATACTCGTATAACTGTGTTCAGCATGCTCTTAATAATTCACTTCACCACAATAAGAGCATCAGTTAATCCCATACTGCAGTTAAGTGAATCATTTTTATCATCATACGTTTCTGCATCCCACGAAATTTGCTAACACTTGAAAATTAATAATTTGTATTACTGTTTCTTATATTAACTTCATAGTATTATATAATAAGTTTGGCTAACTTAAGATAAACAAATGCAAAAGAAATAAATAAAAATCTGGCCCAGTTAACCAAACTGTCCTGTATATCAATACAAGTAACTGGAGTTATTTTCTGACGTTAACTATCCACTCCACACAATTTTGCGTAGTGTAACGATTATGGACAATGTACTGAAATTACATATTATAATGTTCTAACCGAAGTGCTATCAGTACGTTTTATCGAAATTTTGATTAATAAAAACTAATGGCGGCATGCATGGTAATAGTCTATTTTTTGATATTACAATTGTTTGGTGATGGAAACACCAGAATAACGTTCGTAAAAAAACTATTAATTTTAACTTACTTTCATTGAGCGAAATAACTTCTTTACCGCGCGATAAGTTAGAGCCCTGATGAGTCCCAACGAAAAAAGTACGTCTTAATCCATTTATCGAGTAGTTTATGCTAACAAATGAAGCTGAATAATGTTATCTTCTAAAATATTGTGATGTTTCGATATCAGGAAAGTCTTCAAATGATGACATTAAGCGAAAGTGTTGCGTAATATTCATTTTCCCACTTCCCAGGCAATATTCTGCGTCCGTTTATTTTCTGACTCCCAATTTACAATTAGAGATAGCGTACCTCCCCATCTCCGTTCTGATAGACTGAAACATTTTCTTGAGAAACTTCAATAAAATATTTCAATAGTCTTTAATTTTTTGAACTTAATTTAATTGATTTAAATTACTTAATTAATTTAAGTTCATTCACAATTAACTTTGTAATTGCAGAATTACATGAATTCAAACGGATTGGTAAGGCTGTATTAGTATTTTTTGATATTTTGCGATTAAATAAAAAAAATAGTTCACCCATTGGTAGTGATGTAAAAAACCGATAATAATATAAACTTATAAACCCGTTTTTATATATTTATATTATGAGACTTGAGATTTGAAATTATACGTGCAGTTTTTCTTCTTGCAGCCGTCGACACTGTCGCTTTTGGGGAAAGTGGCCTTCGCGACCTTTCCCGTGTTCTCGTAAAAGTGCCGGCGCCGCGAAGGCAATCTTCCCCAAATGCGACAATGGCAACGGTTGCTAACAGGAAATCTCGTACATTTAGTTCAAAATCATATGTCTGAAAGTATAATTTAAACTCAATATACTATCAAAATATTAACGTATGTTACATCAATGCATTCGTCTATTTATGATTATCTATTGCTAGTGAAAAAAATATATGGTCCCATTTAAAAAATAAAAGATAATTAATTTTCTCGAAAACTAGAAATATTTCGAATTATATCTCTACCGCACATTACTTCCCCCATGATTCCGCATTGTTAAGCGAAAACTGCATTTCGATATCGGGAACCGTTTAGAAGTTATGAGGTGGCCCATAGTTGGTGGGATAATTCTATTCACAGAAAATTTTCATTACGGATTTTTCTATTTTCCAATAAATAAGCGCTTTTTACAACAGTTATTATGTTTTATTTAATAAAAAACTCATGAAAACATTGTTCTCTTTTGTAATTAAGTTACCCACCTCCCAGGAATGTTTCCGCGCTCAAATTTCTTTCGTTGCCGATTTTGAGTGGCAGCACCCGCGAGGCATAAATAGGAACACGAATGCCCATGCGGGCAAAACTGACCGCCCTTCTATAGATTCTGCTAGGATATAATTTATTGACAGTCCCAACTATTACGATCGCGACATTTTACAATCTTTTATTTTAGTCATCAATATTCCCTTCGAGATTCTGAAATTTTTTTTCTGAAGCTTGGCATATTGTCAGTCCACTCTTAATGCAGGTATTCTTCAGCTCACCGATCGCAATAAGACGTGACTTGAACCGCGAGTACTTGGAAACAGCAATCTAGCTTAAATCAAGAATAACATTGGCATCAGTTAAACCCCATTCCTAAAATACATTAACAAAATTATATAAGAAACAGAAAACTGATTAAAATGCAAACAAAATGAAAGACAAAAAATTGAATTAAAACTATAATGATAATAGGACGCACTATTTGGTATCGCAATATTATAATAATTCATGAATTCCGCAGAAAGGGTTCCAATCCCCAAAAGTTTTGTCCACACTAGGAAACGAACTCGCTTAGGTGCAGAGAGTGATTTCCATGTCCACTACACTATTATCTCCCCAAGAATCACAGCCCCTCCGACACAAAAAAAGTTGGACAGATTAACACATGCTCATGAACGAGAATGAAGTTTCTTTCGAACTTTACGTGCGATCTCACAGTCCGCGGTATCTACTAATGTTTGAAAGTAGGGTGTGACTACTATAAGTTTGAGATCGCCTGTTGGAATTTACGTGTTTCGGGAATTACTGTATGAACAGAACATTTCAAAACTTCAATTCAATAACACGGCGACTAGAGCAAGTGACCTCTTTGAGGGTCATTTCAAAACATAGGTGCGTGAGGGATGTTATGTCCTTGCCTTCAATGGAAATGGAAACAACGTTAATTAATGTAAGGAAGTTTATGGATTTGGAATATATGCATTAAAAAAATATTTTCATCACAAAATTGCTCTCTCATTAAAATTAACTGAGCTCATGCTTAATTTCCCATACCAGACATTATAAATTTCTATCATTACATGTCAATTAGGTATAAGATCGATTATTACCAGAACAAATCATCAGATTGATGGTGTACTTCTCAATATTGTCTGAGAAAAGTATACAAATGAGTGTTATAATAAGAAAGAATTTTCGTCTTCCTAAAACATGTGTATACTGTTTAGTTGCATGTTTTATTTCTATATTTAAATGTGTGTAGTATTACAATGCAAACAAAACTCTTATTCGTTTCTTATATTGAATTTAAATTATTTTTCACAATTTAATACACGACAAGAACGTGTTCCTACAAAAGGGAGTAACGAAGCATTCTCCAGGGGAGGGAAGTGTTATTGGATTGGTGCCACATTCTATAGACTCCGCCTCTTATGCCTTTTAAGGCGAGGAGAACGGGGAAATCTTCCGAGGCTAGGCCACTTGAATTACTAGAAGAGCCAATGATAAGCGTTGCTTGCCTTAGAGTTAAGGATTGCTCAAGCCCGGTGTCAAATATACATTATTACTCTTTAAATTATTATTAACAAATGAGACATCATTGAATTTTTCTATTGATATATTCATTACAGGTAAAAAATGTATGGTTCTATTTGAAAATTCACATGTGATTCAATTTCACCAAAATTAAAATTAATACACAGAATGTATCTGCTGCCTAAAACTTACCTCGTGGAATAAATACGAAAATGATCTCTCATGCCACCGCTCTGTCCAAAAGCATTTTGCAAAATAATTTGTTGATAATGAATTTCCTCGCTAGACGTTAAACATATTGGCATACACTTTGCACCACTGAATAGAATGCATCCAACCACAAAGAAATCTTCAAATTTGCAGGATAACAGTTTGTCTCAGCGTTTTGAAATTTGCCAGAAAATTTATTTGTAATAAAACGTGTGTCAACGATACATGAAGAATCGAAAGTTAAAAAACAGCTTATGAGCAACAATTTCCACCGATTTGTCGTAAGTCACAAATCGTTGATACAATTTAATCAGCAGAAAGCAAGACACTGCAAAACTATTTGAATTTTATACTTGACAGCCAAGATCGAATGAATTGGGGGTTGGAAACAAGTGAGGGTTGTCATCAGACGCTAAGATCCTATAAACAATTGCGTATCTCGAAAACGAAAGGCGATAGCTCCGGTTGGATTGCGGAATTTTGCATCTTGTGTAAAGGGAATTGAGATAAGAGAATAAAAAAGAGTTGCAAAATTTGTAAAATTATAAACAATTTCCAATTTTTGCAATTCTCAAGTGGGAAGGGTTTTCTGATATCCCAGAACCAAAAACTGCGAATTAACAATTTTGCAACAATTAACAATTTTATAAACAATTCCGAAATACGCGCTATTCCTGCCGCGGAGTGTCCCCAAATTGTCCCTGATTTGATGATAGCAAAATAACAATTTTGACATGAGATGCAAATTAATTGCTTAATATCTAGTTTAATTGTTACTTTAATGATAAATATGCAGCTGGTCTTTGAATTTTACTTTCTTTTATTGAAATGGTTCCCTAGAAGTCCTAACGATTCGAGAAAGACAGTATTTTGCATTTTTGCAAATGTAATATACATATGAACAATTGAAAATTTGCAATTATAATCGTTTTTCTTATCGCAAAATTCTGTAGTAAACTGGTCATTTGATAAAGTTCATAAATTGTGTTTGGACAAGAATATTGGAATTTAAATATCTATAAGAACGTAATTGTTCTAAAATTAGTGTTATTTTATCTGATATCTATGTAATTTCTTCAAAAAGAATTGTGTTAACAGTAGTTAAGTGCTATGAGTTCATATATATTTCAATTAATTTACTTTCATGTTCATACAAGTGTTTCTTTCATGTATTTTTCATTTGAAAATACTTGCACATCTGAACTAGCGGCGCCCGCCATTTTGTACGACGTAATTTTGTTAGGGCACTCCCCCCTGCGTTGAGATTGGCTACGAGGGTTTGTGAGGCTCCGCCTGCGACGTTTCGTCATGCCAAGGGCTGGCCAAGCCGTGCAAAAGCTGAACTTAGCCGCAGACGGCCGCGATCAATTTATGTTTCCAGTACTGTACGTACATCTTCATTCAGAGTCCATCATATATATTATATCGTGTATTCAGATAAATTATCGTTCTCTATAAAATTATATCTTGATTGCCTATCTTTTTGGGTTCCAAGAAAAAACTCATATTGTTTGATAAGACATGTATAATTTTGATACACGATTAGACCACTAATCACTGCAATTATTTATTAAATTTCATTGTGCGAAATCTTTTACAATCCGGTGCTGATTTAATAGGATATTACTCGCTGTTCGCCTTGTATTAACGGTCGGAGTGGCGCGGGCGCCTATAATTCTCCTCCAGGCAGCGTTCAACTCTGATCCAAAGATATGTGTACATACATACACACATAACTCCGCGCAATGTGCCCAGCACCCGCAGCAATGGCTGGATGGATGGGTGGGTGGGGGGTGGGGGAGAGGGGAAGGTTGTGCCGGTCCCGGCGCACGCTTTGAGCCGAGGGCGCACGGCCGCAAGGCTGACACCGGGTGGTCCCTCCAGGCGCTGCCCGCTGCCCGCTGCCCGGCTGCCACAGCAAGCGACCAGCAGCGCCAGCAACAGAAAGACGAATGAGAACGGTGCGGGTTCAAACGCTTTGGTTCTAATTGTTACACTTCTCAAAATCGTTAGATCGAATGAGGTACGATAAAAATATTCACAGAGTAGATATGTCTAAAAAGCTATAATGCACATAAATAGAGTTGGCCAAAAATATGCCTTCACACTTGGGAGATGGAGGTTCTGATATCCTCGATTATGCAGGTGGTGGAAAAATACATTTGGAAATATTCCGGATTTTGCTTGGAATTATCCGGCATTTGAATGCAATGCTCCGGCGATTGAATGAAATTTTCGTACAAACAAAACACCTGTCAGAGCAGCTGCTCTCTACAATCGCTCCTTCTAGGCACAGATTGAATTCGACCCAGCATTGCAGCAAGTGTGAAAAATCTGCCACCGTCGAGACTGGAACCGCTGAGTGTCGAAGGAGTCAAGGCCATAAGCCGTCGGCTATTTGCCCGCATTGCGGTGGACGAGGCACATTGCGGTGGATGTGTCCACAACGCCCTCTCCCAACGACATAGCGCCTACGGGGTTAAGCCTTCTCGCCCGCCTAACCCATGGTCACGACGTCAAATTCGAAATACCCTTCAATCTAATTCAACCATCGGCATTCCCTCTGCTGGCCTCGACAACAGCAGCGCTCTTGCTTTGGTTCTCATTGTCTCGCTCCTTTCCTGCCTAAGCCGTCGTTCTCCTCTTCTACTTCGCCTTCTTCGTCTTTCTCCTGCCCTTCTTTGACTTTGCTCTCGTTTTCTTTCTATTTACTATTCTCTTCTTCATTCTTCGTCACTTCGCCTCACCTCCTTCCTCCAGCTTTTGGCGCATCTCGCCCACGCTCCCTTTGATTTCCTCTTTCTAGCTCTCATCAATTATTCCCCAGTCACCCGAAGATTTCCCTCCCCCTCCTTGCCGCCTCGCTTTTCACGTCATTTTCGTCCTTGACTAAGATCGAAAGAAATTTGAGAGCATTTTGCGATGCGTTTCGGCCACAATCTGGAAGAGAATTCTAGCAACCGGCTGCTCTTATCGGTAGCTTTCCGTGGATTCTCCGATCAACACCTGGCAAATGCTGGAGCAGTACCCTCACAAACGGGCCATAGACCGCGCGCCGCCGTCCCCGCCGCCGTCCCCGCCGCCGTCCCCGCCGCCGTCCCCGCCGCCGTCCCCGCCGCCGTCCCCGCCGCCGTCCCCGCCGCCGTCCCACACCCCCCTCAAACGCTCCCGCAAGGACCCCTTCGACATTCCCGACGCCCTTGGCACCCCATCTCTCCCTGCACCCGCCCCTTTTTACCCTCCCGCCCTCGCATTCTTCTGCCCGCCCACACGCCGCGCCCACGCCGCGCGCGTCTTAAAGGGCGATGTGGCGCCCCAGGCGTCTTAAAGGCGTCCGACCGCCCCCGGCGCCCGCGCGCGGATCCTCACGCGGCGGGCGGCGGGCGGGGCGATCCCAGGCCCCGGGCCTCATTATTTAAGCCGTCGAGGCGCCGAAGCCATTGTCTGCGCCCGGATGCGGATTCATTTACTTTGCCCTCCCATTATGCGCCTTCGCGGAATATTTGCTTACCATTCGGGAAAAGCCACTTGTGACCTGGGCCGTGAGTTCTGGGGACTTCAAGACGGCGCTGGGAACAAAGGGAGAAAAGAATAAGCGCTCTACGAGAAACAGTATGCGTCAGCGAATTAACCTGAGTACAAAAATTAAATTTTACATACAAATGCCTTTTTATAATTAATTTATTAGTCGTGCCTACCAAGGTATTGATCTCTACAAGCGTTGAGAGCCTTGTCCTTGTATCAATGTAGAATAATTTTAAAAAAATTAAATGTAAATATGTGATGGGTGAAAAACAAAATCGTTTGCGTCGTCATGCGATTGGAATGGAGAGTTCCAGAAGTAAGTGTTAAAGTTGAATAAAGTGAAAATGCGAAAAAGCAAAAACTAAGAGCCAAACTAATTAGAATGAATGTAATAAAGATAATCCACATTTTAAGGAAAAATATATTCCAAGAAAGTAGAAGCATGACGAATATTAGTAGCTGGAACATTGCTGGAATCAGGGAATCAGAGATAAAAGCAATCCTGAAATAAAAAATTCTGCGTAATATTGTGTGTTTGTTATGTCTCTTGATTTTTACGAATGCCAAGATAAAATAATTTACATTTTCAATCTGTATATAGAAAAAAAATTGACTTTCTTATTCGCGAGAATAAAAATCGTGACAAAAATGATCTATAACTTTTGGTTGAGTCTTGCTGTTGGTCGGTGACAATGAGACGCGAGCTATATAACAGTTAATGAAATAACTGAAATAAAGGACCGTTAACTGTGAAATAAGAAAAACCATCGGATTGAATAAATCTTTCCCAAAGTCCAATGTCGCGCGGCCAGCGCTGCGTCGCGGCTGGCCTCCGCGTTTGTCAGTCGCGTTCTCTGCGGGCGCAGATTGATTGGCGTTTGTTCGCGAGATTTCCCCGGAGAACGCGCTGCTCTGGCGGGTGGCGTCGTCAGCGCGTGACAGGTTGCGTCCGGGGCTGCGCGTTCAAGTCCTCAAAAACGCAGTCGGCGCAGCTGGGATTATCTTCAATGAACTGCTGACCCGCATGCTCTTAGGTGAATATTACACTTACATCAGGGGGCCAGCCCCCTTTGTGTACCTGAAGTGAAGCAGATGTAAAATGATAATAGTTTTCTAATACTTTTTGATATACGGGTAGTACATCATTTTGATGTTACTGATTCATTTTAAAGTATTCGTCCAAGATTTATGTTTATTTTATATAATGGTTTGACGTGTAGTCATTTGATAAGAATATTTTTAAATATATAACTATATTTTTCATGTACTGTCTTACTTTATTTGCTTCACTTGTGCGAGCATTCCAAGCAACTGGAAATATAAAATTTGTAATAACGCATATTTAATTTAATTCATTAATATTATTATTATTATTATTATTATTATTATTATTATTATTATTATTATATTTTTGTTTTCTGCTAAATTTGTGTTACCTATTAGTTTATTTGTGGGTAGTTCCTAATGTCTTTTATTTTTTCGATTGCCAAACGCTCTAAAAGTATACAACGCAAGCGTTTGCAGACGAATTTTCGAATCCATCGCTGGTGTCTCAGAGATGATGAGGACCTGGTTTCGAGTCTCCGCCGTTGCGCATTTTCAGTATCAACTAAGAAGCGGTGTTGGTTAAACATTCTTTCTCACTACATTCTTACGTAGTAAAGAGGTGGTATTGTTTTCCTTCAGAGGATCTTACGGTTGTTTGTCCGAAAAAATCGTATTGTGCGGCCCTGATAAAAAAAAGTGGATATGTCTTATTACTAGATGTAAATTACTTTCTTCAGCACATTATGTAGTCAGAATCGACGTATTGTGGGTTTTTGATACCGAAAAATTGGTTTACGCCAAATCGTAATGGCCAACACTTCTGTCTAAAACGTTCGGACGATTTTCAATCAAACTTTCCCCGATCAATCTCGCCGAACGATTACTTTACGGAAACATAATATTTTAGTTTTTCTAAAATGAAACTCAATTCGGTCTGTGTGTATTCAGCGTGTTCTTTGTGAAGTTCACAATGTCAGCTGTTGATTTTTTTTATCGTAGCTGTGTGTACTTGCAATAAAGTGAGGTAATTCAGTTTTGATAGACGTACTTACTTCCGCGAGTTATAGAGAACAACAGAATAATAACAAAATTTAGTAGGACTTTACGAAACTTCTAGGATTTCCACATTATTATATGCAAAATAAGGTCGTAAAAGTTGCATCGTAGACAGGATGCATTACCAATGAAGCCATCAAATTGTATTTTATGACATAAGACTCAACGTTATCACTTTCTATTATACTCTTGAACTATTACTTGACTTATTATTATGCGGATTACATACGAACTTTATAATCTGCCTGAACGTGTTTTAGGACAGAAAATACCCACATTTATGTAGTATTATTTGACATATCCCATTACATACGTCGGAAAATGTGTTGTCAATGTACAACTTAATTTATTACAGCATCACATATCACTAATCATAAAATACACTAATTACCACCGCTCTTTGTATTTTCTCGCCTTACTACGTAAGTAGTAAAGAGAAATTATTGTAATTGTACGCAATAATTCAGTGATTTTTCGACAGAAATACGGACGGACCTGGTAAAGAAAAATAGATAAATCTTGTTCCTACGTGTGATAAATAACATTGTGCAGGCACAATTCCACGCGGTGGGCAGTCACGCAGCACCTGAACCCTTGCGATGATTTTCTCGAATATTTATATTCTCTCTTCCATCTGAATGAACTCGTGGCCCTGTGAATTTGGAATGGATACTTCGATTTTTTACGTGACGTCTCATCATTTTCCAAAGTATCCCAATGTGGCTTCCTATTTTTTCATTCAACTGCGTCCTCGGATAACGTAGGTCTCTTACCGACCTACCTACCACCAGATATCCCGTATTTTTAAAATTTATCTGCTGTTTGCCCCATTTAACATATTCTTAATTTAATTTTCTTAGCATACAGTATGTGTCCTCTTCATGTTCTAAAAATATCACTTGATCTATATATGAATAGATGTGATCATTTATTTTCATTTCCATATTCTTCAATTTGTTTTTCCACTTGTTCAATGATTATCTTAAATAACGTTTAAACATTTTAATGCTAAGCAACATCTCAGTCTTAAACCTTTGGTTATCATTACAGGCCGTAATTTTAAGTGCAAATCTTTGCTAATTTGTGTGTTAAAATAGCTGCCAAAAATATTAAAAATCGGTGCATATTTAGCTGCAAAAAATTAGTGCATATTTAAGTACAAATATACTACATGGTTTTATACTATAACATGACAAATCCACATGAAATTTTGAGGGAAAATAGTTAAGGTTCATACAATTACATTTTTTAAACAGATTCAAAACATCAATGTTCTTTGTCATCAGGTTCACATCATTACTATTCTCTGTTTTGTTCCAATTTCCGAAGAGCAAATCCTTCTAGACTCTTCTTTGCTTCGGTGAATAATCGCCACTGTTCAGCGGCCAGCAGATGCCCGTCCTCTAGTACGTTAGTAGATGCCCCAAAGACTTTGAAGGAGTGGACACACAAGGGTTCTCTCTCCAAAATGATATTGCGCAAAAGTTTTTTCACTTTTTCCGATGCAACAGATCGATCTTCGCCAATGTTACTAACGAATTTCATTTTTTTAAACGTTTTCAGCATAAAACACCATGCTTTCTTTACGTTCCTCAGCGAGTTACGACGTCGTAAGTAGAGATCGACAGTGCTTTATTGTATACAAAATCATTTAGAGGACATTTAGTTATGGTAGTGACGTTTTATTCTTCACGTGCTACTTTTTATGGACTATGCAACACAATTCAACCACTGTATGCAGTGCAATGGAATGTAGGATTTGCTTGAAAGATGTCGTTCGGTTAACGATGGGGTAACTGCAATCAAGCTTTTTACTTAACGCATCGGTTGAGAAAACATCAGATTTGCAATCAGAAGTGCGCAAATGTTAGGCGTGAAATAGCAACATTCTAAACACATCAGAACATAACGGTGTTCGTTCAAAAGCACCTTTGACATAGACAAAGTTTCCGGTCAAAAAGACAGCTCTGGCGCGATAACTGGTAATGAACGACAATGCGTCTCCTTCGCTTCTCTTCTGATGGGAAAAATAGAGGCAGGTTATTTTAAAGCAAAGTGTAACGAAGTGCACAATTTCAAATTGTTTGATTTAATTATAAACAATATATTTCATGTAATGTGTACTTTCTAATTGAGTGTTTTGTGCGTCAAAGATTGGGATATAGGGGAGAAATAGGAGCAGATGTCTATTTAGGTGCAGTGGGGTGATTTAGGTACAAATGAGGGGCACGGTAAGCTTCTGAAATGTATTCTTTTGCGTTATATAATATTTTAGATTGAGCAAATTAAAGCTCCCAATGCGCTTTGTCTGTAGGAGCATCAACTAAAAATCCGGCCCTCATTATTATTATTATTATTATTATTATTATTATTATTATTATTATTATTATTATTTTGTTTGATATTTCATTTCCTATCTTAACGTATCCAAATACGTACGTTATAATAGACGATTGTGATAAATAAATACTCGGGCAATGCGAGTTATTTCTTGCAGTTAACTGTAATAATAGATCGTAAGTTCTCGTGCTCTGCGCCTCCATTGCCAGCTGCCACTCCCACCGCCGCCGCCTCCACACCCACCTTCGTCACCGCTACCGCCTCCGTCGCCGCCGCCACCGCCTCCACCGCCGCTACCTCCTCCGTCGCCGCCGCTGCCACCACCTCCGCCTCTGCCTCCGCCGTCATCGCCCCCGCTTCCGCTTCCGCCTCCGCCGCCGCCACAGCCTCCGCTCCGCCGCCAATCCGCCGAGGCCCACCCGCCGCGCGTACCCGCAGCGCATCTGCTCGGCCGAGAATACGCGCGCGCGTTCATTTACGATACAGCGGGCGGGCGGGCGGACGGACGCTCGCTCCAATAAAACACGGCTCGCCTGCCGCTCTGTCCGCTCCGCGCATGGAATTGTGGGCGGAGGGGATGTGGCTCTTGCGAAGACAAACATTGCTGCGCCGGCAGGGGGGGGCGCGGACGATGTGCATCGGAGAAAGACGAATAAATAAGCCATGGCCATAAATCATGTATCGACGCGCCCCCTCCCTCGTATGCGCCACTCTTTCCACTGGATGTATGTGCACAGCGCCTCCGAAGTGTGCGTGTGCAGAAGCTGCAGAGAACTTTCTTTTTGTAGGTTTTGATATAGCGTTAGCGTGGGTCTGTGCATGGCCTGTCAGTCCTGTATGTCTTGGACCCTAGCTCGTATCTCAGCTTGTGTGTAGTGGAGAAAATGGAACTGGCGCAGATTTTCTCAAGACCATGCCATTCTTCTTGCCTTTCATTCCATCATCTATCTTACTAATTTCCAATGCGCGTAGAAATACAAACAAAAGTCAATATTGTTGTTACATACCCAGAAACTCTGATACCCTGATACCAACATTATTAATGTTCAATACCTACAGAAATTGAAAGAAAACTTTGTAGCCTAATTATTCGAAAGGTTCATGTCTATGATTTAGTTAGCAACGCATGAACTGGGGAAGAATTCAAAATAATCTTTACTAATTTCAAATGCGCGAATTCTGCAGCCTTCGGCCATGTGAGAGATGTCAACTGTTTGTTTTGATACCCAGAAACTTGTAAAAAATACAAAAACAATAAATCAGTTTCAATTTTGACTGAATTTTGGGTTTTCTGAGTCAAATGTTTGATTACGTTGATCTACAATTTTTCAAGCCTGATATTACGAGAGTTATGTAACCCAGCTGATGGGGCTCAGACGCTCTGCCTACGACGATCTCTGTACGGCACTTCTCACTGCGCATCCACACTCACCAATCGATTGGTAACTCCCAAATTATATCCTCTAAAAGTTTTCCTTTTCTGTACGTTATTCAGGCATCCTACCTCCAAATACTAATTCGCAACCCACTGTGCATGTCTTCTAGAATTCAATGGGAAATGTAGTTATTCAAATTATCGTTCTGCATGTTGTCGTGGCAGGAAGTATTATTCCTTCACGTAGGACATGATGATGGATAATAGCCCAAGGATAAATCCTTGGGCTATTATCCTTGAAAATTTTATCCTTGAAAATAGGTTTCACTACATCGGAACGAATATTTTGTTAACAATCCTTTCAAAATATGCTCATTTTCTTTCTGTATTCAAAATTCAAGTAGTATATGTCTTAGGGTAGGGATTACAGAATTTTGAATACATCCACAGAATTCACTTCTCCCGTCAGCACGTTACACACAATTTTTAACTGTTTTTGACGTAAAAATATAAATCCCAAAACACATAACCCAAGATCTCAATTTTAATGTTATTCGCAACCGAATTTAAAGCCATAATATCAATAAATCAATCTGTTATTCCCTCAAACCTCCGAGAGCATATTGTATAAAATTATTTTGTAAGAACTTACTGGAAACTCCGAGAATATTGTAAACATGTACTTAACTCTATATTATCTAAAGAGTACGTCTGCTGAGCAGAATTAGACCGCTCGTCCGCACAGAGTTCATCTCTCGGCCACTGTATTATCTCTTCTAAGTTAAACGTTGTATTATCACTTGTGTGTTTCATTTGAACAAGTCAGTTTGTGGTATCGTACCTGAGGGTTGCAGCTATCCTATCACGCCAATCAACTTCATCAGCTCGACTACCTCTCTAACTCGAGAATATTCTCTTCCTGAACGTGTTTCTGTTTACGACAAAGCTGACGACATGAGTCAAGGAAGAGCATTTACATATACTGTTTCACAACTGTAAAGTTTTGCTGCTGCAGGTCCCCATTTCTCGCACACCCGACAACACCATTTTTGCTTCCGAACCATTCTTTTTTTTTATATACAAGCACTCGATAATCAAATTCGACCCATTATATTGATACAGTGGTCAATTTTCTCCTCGTGAAAGTTCAGAACTTAAAAGAACTTTTAAAGACAACTCAAGGAGAAGCTATAGAAAACATGTTAGCAGTGTTTTCATTCAGTTTTTTAACGTAGTATTGTTAGGTGTACGCTTGGCTTAAGATTTAGATTTCGAACCCTTAATCTTTTCGCGTGATTCTTATCCTTGTAAATTTGTGGGAAACAAAGGAAGTTTGAAATGAGATTTCTTTTGATATTTACCTAATGCGTTGTTGTATTAACTTTCACTTTGTCATCTAAATTGATCTATTATATAATTAAGAACTTTGCAGCATCCTTGGTCTTCTAATATGGTGTCTTCTAATCTTCAGTGTGCATGGAAACGCACATAATTTGCTGAGCATGTTTGTGGTACACGTGCGTGTAAGCTGCAGAGAACTGCGTATTTTTTATTAGAGATTGATGGTCTCATGATAAGGGGACGTGGCTCATTCATCTCACTGTCAACCTTTCATCTCTCGAATCGACTTCCCATCCCTGCACGAATACGCGCATATGTTTAATATGAGAATATGTGAAGAGGGTATACGCGGCTTTTCTTGGATATGTCTTCACCTCCGTCTCCCTCTAAATGTTTGTTTTTCAGTAATAGTTCACGTATTCATAATCATCGTGCATCAAATGATGACGAATGTGAAGTTTCGCGTGCAGTTTTAAGCGAAATGTTCGTCTTAAATCTAAGTATCCTTTTTAAAACTTTTTCACTATATTAACCCTCCTAATACCATGGGGTCTCTGGAGACCCCACAACATGTTTATCTAATAATTTTTCCAATTTCCATTACTTTAAAAAATCTGAAAAAAATTGACTTTTCCTGATTTATTTCCTACTTTCTCATTAGGTATGCAAATGTTTTACATTGTTGCTATGTTCTTTATTATTTATACTTGCAACACTGAGTACCAACGGGGTCTTATATGACCCCAGCATCTAATTCTTGTAAAGGCGATGGAAAATGTCCTTTTTGCTGTAGTAAATGTTGGCAATACTTTTATAAAACCCGTATGTTGGTATGAATTGAAATTGTCTGTGGTTTTGGTTATGATAATCGTGTAACATTGTTTTCATATTACAATTTCTGATATGGAGCAACTTTCTGATGATGAGATTCGTCGCATTTTACTTGAAGAAGCTGGTTCTTCAGAAGATACCGTTGGCGAGTTGCACGACGTACATTCAGATATGTCAGACAGTGATGGAGAAACAGATGAAATTGAAGAGAATGAGATGGAATCAGATGATAGTGACCAAAGCGGAGAGGAAGATTTAGAAAGAATATTAGATACCGGCTTTTACAGGTAAGAATTATATCACATTACAAATTGTATGCTTTTATTCCAGTGTTTTGTGCCAAATTATTGAGGTTATGTGTGTCATTTACAGATCTAAAAATAAGACAGAAATATGGCATAAGGTTGTGCAAAGAGAATCACGTGGAAGAGCACAAAGGTGCAATATCATAAGAGAAAATCCAGGTCCAACAAGATACGCAAAGAAAAATGTGGATACAGTTGAGTCAGCCTTCAACTTATTTTTGAAACAAAGTATAATTGATGAAATTTTGAAATGCACCAACAAAGAAGGAAATGTTGTGTATGGTTCAAAATGGACACATATGGATTCGACTGAATTTAAGTGCTTTGTAGGCGTCTTGATATTAGCTGGTGCATACAAAGCCCACAATGAAGCAGTAACGCACCTGTGGAACAAGGAAGACGGTAGGCCTATATTCAATGAAGCAATGGCTAGAAATCGCTTCACACAAATTTCAAGGTGCATTCGATTTGATGATGCAGAACACAGACGTCGTAATCGAGTCCCAGATAAGTTGGCTCCTATTAGAAATATATTTGAAATGTGGACAAACACGCTTCAAGATGCATACGTACCACACAGCAACATCACAGTTGATGAGCAACTTGTGACCTTTCGTGGCAGATGCCCTTTTCGGCAATATTTGCCGTCAAAACCGGGAAAATATGGCTTGAAGTTATGGGCTGCATGTGACAGTATCACTAGTTATGCTCTGAACGTTCAAATTTATACAGGTCGTCAGGCAAACCAACCTCGTGCAGTAAATCAAGGAAAGAGGGTTGTTTTAGATATGGTCAAAGATTTTGAAAAAAGTGGCCGGAACATAACAACTGACAACTTCTTCACTAGCCTAAACCTAGCAAGAGACCTTCAAAAAATAGACCTTACACTGCTAGGAACTATAAGAAAAAATAGAGTGGAATTGCCAGAGGTTTTCACTAATGCACGGGGCCGAAAAAAAATTTCATCTTTGTTCGGATTCCAAGAACAAGCTTCGATTGTGTCTTATTGCCCCAGTAAAGAAAAGGTTGTGACACTTCTTAGTACCATGCATTCTACGAAAGAAGTAACCAACAATCAGGAATCAAAACCATTAATAATAATTGATTACAATAAAACCAAGTCAGGAGTAGACACAATGGACAAATTAGTGAGAACATACACAACTAAAAGAATGAGCAGAAGATGGCCAATGATTCTCTTCTATAATGTTATTGACATTAGTGCATTGAATGCGTTCATTATTTGGTTGCACCTTACTCCAAACTGGAGAGAAAAGACCAATTACAAGAGAAGAGAATTCTTAATAGAATTGGGAAAACAGCTAATTGGTCGTGACTCCAAAAAATTGTGCATACCAGTCGGACCACCAACAACAAAAACAGTACAAAACAAAAAGCGTGGTCGCTGCCCATTTTGTGAAAGATCATTAGATCGAAAATATGCAGACAAGTGTATCAAATGTGAAGTATCAGTTTGCAAAAATCATTCTTCGATCATATGCCAAAAGTGCAATAAATAATTAGAATCACTATGTCTGATTATTACTGTAAAGTTCAGAAACAATATGTCTTTTCAATGTACCTATTATTGTATTAATTTTTTAAATAAATTGTTTATGCAAATTTTATGTTTTCAATTACTGTTTGACAGAGTATAAATGTTACAGAATCACAGAAAATGTCAAAAAGTGTAAACATGTACAACTATTTTGTATTTCGTTATCGAAAAGGACTGGGGTCTCTAGTGACCCCAGTGGTACTCAGTGTAACCAAAAATCTGCGGTATTAGGAGGGTTAACAAGAGCAAGCAACATTATTTTGTGATATTCATTAGTTTATTATTTTACAAATACACTAAGAAATGTACTATCTACGTCGGTATAATTACGTATGTTAATTTCTTCAAAGCACTACTGTTCTTTGTTACTTACAAGTTACTTACGTTCTTTTAGTTCTCGACAAGTAGAAGTCTCCTATCTGTAAGTCTTAAAATTCCGATTTTACCTAATTGTCATACTTCATCAATTTTTTGGTGGAGTTTTCAAATTTTCTGTACGTGCTTTATTTTTGATTTCGGATTCTCAAAAAATATGAACTATCACAAAAACAAATTAGTCGTTTTATAAATTGATGTCATGAGTGCATGTCTGACAGGCATACATTACCGTTTTTCAGTTAGACTTTTCGGCCCTTTCGGAAGAAAAAGCGGGCAAATAATTAGAGAGGGGGTAAATAAATAACATTCATGGAAGCTTTTGTAGTACGCTCTCCTGGAATCATTTCAAATATGCAAGGCTATCACCATGTTGATTCATGTTGCCTCAGTCGTTTGTTCACCTCGCAGTACCCACTTGCTTCAAGTGCCTACGATTCCTTTAAATCAATAAACATTGTAGATAAGTACAAGTTTCCAGCCACGAGTGCGAGAATAAATAAAGCGAACCTCTTTAGGACTTGGTACCTTTACCTTACTCTCGGATATTTGATGCACAGGGTTTAGATTTTCAGTTCATTTGCTTTGAATCTGCAATAATTTTCATAAAATTCCTTTTTTCTCCTAAACAAATCATTCGTTTGATGAATTTTTACGGCATTTGAAGCAAATATCTCGATATAGAATTTTTTATTGTATTGTTCTCTATAGTTCATTCAGCGTGCGCTCGTGATTGACACGCGCTGGCGTACCTCAGGGTTCGCGTTTTGACCTCCATCGCTTTGAACGGCGAGCGACGGCGAGCGACGGCGGCGGAAGGCGGGCGGGTGACGGCGGCGCATAAATAAATAATACAAACTGAATTACAGCGGCGGCAAACGAGCGGTACCGCAAGTTACGGGCGTTCGCTGTTTTGTTTATGACTGCCAGCGGCGCGGCGCGGCGCTGCGCGGGAAATATTCGGCGTATCCTTCGATTATCGATTTCCTTGTCAAATTTCTCTCTGGAATTTATGGTTCTTAGCGCGGCTCCCACCGGGCGCTGGCAGGACTCGCCTGATTGCTGGCGCTCCGTTGGGCGTGCCGCGTGGGCTGCAGGCGGGCGACGTTGGCTGGGCGGCAGCCAGACCCCTGGGGCTTCGTCCGGTTTGAGTTTCCCGCACTCCGGATTCCATGTATTGCGCACGTTTGTTACAAGCACATGCAAATACGCACATCCATCACATGATGTGAAAATTCTCCTTCAGTTTTTCATTTTTTTTTAGAAATTGCGAAAAATTGCTATGTTTTATCAAACCTTCTGTAGAACCTTGATATGTGGAGTCTTATCTTAAAAATATATATTCTTATTACTACTGGCAATATCATGATAAACACATTTTAACCACAATAAGACGTCCTATTTCGTAAAATAGAAGTGACCCGCCTCCATCAGCCGTTAAAGTACAACGGTGGCCAGAGTGGAGAAGAACGGAAAAAAGTTGGGTCTGCAGGACAGGAAGGGAGAGGGATGAAAAGAAAGATAGATGAGGGGAGCGAAAAGGGTTGAGCTGACAAGGAGAACATATTTTTGTTCTAATATTTAGAAAATGGAGGATTCACAATTTTCTGTGGCACAATTCGTCAAAAGTCAGTTATAATTTAGTAAGAGGCCACAATGTAAGTAAATAATGTTTCTTAGCTTTAAACAGTGCGCTTTTAAGATTTTTCTTTTGAACTACGTCTCCGCCTCTTACGTTCATCATATTCAAAGAAAAATACGAATAACCTTACAAAGTATTCAAGTTTTTCAGAGATTTACAGTCGTCTTTTACCAACTACCTTTCACGAAGTACTGTCTTACATTTTGTTTCACTTTGTTTTACTTGGAATTTGATTGACTTGTTTCTTTCTTTCCGTTCTTGTAAGAAATGAAAACATTCAGCAAGGTAGAGAAAATTTTTATGATCTATTTAATTTATTTCACCTATAAATTAAAATGTATTAATGTTTTATGTCATATTATGACACATTCTTGGATTACGCAAAATCCAATATAACGTCTTCCTCAAAACACATTCCCTGATTTTTCACCACACTACTCTTAATCTTTAATGTTGCTCATTTCTCTTACGCACTTTCACATTTCTCCTTTGTCTGTTTTCTATTTCGTTACATTCGTATCTCTGAAAGTGGCGCCTAGATATAATAATTTATAACCTATCTCATTTCTAGAAAAAAGGGATTTTTTGTGGTGTTCATTTCGTTAATTAAATTCCTGTTTAAAGCTTTAAGCGATAAAATTAACATTGGTAACGTGTACTTGTCCGTGTATTTTACTGTGATTTTTTGGACAATTATATCCTTTTAATGATCATTATTATTTCTTTTTAATATTTTAATAACATGTAAAACACGAGTATCATAAATTGTTGCATGAAATCGTTAATATTTTCATATGTCAAAAGTAAAGTAAAAATCATAAAATTATAATACATGTGCGAATACTAAATAATTTAAAACAATATTTATATATTGTTAATTATGCATCACAATATTTCATTGAATATCTAAAGAAGTAAAAAATGTGGTAACAATTGATGTATTGGTCACATCTCTCATCTTCCTGGGTATTGAGTTTCAAAGTCCGATCCATGGGAAATTTACTAGTGAACAAAGGGAGTTCGTAAACATTTTCCCCAGTGTTTTCCTATTTCCCCTCCCTCTCATTGTACATTTGCTCCATTATGAGATTCATCATCACCATCACACATCCATCAAAAACAGCTTATCTCAGGTATGACCGAAAATCTAGACTGAGAATCTTAATAGTGAATATAAACAAAAAAATATTATATTCAACGAAACGCGATATGTCCCAATTACGCTCTTCCAATGCAAGGTGCTTTGCAAACTCTATCCTCCTGAAGGACAATAATTTATCTTGACTATATTTATTGACTGAAATGAAAAAACGCGAAAGTTAGAAATTAATCCCCGGAAAATATTATTTCTGTAATATCACTTTACATGCAGCAGTTTTGCTCTTTCAGCTGGCAATTTAACTGGAAGAATCATTGGTCTGTCTAGAATAAAAATTATCGCATGTTGCAGACTGTCACTAAAGCATATACTTGCCGCAGTTCTTAGACTTAATTTTAGAAGTTAGAGAAGATGAATAAGACACCATTCCTTGCCAAGAAATAAATAAATATGGTGGTGGTGGTGTGTATATTAGGTTTGGAACCACATCCGGTCTAATTTTTGTCAAAATGACCTCCTCGAGATTATATTCAAATGTTCTCCTGCCATGGCGAAGAAGATATGGGTGTTGACAGTGCGCTATCCCATGTTACTCTACTCAACAGTATATTGGTAGAACATTCTCTGTTTCACCCTTGAACATTTAATTTTGACTGCGTCGTAAACTTAGGTTCGATAGGTCTTTTGATTTATATTTGATGTTTGTCGACTATGTACTTTTTCATGAGCTCTGGCTAACTTAGGTTGCTTAGGGCATCAACAATCAACGGATATCTCTGCTTGCCTCTGACCGGGAGGCCTTACAGTTCGAATCCCGGTGACAGAATATTCGACACTAGCTTCATATCTAAGTCAAATTCAGCCACTGGTGGGAGAGAATTCTAGCGGTGTTTTCCACGGTTCATTCAATCAACACCACGTGAATGCCGAAGCAGTTCTGTAACAAACAGGCTACTGACCGCGCGCGATCTTTCCTTCAGCTTCTTTGTCCAATCCTTACATTTATACACACATTTACTTGCACTTCACTTTCACAAATGTCCGAAGACCAGTCGGGAACTTAAAGCGTATTGTCGCTAGGGCTGTGCCCCACTGGTGGGTGATTCCCCAAGCCGTCGTATTGGTCGGCGCCTGATTTCGCCATCCATTGGGGGAAGATCACCACCGACTCCTGCAATAAAAAGACGCATTACACTTACGGGACAAATAACCTTAGCAGTTGACGTGACCGGAAACCAATTAATTAAGGTGGGTGGGTGCTGCACCTCCCCAATTTGAACAGACGTATGTGAAAATGATGGAATTACATATCTGGAGAATGAAAATGATGAGTCTATATTAATTTAAGAGCGTTTAAATGGGTATATTTTTAACATTTTTATAAACGTTCGATTTTCTATTGTTTTGATGTGATCTCTCCATGTTAAGCGTCTGTCAATACAAAGCCCTAAATATTTTATTGGAGTTTAAGAATAGAATTGTTTTTTAGTTTAATGGTAGAGTTATAAACTGGATGTATTTAATCCTAAGATGCATAAGCAAAGTCTCCAAAATCCTAAGATTTTTATTTTGCTTCTTGCACTCCATAGCTTCATTAATGAGAGCTTACCCTCCGCGAAATCTTTCTTCTATCTTCCTACTTTCATTTTGGTCACTAGAAAGAAGAAATTCTCAGAAGTTATATTTTTAAATTAGATTATATTTTATCAATGATTATATAGCGCTGTTAAGTTTCAAATAATCGTTTGTATATGGCGTTACTTCGCCGGCCAGCTACCGGTGCCCCCCTGCGTGGGTCCAGTTAAATTCCCATGTTTATAGTTATTTAGATAAATAATCATTTGTTTAACATTAATAGTTTACGTTTATTGAAATGATTAAGAAACGAAGTTTTATGAGCAAATGCAATTGTATGTGCATTTGCCGAGAGCCTGTTGCGCAGAGCCTCAGAAGCCCTGATCATCCATTAATGTTATATCTCGAGTCCTTGGATCAGAGGGTTAATGAAACCAAGAGAATACAGTGCAAAGTAAATTAAGAGTATGAACCATCGCGCCCATACTTCTGCTCCATAATCCTCTGAAAACCTTTTCTGGACCTCTACGAAAAGCAGCTGGATGCTGGGGCAGTTAGCAACGTTTGATCTTCCATTGTTTAACATAGTTGCAGGCACTCCGCAAGTAGTTTGCGAGGATCTCTTTGTAGAACATCCGTTTTAGCATTGCAAGAGTTTCTGAAGTGTCACTCGACATGGGTACTGAATAATAAAGTCGTATTTTTGCCCCAAAAAGCCCTTTCAACCTTAATGCATTTTTTGAGAAGCAGTGTTCCATTACGCGGTATAAAGAGCCTCGCTTTCCTCCTTTCAACCCGTACGATGGTCTCCTATTAGCTGCAAACTTTTCTTCATTTTCAAACTCGTGCAGCTTCTTATTTCTCCCACATTTTTTGCCGAGATGTGCAAGCTAATTTGCTCCGCTACTTCTGCACAATTTGTAGGAAATATATGTTTTACTTTCTTGCGTGTTTGAAATACTAGGCAATAAGTTCCATTCACTTTTGACATAATGGTTTCAACTTTCTTTTTGCAATTAAAAGTTTTAGTTTCAGTTCTTGTTTTCTCTTAATTGCAGAGGCGGCCAAATTCAATTCTTATAGGGCGACTGTCGTTGCAACTCGAAATTAAATTAATGAGTAACTCCTGAACCGTGAGTAGTTTGATGGTCACAGATTCCGTTGCAATCATTACAATGCACGAATCCTAAAAATGCAGTCGTTATTACAAAAGATTGCTGCGTACTATCTGAAATTAAACTTTAAACCTCGGTTTTGTTGCAGGTACTACTGTCACCTAGGAATTATTAAAATATCATTATGAAATTATTTTATTATTCAAGAAGTGATTTGTTTTCATTAGACTCATCATTTCATTGAGACACATGTATTACTACAGTGTGTTGTAAATCAATTTTGATTTTATTAACTTGAAACCCTTAAAATGAATGGAAAGCTGAGATTGGAGAGATAAAAAGGTAGAGGTGCTACATAAGCACGTACTTTCTCACGTGGTTAACTGTTAGATACTATTATTATACTGCAATTTTTATCCTCATTAACCAATGGCGTAGCCTGATTTTTGGCTTATGGTATGTAACCCGAGAAACGAGAAAATAATTTAAACCTCCAAAATATTTCTCATTCGCCAATGTCGTATCTGACGCTTTGGTCAATTAAAGCACAAAGTAATTTGTACATTTAAAATAAAAACAAATCCCAAATGGTTCTCGTACTTCATGAGTTGGTTGAAGGTTAGAAAATGTTGACTGAAGTTCAAGACTTAGCAAAATATAAACATGTGTCCTCATACTTTAATAATCATACCTCACCAAGTACCATCATTTTTAACAAGGAAAAAAATGCGGTCCACCCACGCGTAAAGTCAAGATTTCCCAAAGACAAATTCAAACCCCCGTAAACCACTATACCCTCAGCTCGTTAACATAATCATATTCCTTCCTCTTCTTAATTAATAATAAATTTTAAACAATCATTATGTCAGAGTTCAAACCTCACTTATCTTATGAACGGCTAATCCAAAATTGTCATTTAATAATCTTATGTATTTTTAAACCCCTTGAAAGACTATATTGTCGAACAATAATAATTTTTTTTTAATTTTAATAATAAGAACACTCAAACACGCAATTGTTTTCAAAATTGTCCAATACATATTATCACAGACCTTGTAGAATTGGCATAATTTATACAACGGAAGGCTTTGAATTATTATAAAAGAACACTAGGAAAGAAAATCAATTTAAAGACACAAAAAAATTAAAAGTTGTTCTTTGCTGCTTACATCAGGGGTTTCATCCAGTGTCAAGGAGACAAAAGAGGTTTTAGAATTTTCTTTTTTAATTTTTCGGGTCATTGCAATGCCCACACTTGAAATCAAATCGTTCTGATTATCTGGCGAGGTTGCACGCGACATAGTGGAATTTTCGATATGATCATCGAGAGTTGTATCATTACTCATTATTTTACTTATGTATTCTATGAAATTTCCTCTATGTGATAATCCCCTACTATTATCATGACCACGAAATGCAAGCCCTTGTCTAGGGAAATAGCGTATAACTCAAATGAAGTGCAATAAAATTTCCTTGTTTTTCCTTTCAACACTGTTGTGTTGCTCAAAAAGGCTGTGCTGGCTCCTTAAATAAAATTCTATCCTCTCAGATTTCCCAAAACTTTTTTAACTGTTTCTCATATGCTTTGTGAGTGTGTGAGTAGGCCTACTTATTATGTTTCTTGATACTTTTGTAATATTATTTAAATCGGCCTAATCATTGAAATACTAGGATTATTTTCGTTTGAGAATAGAAGATAAGCAAAATAAGTTCTTTAAGTCTCTTACATTGGCATATTCATGATTCATGCTCATAAATTGTGATATTAAAATGTACCTGATATTTTTTAATGTTCGAACGGATACTGAGAGTTGATTTTGGAGGCCCGGTTTCAATAATAATTTCCTTTTCAGAAAATGTTAGAGCAAGACCAACAACAAATCTATTGTTATTGTAATTGTCTTGGTTAGAGTCTGTATACTGCTAGTTTTTAATTTGTCCACGGCACAACTATACTATTCCATAATTATATTATTCCACGTGATTGGATCGTTTAAAAAATTGTTAATGAATTAATTTAAAGAGCTCATTTTTGAAGAACATTTTCATTGAGAGAAAAATCACATCATCAATACGGTAGTTTTCAATTAATTCTTTTTGCGATTTTCGAAATCATAGAGAAATGGCCGAAAATGTGATCTGGGCCAATTTTATACCGAGCCGTTATTTAGAAAATATTTATGCGAAAACTACCAATATTTTCGAAAAATTGTACATGTACATGTTTCAATATCTGTCTTTTAAGAATATATTTCATTAAATACCTTTTCTTCATAATTTTGGTTGTAAGATAATATTGAATAAAATTTGACCTTTTGAACTTGTTAAAAATTCAGAGTTCAATAAAAATATGATCTGAGCCATTTTAAGCGTCTTGGAAAGAGATTTTTTTCTTTCAGAAGATAAAATTGAATTAAAAAGTTTAGGGACTATTTTGATTAAATTTTGAAAAGGTTAACACTTAAAGTAATGTACTCGCAAAAATCAAAATGTTTATTTCAAATCCTCAGGACGTGGAGTTCGGCAAGATCGATGGGGGATCAATTTTGAAGAAAGTCTGAATGATATAGGCTCAAGTTGCAGGGACGGACGGACAGGCACACAGAAAATTTGCTGTAGACCGGTTTTTCGAAATGTAGGAGGGAGAAGCAGCTGGAACAGGTCGCCTGAGGATACAAATTAATTGGGGTCCCCAAAAATTGAATTAAAAATGTATAAAAATTTATTTCCGTATAATTCAATTTCAACGCTATAAATTATTTCTATTCCGCGGAGAAATGAATTCTGTTCATGTATTATGAGTGGTTTGAATTTGTTTGAAATAAGGGACGCCCGTGGATATTCTGCCCCGATCCTCTTATATTTTTGGACGGTCCTGTTACTACATAAAGAAACAAGATTTACTTTTTCGGTATCTGGGCTCCGCAAATGAGTTATTCTTTCGAAAAATCTCCGTTTCTTGCCGAAGCATTGTAATGCTTTTTCTATACTGCGTAAGAAGTTTACAAGAAAGTAAAAAATGTGCTGTCTTGTATTTATGATTCTGAGTCACAGATCACACATAATACGATAGATGCTTGTGGCAGCGCATTTGTGAGTTTGGTTGTGTATGTAGAAACATCATATTCAGTTTCCTCTTTAAAAATAAATTGTTTAGTGGAGTTTTATTTTTTATTAATAATATTACTTTAAGCCGACCTGGATGGTCGAGGTGGCTAAGAGCGAGTACCGACTCAGCGCTTCGGTCCGAAGGGTCGCGGGTTGTTTGTCCCTTGGGTATGGTTGTTTGTCCCTTGACTTTGTATGTGTTATCGCGGAGGGCCTCGCGTTCTGCAGACCCCAGATCAGAGGAGCCCGCAAGTGTGTTGGTCTAATGTATGGTCGAATATGCGTCCCATCGGGACGTGAAAGGCAACCGGCAGTTGGCTGGATAGAAGCCCTAAAATAAATAAAATAAAAATATTACTTTAAACATTCATTCACCAAGTACTGTGCTCAAAATATCACATTTTTAAAGTAAAAATAAAAAGAAAACATCGAGTTTTAGTTTCAGTAATATTTAAAAGAATTTCTAAAACCAGGATTTTTTCCCTTTTTATTTATTTATTTCCTTTAAATGCCATTTACTCTGTTGTTGTAAGGAATAATATGATTTTATGGAATTTCTCACAATCTGTCATCTTTTAAATCACCAATTGAACTTCTGATTTTATTTGGTAAACAATTAGAATAGTGTATGCATCTCCAACTCCTACTCACAGAGAATATATACTCTCTTTCTATAGAAGAACAAGAAAATGAAAAAAAAAAGAAAATAACTAGTGCAACGTTTTGTATCTCGGAAGAACCACGCGACTGATTTCAGGACAGGTGAATTTCAAGCAAACCAATAAATCATAACCTTTTTTTACAATAATCTTTTGATTTTACAATAATCTTTAGATATATTTAAAAAAATTATTTGGCAGAACATATTCTGAAAGTATTTGTATGTACTTTCTCAATTTCCCATAACCAGAAAAACCTGATTTAAAGGTACGATATTGTTTTGTTCTATTCTAATATTTTCAAGATTATCCCGATACGATCACCATACATTGTACATCTTCATTTATGAACTTGTTTCGCGTGACATGACATGGTGATAGGCACAGAAATACAACTGCTACTAAAGTGGTAGTACACGTTGGCAATGCTGTATACATGATGTATCAAAGTTTTCCATTGGCTTCTCTTTCGTGAATGAACACGGAAGAGCGACGAAAGCGACGGCTATAAAATATAGCTTTGTCTGGAATTCTATTGCTTCAAGTCACGAAATGTCAATAAGAGAATTTTAAACAGATCGTCAATAGGCAGGAAATTGCATGTTTACGACTCGAATCATAACGCTACAAAGCGTGAAGCCGTCGATAATTTGTACAAGACTATTGATTGCACTCTTGTGCATAGAATATCACTTATGAGCAAAATGTGATGAAATACATAGCAATGACTCAGCATGAATCTGTAAAGGTAACGATGTGTTTTACATATATTAACAAGAAAACTAAGGAATAATGATAGTATACAATGTAATGTAGTATACAATTTTGAAAGACTAAATATGTCTGTAACAAGCACTCAGTACAAGTGCATTCGTACTTCAATTTTTGGATCAATGAGCAGGTTTTTGCATCTGGATCTCGAACATGTTTCTCGTCGAGTTTCTCTGATCCATTGAGCAAATGCTGAGATGGCTCTTCGTTTCGCTTCTAGACATAAATGTAACTTGACAGCACGCATTTTTTTCTTTTTTTAGTTCCCCGTTTGCTAATATAGATAAAATGAATATTTGCTAATGTAGTGTTAGAAGTAGATTCGAGGAGTTGCTGTTTTGTTAATGCAATAAAATACATTCTCTAATTCGTTTATCGATGCAAATAAGTATTACTTGGTTATTACTAAAAATTAAAAAAATGTGTTAGTTTTCAAATACTTCTACCGACGCTTTGTTGGTACTTTAAATTCATCATTAAACCGCATCTAGTTACAGGGTTGGGTAGGAATTTTGGAGCTCAAGAGAACGTATACAGTTTAAACTTCTGCTCCGAATTTTTAGTACAAGTTTGTAATGTTTCTTTCTTTACGAAGTAAATTAAGCCAAATTAATTTTCTAGTGTACATTTTCATCTTTTATTTTGTCATGAAAAGATTAAAAATCAAAATTTATTTCATGTTTTTTTTCATCCCAACTCGTTTTATCTAATGTTTTAATTGAATTTACAAGTTTTTACATGTGTTTACATTGTTACCGATGTCGATTTCTTTATAAATTAAATAATCTTGTGTGATTTAAAAGTTGGCTGAGTCCAAAAATTCATCCTCGGAAGAAATTACGCAAAATAAAAAAAACTTGCCACATACTAATTGTAAAAATAGACTAAATTTGTAGAATCTCATGAAAATTAATGAAATATTTTTGATTTAAAATAATGGAATTCGAAGCACAGGAAAATGTATGTATTGTGCATTCAAATCTGTAGTTATATTTTTAATGTCCAACCCACATGAAACACAACATATTTCTGATTGTTTATTGCAAACCCCATTCATTCATTTCGTCTTTTGTTTTCGTAGCACCTATTTACAAAATATAACATTTTCTATATTGTACAGGATTCGACCCAACCGCGTCATTTGAATTAACTTTAGCCCCGTTTCACTTCATTAAACCCGTAGCGCTTTTAGTACGCCGCCTCATACAGTGTCTGACGGCGCATTAATGCGTTCAATGAGGCGCGCCAGTGTGTTGCACCCATCTGAAATGACGGCAGTAGTCGTTAGTCGTCCGTCGCCCCTTCAGTATTTGAAGTGCAGCGTTGGCGTGTGCGTGGGCGTGGGCGCGTGGGCAGCGCGTGGGGTGGCGCCTCGGCGCTGAGGGGCCGCTCCGTCTGTCAGCGAGTGGGGATTGGCCGAGGCGCGGCGCGGCACGGCGCCGCCTGCTCCTAAGTGGACTTCTCGCACACGCAGCCACGGCACGAGGGCAGCGGGTCGTGGGGAGGGGCCTGGGTCGGAGCGTGGCGCGGAGCGTGGCGCGGAGCGTGGGTCGGAGCGTGGGTCGGAGCGTGGCGCGGAGCGTGGGTCGGAGCGTGGGTCGGAGCGTGGCGCGGAGCGTGGGTCGGAGCGTGGGTCGGAGCGTGGGTCGGAGCGTGGCGCGGAGCGTGGGTGTGGGTCGGAGCGTGGGTCGGAGCGTGGGTCGGAGCGTGGGTCGGAGCGTGGGTCGGAGCGTGGGTCGGAGCGTGGGTCGGAGCGTGGCGCGGATCGTGGCGCGGATCGTGGCGCGGAGTGTGGGTCGGAGCGTGGGTCGGAGCCTGGGGCGGAGCGTGGGGCGGAGCGTGGGGCGGAGCGCGGGGCGGAGCGCGGGGCGGAGCGTGGGGCGGAGCGTGAGGTGGAGCGTGGGGCGGAGCGTGGGACGTGGCGTGAGGGGCATAGCGGTGTTCGAGACGGTGAACACGGCTGTGCGTGGCGAGGGATCGGCGGGCGGCGTGGGGTGACCTAGGCGGGGTGAGTGGGGCGCGGCATGTGGGGTGGTGGGCGCGGGGCGCGGGGTAGGACGCGGCAGATCGGCCGCCGCCAGTGTGTAATGAGCGCGCGTGGCGAGACCCCACTCCCTCCCGTCCCCCCGTCTTACCCCCCACCTTCCGTCCATGGCGTCTGCAGCTGGTGGGTGCTGCCCGAAATACGCGCGACCTTCCGCGGCCGCATGTGGCTGCCGGCTGGCCCACTCCTCCCTCCCCCTTCCCCGATTCCTCGCCTCCAAGCGTCGTCCACGGCTTCCTCCCTGCCTCCCCGCGCAGAGTGCTCCCACCCCGCCCGTTGTATCTGTGTCCGCCCCTTCCCCTCCCACACACACACTCTGCGCTACCCTTCACCCTTTCTATCTCCCCCTAGCGCGTCTCGCAGACCCCACACATTCTGTTGGTTTGTAATGAGGTTTAGTGCCATTCTCTTTGCCTTGCTTAATACCATTTCATCGTTTCCCGCCGCTCTCTCTGCTGCCTGACTCCGTGCCCTGCTCCCCCATTTTCCGTCCTGTTATTTGTCAACTCTTTTTCCTTCTTTGCGGCTCGGGTCACCTCTGTCCATCCACCCTTGCTCGTCTCTTGCTTCTCCACCCGGCTTCTTTAAATATACTCCCCTCCCGCATTTGATATTTTGTTTTTCCGTAGAATTACAGTAATATGTTCTTCAATCTTTATGCTCATCACGTAGTTTGCATACCAACGAAAAGTCAGCGAATGTTCCAAGAGAGTTCCTGGTGTGACACCCAGAATACAGTCCAAATAAAAGTGTCTTTCTTAATTAACGACCCTTAACTGTAGAGGAATGACATTGAACCGCAGCGTCGTGTCGAGGTTTATGGATGGAGGGTTTACGGAATTATAATTTTTTTCTAGTGTAGGACAATACATATACTTTTCTGTCTTTAAAAATTATTACAAGAACATTATAGAAAGATTTCAAAGTGAAACATCAAGTCCAATCACTTGCTGGAAATTTTATACATTTATGGGAGCAGATTGTCTCTAAATAAAATTCTTTTAATACAAGCTTTACAACTGGAACAAACTATATGGTGTACATCAACTTCCAATTGACGTAAAATTACTTACTACTTATAAAAACGAGTTCTGTTTTCAAAATGCAACCACTCCCTTTTTAAGAACAAATAATAAATATTCAGTGTTATGAAAGCTCAGTATTATGTCATTGCAATGAAAATTATTCCTGTATCTTTACTTCTCTGATTGCTTAACTTTTCTTTTGAAATCAACAAGATGAATTTAGAAAAGGCCGAATACGCTGCTGTTTATCAATCTAATTAAAAATAATTGCTTCAAAATTCACTTGGGTTATGAGCTTTCCAACATTTTTCTTAACCTTAAGCTTGATGAAAGGAAAGTTACGCAACTGAGCACATGCTCACAAGTGCAAAAGGCCGTAAAAATATTACATCTAACTATATATTGTAAGAAAATTTGTGCACTTTCTATGTAATTTAGAAAATGGTTGTGAGCCTACGCAACACCTCGTTTTAACCTCTCAACCTGACGTTAGCATGACTATTTAAAGAAACTTTTACAGGATTGTTAAGAATCATCAAAGATCGAACCGATAGCTCTCAAGTTTATTGACGACGGAGCTAGTTTTCTAGTTTGATAAACTCAGTTATGTGGACACCGACTCTGATATTTACGTACTTGTAATTTGTTTCAATTTTGGAATAGCCTGAATCTCTTTCTCGGTAAATAAATCTCTCTCAATCAAACAAGAATTGTATTTGTCATATATTTTTGTAGAAGCGGTACAAAAACCGTAATTCTGAAACCAGAAATTTCAACGTACTGGGAACTGCACAATGTAGATTTGTAATGGAGATGTGATGATAATAATAATAATAATAATAATAATAATAATAATAATAATAATAATAATAATAATAATAATAATAAGATGCGTAATGAGCATGAAGGTGGGAAGGCAGGGGAACTCTGGGAATCCGAGAGCCAGCTTGCTTTGTCCATCACAATTTTTTCGGATGGGGATCGATTCCTGGCTGCAGTGAGGCAACGCGATCGATCCGCCAGCGACATCTCGCGTCGCCTCTCATTACGATCTGTTGATGTCTCACGAGCGATAGTTATTTACGTAACTGTTTCAGAAAGTGAGTCTTTGACGTACAATTGCAATGTTGATTTTTGAAACGAGTGTGCCAAAGGTGCTTTCGTCCGAGTTGCGAACATCATTTTACACACGAATTCAAGTAAACTTAAAAAGAAAACCACGATTTCTTGGAATAATTTTCAATATACAAGGTGGCAGCCATGTTGATTGATGTTACACCGGTGTTGGTTTCTACGTTGCAATGCTAAGTGTAATTTTGACTTTGTTTGTGCCTGGCGTGCGGTGAAGTCCATTTTGTCGTAAGCGTACTACAAAATAAAACTTTTCAATCAATAAATGGTGAAGGCGTGTATTACTTTCCATGTTCAAGTGCTGAAAACTCAGTGATGAAGGGCATATTCTGCTTTTCGTGCGACCTGTGGTGAGACTGCTCGTCTTCCCCCGTAGAGGCCAAGGTTCGATCCCTGTCTAATCCTCGTAGAATTGTAGACAGCTCAAGTGGGAAAGCGGCAGGATTTCACGCGTTTAGACGAAGTCTTTGCCTCTCATTCCACCATTGCTCTTCCACCATTCACACTTCTACTTCCACCATCTATAATCACATCCACATACAGCGAAGATAAAAAAAATGAATAATTTGGAAGAGTTGGTGGAAAGAGAAGAGAATAACGAATATGGAAGAGGCGAAGATGGATAATGCAAAATCGGGAAAAACGAATATTGTGGAAAAAATAACATTACCCTTCTTTCTTTATCTAGCCAGTTAGTGAAAAATCCAAATTTATATCTTCAAAATATACTTTCACTTCAAAGCCACGTCATATCTCTAAAAAGCGAGAAAGGTTGTCACGCAAATGATGCAGAAAACCAAACACACATTTTAACCAGAGTTTCACCTAGACCACTACTAGCACGGAATGTTCTTATACAAAACGCGTTAAGCAAAAAGCTATCTCTTGGCAGAGATTCGCGCAATCGCAAATGCTGAGTAACATTTAGATGCCAAAAAATCGCCGCTGCACTTTGAAGCTCGTTTACATCCCAGGGGCGCGGCGGCGGCCGGGCGATAGACTTGCACAAAGGCCCCGCTGCACCGCACCACGCGCCACCAGCAGCCTCCGGAAACAAGCGCCCCCCCGCCCTCCCCCGCCCCCACCACACGCCGCGCCACTGCGTTTGCTCACGCGGGTGCAAGGGAACCCAGGGCATCACGGAATAAATGTCACGAACTTCTACAGTGAAAATGCATATTTTGCCAATAAACATATGGTGGAAAAATTTAGTATTTCCCCTGTGATTATAAAAGGATATATATATATATATATATATATATATATATATATATATATATATATATATATATATCCTTTTTTACCCTTATTAATAGGTTTCTCTTGATACTGTGGTGTTTGTCACGTCACATTCTAACCAAGACATTTTTTCTACCTGCCGAACACCAGTGCATGACGAGTTGCCTCACATTTAGCAGAAAATGATGATAAAAATGGGGAAAAAATTAAGGCTCAGTGGATGGCAGCTACGGAGAGGGTGAGGAAAAAACGAAGGGCTAACCCAGGCTAAAGAGATTAGAAAATTAGTACGAGAAAGTCTATGTCATTCTATGGCACCACTAGTTTTTATATTAAAAGGCAGAACTCCTAAAATGGTTTAAATTTTGAAAGAAAAAAAACTATTAAAACTTCGTTCAATTTACTTAACGAAAGTTCTTCCCTATGAGTTTTGAGATTTGTAACTGGAATTCAATTCTCAAGTTTTTATTAGCCCAATTTTTGTGATGCTGTTAAATAACATTCTAAGAGCAAAAATATTGTTCGATTCTTATGCTACCCAAATTTTGACCGAACTAGTATCAGCTGCTGCGAATCAAGCCGAACTGCATGTTCGGTCTCAATGAGTTACGAAATAATATTTATGAAATGGCGAAAACTTTCAAGGGGACATATTTTACACTTCTAATTAAAATGCGGGTCGCACATGAAAATTAAAAAATCACTCTGTAAAAGAAAGTATTCCCATTGATTATCTGAATAAATAATCTTCTATGAATAGTCAGATTTTAATAATTCATTACAATTCATAACATTAATCGTCATACCAAATCCACCCATTCCGCTATTTTTCTATTGAGTGGAACTATTTTTTTGCCTGAGGGAGCATAATCTTTTAAACCGCGCTGTAATGAATGCATAAAGGGAAAAGAGCAGCGGCGGGCAGTGGCAGCGTGAGCATGTGGTCATATGTGTGCGCGAGGGACGCGGTTGAATCTTGTTCCGGCGGAAGCGGCGTGCGCTGATGTAACTTTCAGGCTCCTCTTGACAGATGCAACCCGCCAGCGCAACCGCGGCCGTCATTTGTTTCTGGCGCAGGCAGCGCGCGCCGCGGCGACTCTGCGAACTGAGCGCGAATGAGCGATGGTGCGGTCTTGGCACGAGGCACCATTTTCCCCCGCGTTCGCTGCCGGTTGGCGCACAGCGCACTGCGGTGAGGATGGGGAGACGAGTCACTCGTGCGTATTCTTTAAGCAACGCTCGTAAACAAAATTGGAATTTGTTGTTTTCAGGGTGAGAATTGGTACGAAGAGTATCGAGTATTTTTCCTTTTAGAGATTTGGAAGTCTTCTGCTTGAAAGTTTTAATTTGTCTTTACCAGGAATGCATTTGGACGTAATTCTTTTTTGATTGGCACACTTGTTCAAATTAAGGAGTTTGGAAAAGAAACTCTTGGATTGATAAATATGGGAATTTTATTGTCCCAGTTACATTGACCATCGGGCCTTTTTTCATAGTATCAGGCAAATGCCATAAGTGTGCATATAATTCAGAGCATCGCTGTTATTTTCTTAAGTCTTCCCTGGTGAAAATGTCCAGTTCGCACCTATGAAGTTGTGCGATCAGCTTATAAACACGAATACATTATCCAAGTCCAATTATCAGCTGAATTGTTGATAATTTATTATTTAGACATTACATTGTATCCTAACACTACCAACTGATTTTGGCTCTCATATTTGCGGTTAGGAGCTGATGTACAAACAATCGTAATTCTATTTACTTTATTTGTAATTCTTGTCATTTCCTGACTGACGGAATGTTGTATCTGCCGAGGGATTGGGAATTGCAACAGAATTTTATTTTACTAGTTATTTAGCTTGAAACTTTACAGGCTACAAAAGAGACATGAAAGTCTTAAAATTAACAGCCCTTTGAGAATCAAACGACCCCGGCTAAGGGTAGAAAAAAGTAAAAAGAGTAATCCCTTTTCCTATTAGAATATGTATGGTAAAAGACTCCAGATTTCCTCTTTTCCTCGTGTTGACGTTTTACCTTTATTCAAATTACTACACACGTAAGTAAAATAAACAATATTCACGAATGCCAATATGTGCGTGTATGAGATTTTGTGGTTCATGACGGCTTAACAAAATATTCCTCTGTCTTCAAGACTCAGTTTATATGGGTATTCAAAAAAAAAACAATTTTGCATTTCGTCTTGTAAAATCTAAATACCCTGTTGTTTGGGGTAGATAGCGCCGATGCAGTTTGTTGGAAATTGAAGGGCTCAGTAGAACAGGAGGCTATTTGCACATTTTTTGTGAAATTCAGTTATTAGCATTTAATAAAATTTAAAATATTATTCTTTAAGTGAAATATGATATTTAAATCCTGTATGGACATACATGGTAAAGTACAATGTGTAAAAATTTGAAAGTGTACCGAGTTATATGATGAAAGTTCTAGTAAAACCCTCAATATCTCAGAACTATGTCAATAGGGGATAGCCTCATGTTCTTCTGACCCTTCAATTGCATATAATGCATGTTGTATGGTTTATAAATTTACATTAACAGGAATACAATTTTTACTTAGGTTACAGTATTTGACATTAAATAAGAAAACCGAGAAGCACTTATAACTCGGACATAAACCTCTATGAATCTTAGGCGTTACATAATACATTTTTACGCACAGGTTGTGTTTAAAAAACATAAAAATAACTTATACACGAATTTGTTTCTATTCTAATGCGAGTCTACTTGGGAACAGTTCCAAAAAGACACTTGGAATTAAGAGGAAATTACACTGCTTTTTTGCTAGTCGGGTTTTGTCTTTGAAGAGAACGCTGTCACCGGTTGACCACAGAATTTCGCCGAGGCGGTGGCCGAGCTGTCTACCTGTTGCATCCTGCCCCGTCACATCAGACTAGCGGCGTCACGCACGCGTTTGCGAACACCTCCCTCCCCGCCCGGAAGCCCCCTCCCCGCGCCCACGACGCGGCTCCCTCGATGATTACTCGCATCCGAAATTCCCAAAGCGCAGTACAGCACCTGCGGAACACAAGGGGGCACGAGGGGCAGCGTTTCCCGCCAACAAGTTTCAGATTTTTGGATTCTTACAAGTCTGTCAAACATGGAAATACGAATAGGAAATTCGCCGTTTACGGGCAGTGGTTACATAACTTTTTCTTACGAAGTACCTGCGTAAGGGCGAGGAAGGAAAAATAATAAATACGTTTCAAAAAATTTGCATCACAGCAGAGTAATAATTGAGAGAAAGTACGTAATAATAATATTAATAATAATATTAATAATAATATTAATAATAATAATAATAATAATAATAATAACAACAACAACATTATGATGGTGATAAAGATGAAGATGAATAAGAATAAGATGAATATGATGCAGAAGAAGAAGAAAGGGGAGGAGAAATGAAGAAGGTGGTGAAGAAGTAAGTGCAGTAGATCGCGCTAGTTCATTCGAGGGTATTAGATCGCCAGTGAAGTTTTAATTGAAGTGCGAATTTGTTTCAAATATGACACCCTGTAACATGTCGCAATTTCTGTGAGATATACTCTATCTACTTCTAATTGTGATGACTATTCACGAGTCACCTGCATTCAAGTACCCGCGAGGCGCCACCGACATTTTAATGTCATAGGTCGTTTCGATTATTTTTCACACCCGACTGCCCGAAAACGTAAACGAATTTTGCGGATCAGCATTTGGAGATTTCTGTTCGGAGCGCTTTGTGCCATAATGGAGAGCCGAGAATTCGAGGATACAGAAGGCGGTGCACCCAACCGAACACTGAAGCGACAGCGCTCGCAATTCAAATAAATGAAGTCGGCCGTATGACGCAAGTGCAGGAGGCCATGATTTACTGCAGCGGACCCTATACAGAAGGCTGGGAGCCGAATGTTCAGCGTCGCGCAAAGGAAAAATTTTGTGATTTTTTCCGGAATACAATTCTGGAATCTGATTCGAAGCGAGCAAATTGCGGTTGTAATAATATTGGTTTACCTCGACCGATGATGGGCGTTAAAACGTAGCGAGAGGAACGCTCCCACATGTAAATGTACAAATCGCGCTTCCATTTTGCGTTGTTTTATTTAATGCTTGGTGGCGTGGTGAGTTTGGGAGAGCAGGTGGAATTGAATCTCGCCAGCAAAGGAGCTCAAGCGAGAGAGTGCGAAGTTCTCAAAAGCTTTATTCTCTCTTCTTTTGCCCAAATTATCTTTACTGTTGTTCTGGGCGCTTCTTTCCTTTTCTTGTTTCAAAGTTTTCGTTTCGTTTTTGGAACTTTTTCACAATTTATCAATAATTGCTTTTGTCAATAGATCAAAAATGACTTAACCATTTCTCTTTGCTTTCCGACCAAGTTTTTTCATCTTAAATTTGGGTACGATTTGTGATTTGTTTTATTTTGGTATGAAATTGGTACAAAATTCTGGTAAAATTATTTTTGTAAAGTTTAGAAAAAGATGGGATGCTCAGTTGTGTCGGAAATTTAATTTGTTATACAGTCTCTAACGGGTATATTGATATCATCAATGACATTCTTCTCCTTTATAAATAGTTTTTAATGTTGACGAAGGAAAAGGGAGTAGAAAAATTTCAGCAGTAAAATTCGAATGTGTTGTTTCTGAACACGTTATAATACATCTGAATCACATACCACCAAAGTTTGTGGCTGTTACATACTCCAACAACCAAGAATATTCCTTTACATGAAAATAAATTAATGCATTGGTTTCAAACAATTTTTTTAATAAATGTATGTGCATGTAACGTAATTGTACAAAAGTATTACATTTTATGAGAAACGTTGTTAATAATTATTTAAAACGTATTCACATTTTAAAACCGTGTTATTGTGGAACAAAGTGGGAAAATTAATTCACTGATATTTTATATTCCAATATTCACTGATATTTTATTAGAGCGATTTTATTTTTAACAAAACAATATAGGAAATAAATTTACACATTCACAATATATTTCATTTGTGAACATAAACTTTATCAGTAAATTTGCCAACAAACGTGCTGTCTGGTGTGAGCAGTGTCTGTGTCAAGATGAGATGTTTCGGCCAAGTTGTTTCGGTCTTTTTCTGAGCTATACTCGTTCTGCGTTATGTCACCAGCAGGCCACGGTATATTGACCAAAACGTCAGCAAACGAGACGTGGCGTGACCGGATGGCCAAGAAACAAGTACTATCACAATGTTCATTAAAACTTCAAACATTTTATGTAACATTTTCCTGATACTTTCAACAGGAAAAATCTATTTACTTTTACACTTCACACTTCTTGAAAATTTAGTTTGCACTATAGTTACCCACAAAAACACGTTATACGTAGAAAATTCTATGGCAGGGATGTAAATATGCAGTGGTTTCGTCAGAAAATAGATCCTACCCGGGTCCATAGCCCAAGGGATGGTAACGGGCCGCCGGGATCACTCCCAGCGGACCGGCTAAGAGGTGGACTAGGCCAGCTTGTCCTTCTATCATTGACTTCCCCATCTAGCTACACTTGTAAGTAGATTAACTTAAAAGCGATGTCAAGGTGGGGGAAAGAGGATAGAGGCGACGCCCAGGTGCTTCTGACCCTCACCCAGCCCGGCTGCCGCTAGCATGCCACGTGTATTTTTTGACTGCCAAATAAACAATTTATATATATCATAATAAACCCTCTTTCATTCACGCCCCGCGTTGGGCTCCAATATAATAATCCCTCGTTCTACTTCCAATATAATAATTTTCTTTTCTTTCTGCCACAGTAATATTTTCCTATTTTTATTTTTTTTTTTTAAACACATCTGGGCGCCTTGTCATCAACACACATACCTTTCCTTAAACCTACCTTAGCTTTTGTACTTGCCCGTTAGCTAGCTAAATTTATACTTCTAAATTCGCCCTGGACGTGACTATGTGATTACCCTCTACAGGGCTATAAACGAGGTACTTATGCGCACGTACATGGGTCTGCATCCAACTACTTTAATCACAACACATTCTCTAATGGTTATTGATGAACCCGAATGTATTCATCTTAATTTATTTACTACTTTTGGATTGTTTCTTTCCTCAAATAATCAACATATCAAATACATCTGAAAAAATAATGCCCTCTGATGGCACAAAAAATACACATAACAGACAACAATACGTTTAAAATTAAAACCCAACAAATAAACAAGAACCATTTACACTGAAAATTATGAAAAAAATATGTACACTCATTCACTCCGAACGCGTATTCTGTCGTTAGAATTGTTGACCCTCTTATCTTATGATAATGAACAAAACTTGATCTTCGACAGATGCTTTTGAAGATAAAAAGAAAAACGAGCAAACAAATACCCATGCATCACTTCCCTTTGTGCCGGATAAATGCTGTGACACGCGGCGCACGTCACGCGTCGCCGTTCACCGATTTGTACACTCCCAGTGTACGACGATAGCACGCTCCAGCTTCCACCAGCTCCAAGACCATATGTTCCGTCAACTCACACTGCTGAGCAAAAACCGCGAAGCGTTCTGCGGTAAAACGCGAAGTTTCCACCACGTTTAAAGTTCCCGCGGCGAAGAAATACTATGGACTTCTCGAATACTAGTGAAAAGAATCTTTTAAAGTTCCCGCGGTGAAGAAATACTATTGGGTTACGCGAACTAAACGAAACTGCTCTGTTCGTCTTTCGATTACTGTCCGAAGCATGTTGAATTCCGTATCATAAAATTTATAACACAAAATCTCCGCGACCGTTGCTTAACATTACAATCGCGTAAAATCAGTCTTCGCGTTGCGTTCACCCGTAAAATATTGTTCCTATTTCTAAATCCGTTCATCCGCTCACTACATCAGTTTTGTTCACTTGAAAATACAAACAAAAATGTTTTAAAAACGTTTTTCTAACCCGGAGCTCGCGTCTTCACCAACCATACAACACTGCACTTTCTCTCCTCTCTCGAGCATTGTTGTCCCCTATCTTATATAGATTTTTCTTGAACAAGCGCCGATCGCTCGCCCGTCGCCACAAACAAGATAACAGAATGTTTCTTAATTTCCCGTTTATAAGCGTTTTTATGACTCGCTACCGGTTCTCAATATTGTCTATTGTTTCTCCGATAATTACAGTGATCTCTATTTTTCCTTTCGATGTCTTATTTTATTAAATCTCATCGTTTTTAGTTCGTTCACTGTCGTGACTTTAGTTGTGACGTCACTACGATGTGTCACTTGTTTCACACATATTTCAATTATACTTTTAATTTTAATTCATTTTCTAGACGTTTCCCAAAATCGTGATTACTTTCGAAATTGTTCATAAATTTTGCCCTGTTGTTCTCTAAAGTTCCAGCTCGATTCCTTCAAGCGTTTTATTAAAAAATATATTGGCATAATATTCATTAAAAAACATATTTGCCCTCAACTTTACCCTAGCAACAATGGTCTCCATGTTCACGCTTTTTAACTTGAAATGTACGATTACGATTATTTTCGAAATTTTGTGAACCCCTTGCCCGACTTTGCTGATTGTTCTTTCTAACAACTCTAAATATTATTCTTTATTGAATGTTTATGTTAAATTTGACTTTCTTCCGCGCATTCGGTTAATTTAGAAAAAATTTTTGCGCGCGGCGCTGCAGTAGAGAGACAAAGAAATACCCGGGTACATTGGATAATCAACTGATAAATAAATGAAATACTCAGATGGAAGTTAAGCGATGTTACCACAGCACTACGGGTCGACCATTTCCACTTTCTCGCAACGGAGAATAGAGAAAGTTATATAATGATGCACGAAAAAAGGCGAATTTTGGGGCAAAAAATTTTTTTTTACAGGGCCCTGGTAACAAAAAGGTGGATAAATCTAGTCGCTAAATTTAGAAAAAAATCCTCTATCACGTGGTGTAGCCAGAGTCCATGTTATGCGGGTCCTTAATACCGAAAATTAGAATGACAGCCAAACGTCTGTCCGTCCGTCTGTCTGTCCGTCGGTATGTCCCTCTGTGAATAATGCTAGTGGCTAAACCGCACAGCTTATTTTCTCTAACATTGATATTCCCCAATCGATCTGGTTGATGTCACGGTCCCTTGAATTTGAAACCGATATTTCAATTTGAGGGATACTTTACATTGAGATATACAAATTTCCTCTACATTAATTTCTGGCAAAGATCTTAGCGTCTGGCTTGCTGGGTCAATGGGTCACGATATATTATAATCCTTATTACCTTTATAATGGATTATAGGATCCGCAGACTATACAGCGCTGCTGGGAATCTGAAATAGAATGATTCTATATTTCTAGTTCATTTCTGTTTGGATTGACTAAATGAAAGATCACTTTCTTTTTTAAAGAACAAAATTTAATAAAGTTTATTGTTACCTTTTAGTAAACAATTTAGTGAATTTAATAAATTATTTTGATGTTAGGCCTTTTATCAAGATATCTTTGAATTTGACAGTTTTATACCGCGGTTAACTTATCTATTCTTCGTTGATGTCCCTCGTAGACTTCTCAGTCGAAATATCTTTCGAACTTGCCGTAGTCCAAAGTCCCAAGAAATCCTCTTCTGCTCCTATCCAAACTGGTCTCAAACTATCAAAATTTTCAGTCCCGATTACGTCCTATGACATAGTCCCGAAATATATAATTCGATTACCACTCCCGACAAAGTCCCAATTTATGCGTCAATATTACTTCCACATGCAATCTCTGCAATATCATTTACTGTCCTTAAAATTTCACGATCTGATAACCCGACTCTGACTATCTGCACTACACTCGCTCCCTCTCACGAACCTACGATCAGTTCAGACACGCGATGCCGGTCAGAATGAAATCTTCCTGCATGATCCACCCTCGAAGACATATCTTCTTTTTTTTCATAACATTTGACCGTCCTTCTCTCGCCCAGACAATCCATACGTTCGTTACATTTTGGTGTAGCTGACCTTTCGATCGTCTAAACTTCTTCGCCCAATCCCAAATTTTCTACTTTCGGCATGCAGCCACCTCCTAATGCATTTACAAAAAACAAAAACTACATTGTTTATTCCCGGTCGTTGCTAAGCCTTTGCTCTCGTGATATATTCTAATGCATGTTCCACCATATTGTCAACAAATAAATGTTTGTTTATTTTCATGTGACATATCGGTATGTCACAACATGAAGCCCTTGAAACATTTTCCAAACTTTTAAAAAGTATAGCGCCATCAATTTTGATTAAATGTTGTTGAATAGTGTGAAGGATGTTTAAGGTGCAGATCGCCTTTTCTTATTTCTTCAAGTTCTTATTTTTCAAAAATTGAAAAATTAAAGAAAAACAATATTCGGCGTCTTCGAACAACTAAAATATTAAAAATAGAGATTTTTTCCTTAATAAAATTGGTTGCTTATAGATAAGGTTTACATACGGTTTTGAAATACGGTCATGTAAGAGTTTTACGAAAATTTGAGTATTTTTGCGTAATTTTGCGTGAAATATAGGCAATTTTTAATTTTTGTTTAAAGATTTTTTTATAAAAAGTGGCTCCATCGTTTGCGATGAAATAATTCGTGGATAGTCAGAAAGACGTTTAAGAGAATGATGTAGGTCTCATGTTGGTTGATTTTTTGAAAAAGAAGAGTTTTTTTCGGCGTCTTCCTACAACTAGAATTATGAAGATACATTTTTTGTCTTAATGGAATGAGTTCATCACAAACAGATATTGAAATAAGGTTACGTTGAAATTTTTGAAAATATGAGTATTTTTTGTGTAATTTGACGACAAACAGTCGCACGCTCCCAACTGCGCTTCGTGAACGTAAAATAAATAATGACTAGTGAGAACCCGTCAACGTTTGACGGTGAGATCTGAGATAAATGTAAAATACTGTTCCCAGACTAATGTTCACAATATATTGCATTGTTTGGATCTTGTTGGTATAACGAAGATATTCTGTGATGTGGATTTAACAAAATTTTGATCACGTATGGCACATGACCAGATGGCAATGTAATATCGGCACAAAAGATATAGCACTATTATACTGAAGGATATAATTTCTTAAGTTTTTTTATGTGTCATCATCTCCTATAAACAACTGTTTGATTTCTTCTGACACATGGCTCCAAGGTATACTTATTTTCCCATTTAAGCAACACAGAGTAAACTGGTTTGCAGAATTTCTCTCAAATGGAAAGTACAAAGCAGAACAAAACTGACATTTCATAGACAATGACCCAATAGAAAACGAAATGACCTCACTATCACGACACCTACGTTGACTTTCTCTTTCCCTGCGTTCAGTTAATGTACGTTTGCGTCTTTTGGGGCGCGTGGACAACGATTCGGAATTCGACATAACCTGTAAACAACTTCACTACTTCAGTACAACCGAGCAAAACTCACTGTCCGAATGTTCTCTACAAAATACACCACAGAAGCAAATACATGCAAACTGTCAACATCACAATGCAATTATTACACTGAAACAAAACCTTGACGAATTGTAAACAAATCTCAACAATAAAAACAAAACATCAAGCAGCGTGGACTCACATCTATGGACTTATGTATATCGATTTTGAAACTGCCACCTTTTGAAGAAAACAATTGACTATTGATAAGCGTACTATTAAAGAATGATTTAATTAATTAATTTACACCGTAAATGTTGGTGAACCAACACAAACAATATCTGATAACACATCTAGGGATCATATTCTTTCATTTAAAAGAAAAAATACAACAATCGGTTCAGTAGAAGCTCTAAACGAAGCCATGGCAGAATACCTTATTTTTTTAAATATATAGATGCTAGGCATTTGGAAGCTACTTATGTTAGAATTTGTAAATTATTTCTTTTTTGTTCGTTTCTTCATCGATCTTTTGTTATAAGTTTCATATAATTAAACTTTTAGAAATTATTTAAAACCTATTTTAAATTGCGTTCTTTAATTGAGTTAAATGTGAAAACGAATAGATGATTTCGCTATGCTTAATAAGATGTGGAAATGAAAAATAATGCAAGTAAAAACAGAGTAATTTCGATGAATATAAAAATATTATATTTAATTATTTTATTAACCTTTTCATCAATTATATTTACCAATCACCTTTTATTAATCTTTTACATTTAATTATTATATATACCCATATTCATTTTCTTGCTAGCGGTATCAACAATGCTAATTGGCAAAATGTGTATCCATACGAATTAACGGTCATTGTTGCTTGTAACCCATTGTTGTAACACCGTACGGATAACAGAAGGTGGCAATGCCTGCTGCCTTTTCTTTCGCATTAATATAATAATTTTATTTTCGGCTAAAGTACGCACCGTGCATCGTTTATACATTTATGTGAAACGTGAGTACCATGAAATCAATGGCAGAAAGCTGTTTTCATTTACGCACTTGAATTTAAAAAAACCATATGAAATTTTTACGCTTTGTTTGTTTAAGAATTTTTGAAATGATAGTGTAAGTGTAAGACAGAAATTGTGATATTATATTACATAGCCATTAACAATATTGCGAGAGACTGCGTGCTTTTGTAGCGCCTTTAGTTTATGGCTAACAAGCGGATGATGGAGGGCCTGTTAGCGCAGCGCAGAGCGATGAAAGTATTATTAGCCCGCGAGCATCAAGGACGCGTCCCCCCTCCCAACTCACGTGCACAGCTCTGGCAGCGCCCGAGGTTTGGTTGGCTGCGGAGCATTTTACACACGTTTCCGGCGAAGGACTACGAGAATCTTCAACTGTATGAACTCCAAGTCAGTATAACCTCCCTGTTGTTACTAACCTACACAACGTGTCCTTTACCTGGGGGTGTTCACTCCCCCAGGGTAAGCATCTGATCAAAGACAATATCTTCTTCCATTATACATACTGTAACCAGTCAAGGTTCAGTGTACACTGGACATCAAGAAGTGACTTATATACACGGCATACTTGGGACGAAACACAGGTTGGCAATGCATCAGATACAATGGAGACTGATGGTACAATGAAGAAGAAAGAAACAAAACCAGAAGAGAAGTAGATGTCTCGGAGTACAGACAAAAGTTTGACGTCTTGAATATCCCAGACGTACACGTGTTGAAGCACAGACAAAATGTGGACGTGTTAAAAGAACTTTTGATATTGTATTCATTAATTAAAAATTGTTGTGTAAAGTTTCTGTTATCCTTTTTATTATTGTTGTAGATATTTTTTTATTTTTATTTTGAAATTGGAAGCGTTTAAATTTAATAAATTAGTACGTTGCCATATTTTAAATCTTCGGTGTATACCGTAGAATTATCAGCTCTAAAAATAAAATAAATTGATATTTCTGTTTTTCTCCCCATGAATTGAATTCATTAAATGGAAAAATAAGAATCATCACAATATACACTTACATTTACATGTACTACACAACCACACTTGTCGGGAGTACAGTCGGGAGCTTAGAGAATGCCCTAGCTATCGCAGTGCTAAGATGCAGGAGGTACCTGAGGGTGAAAATCCCTGCTAGGTGTCGTGAAAGTCGGCGCCGGATCTCGCAATCCAGATGACGACTTGTCCTTGAACTAATGATCACAGCAGTTGACGCGCCAGGAAACATCAATTAATCAATCAATCGGAAAATCCTCTCAAAACTATGGCATCATCCGAGGTGTAATTTGGATTAGTTTGCGAACTATAAGAAGCAGCAGTAAAAACGTATTACTCAGTGTACTACAAGGCAACGTATACTGCGTTTGAGAGTGGTCAAAACACAAGGTGTTTCATATTCTGATGTATTATGTATGCTTTGTCCACTTTTCACTGAATTTCAAGAACAACAGTCCTTGATCCATTTCATTTGTGTTATTCGGAAATAATAGAGCCAAGGCTCGATTTCTGACGGATCGTGACGGAACGACATTCCGGTACCTCAAAAATAACTTTTAAATTATATTATAAATATATAACTACTTCTTTTTAAATTAATAATTACTTTGTGGAGCGTTCCGGGAACAAAAATTTTTGAAATGAAGCACTGGTTAGGGAGATTTATTTCATGTTTTTTTCACTCTTTAGATATGTTGTAAACGTGAAAGCACATTTCACTCAACATTTTTTCCCGGTTTATAATTTTTATTAGTTATCCATGCCGAATTTGAATGTTCGAATACATTTGTAGTATTAAAATATTTTGAAATCCTGCAATTGGAGAAGTAATATTCGCAGAACGGCTTTATAGTTTTTACATTTTTAAGTTTTAACATTTTTAGAGTTATTTTCATCAACTACAATAAAGCGATTAAAACGGGGGGATTAAAGAGTAAGAATTATCAATAAATTAATAAGAATAAAAAATAAAAAATAAATGCACATAATATACAAGAATAAAATAAACATAGAAGAAATATACAAGAAAATGAAAAGTAAAAGAATTGAGGGGAATTTACTCACAGTACCCAAAAATGCAAGGCTAGTGAAATCCCTTCCTCGCTACAAATCTCCCATAGTGGCAAGTCATGATCTCAGAGCCGATTTCGATGACGTTAACACACGAAAATTAGAACTGATTCTCATTTCACTCGTAATAATATCGTAATTTTACGTTAACTGTAAAATGATAATGTAAAATAATAATTGTTTTATGAAAATGCACTTACATACACTTAATAATATTCCTATGTAACAAATATTTAATTGCGGCACAATAATGTAATTTCATCGCTATTTAATTACAGTGAATAGCTACAAAAATATCCACTTTTACTGATTCATAAAATATAATTATCATTCCACCAATATCAAACTCAGAATAAAATTAAATATTCATTTCAACAGTTCAACCGCAATCATAAAAACCAATCATCCGTTTGCACTGGATTTTCATTTCGCCATGGCCACTTAAACAAAGAAAGTTATTGTTTGCAGTACGCAGTATGCTAAACGTGGCCAGCAAATAATAGACTGATCACGTCAGCGTCTTGGATTACAGTACTTAACACGGTGTTTGCTCCTAGGAAGAGTATCAGCGTTTCTAACAGAATGCTTCTCGCCGAATTCAAATATACAATCGAAGCATTTATCTACTCCCTAGTGGTTCTGACACAAGTGTAGTCACAGCTTCAGACACAAAAAGTAATTCTCTCCTCTTTCTCAAGGAGATTCATCTAAATGGACATTTTAAAATAGTTTCATAAAATGGCTTGTATCACCTAACACTCAGGCCTTTTTTTAGGGATATAGATTTCTCATTTATATTATTTTCAAATTTAGGTGGCTGTTTCTTAAAAATATTCAGCCTACTCGACTGAAAAATAGGTCTAAGAAGTTTAAGCTGTTACGAAATCTGCATTTTTAACGCATGGTTTAACTTTTTATAGTTTTTTTGGCTTGTCAAGGCTTCACGATCAATTCCGTGCAACGTTTAAAAGCATCTTATGAGCATAAAAATCTAGTAATTGAAAATTGCACATAACATTTCCTCCATCCACCTTTAGTCAACTTTGTCATTATGCATTATTTTACTATAGTTCGTAAATTAGTGATGTGTTTTGGGGATTATAGTGCAAAATATAGTATAATAGTAAAAGATTTATGGATGATAGTGATTAATGGTGACAGTGATGATAAAAAGTTTTTAGTATTTTTTTTATGCTAGTCTCAAACTAGGAGACGTCACGTAAATTGTCACAAAACTGCAAAGATATGTAATATAATATGTTAGTCAAGGCATTTGTATCCTGTATGTTTGCTAACAAGTTTAAAACATAGGAGACAAATATGAGAGTTTTACCAAGAAATTTCTACCGCATCAAATATGTGCAGTTGAACCCCAAAAAGTTTTTAAGTGCAGTTAAACGGCCGAGAAACATTTTCTGGGCCCGTGAGGAATCGAAAGTTCCTAAATTTTTAGAGAGAAAATATGATCATAAATCTAGGAAATTTGAAATTTGTATCATGATTGTCGTGAACATTCAAAATAATGAGTGTTATCCACAATTAATTTAATTCCGGTTGAAGCACTTACTCAGATTAAAATGTTTTCCCCGTTTGCAAAAGTTTTATTTTGTTAGCTAGTGTAATCGTAAATAAATACTATAGTCGGAATATCGAAAATAATTATAATTTCAAAGAAGCGTTTCTCCTAGAAAGCAAGCAATATAGAGACGCGAGACGTTCTTGTAGTGGTCGAGGACATTTGTCATTGCCTTCTGATCGATTCGAGTTACCGTCATTACTGTCACCCTTCGGGCTCCTACGCATATTCACTGGTCGATTGTGTTTACAGGAAATTACACGTTCCACCATAGACACAATTACATTCGAAAGTTCACAAAAATATTTGTGAATGTGGAGTTACAAAATAAAGAACAACAAGAATACGAATTACTAAGTTTTAGAAAGTTAAACCATTCAATTTAATTGGGAAGAAATACGAAAACATTACCGTCTTTCTTATGTTTAATACGCTAAGGAAAAACGAGAGTTTTGTACTATTTATAAGAAACCATCAAACATAACACCATAATTGTTCTATTGAAAGAAAGCGAATTGCCCCTCAGTCCTGCGGGTTCACCACGGAAATAATAGATGTTCGCAAATAATTGTGTAAGGGGAAGTTGAGCGCACGCGCAACCCGCAACACACACTCCCAAAGCTGACACCTGGCGGCAAGGACGAGAAACTCGGCGTCAGTTCGTCGTCGAGGCGGCAACTGGAAGCTCTGGGGGTTGAAACAGGCGTCACCGGCCTCAATCACTAATTGTCGGTGGAGTGTGAACTCACGCGTATTTAGCAAAGTCAGCGAGATACTGCTTACCTGTTTTAAAGCCTTCCTGTTACGTAACTGAATTTTATATTTTCTGAAACTACTAATTTGTTTTAAGGCTAAACTAGTGAGAACCCGTCAAAATTTGACGGTGTGATCTGAGATAAATGTAAAATACTGTGCCCAGACTAATGTTCACAATATGTTACATTGTTTGAATCTTCAGGGTATAACGAAGATATTCTGTGATGTGGAGTTCACAAAAGTTTGAACACGTATGGCCCATGACCAGGTGGCAATGCAATATCGGCACCAAATTACACAAAAGAAAGAGCACTATTATACTGACGGATATTATTTCTAAAGTTTTTTGATGTGCCATAATCTCATATAAACAACTGTTTGATTTCTTCTGGCATATTGCTCGAAGGTAAACTTATTTTCCCATTTAAGCAACACAGAGTAAACTCGTTTACAGAATTTCTCTCACATGGGAAGCACAAAGCAGAACAAAACTGACATTTTATAGACAATGACCCAACAGAAAACGAAATGACCTCACTATCACAACACATACGCTGACTTTCTCTTTCCCTGCTCCCAGTCAATGTACTACGCTTGCGTCTTTTGGGCAACGATTCGGAATTCGACATAACCTGTGAACAACTTCTCTACTTCAGTACAACCGAACAAAACCCACTGTCCGAATGTTGTCTACAAAAGGAAATACATGCAAACTGTCATCACCACAATGCAATTATTACTCTGAAACAAAACCTTGATGAATTGTGAACAAATCTCAATAATGAAAACAAAACACCAAGCAGCGCCACCATGAAGTGGCGGAGACTCACATCTATCGACTCATATACAATTTTAAAACAGCCACCCAGCGCCCTCTGGAATTCTAGAGGGCGCTGAGCCACCCTTTGGAAGAAAAGAATTGACTATTGATAAGCGTACTATTAAAGAATGATTTAATTAATTAATTTACACCGTAAATGTTGGTGAATCAACACAAACAATATCTGATAACACATCTAGGGATCACATTCTTTCATTTAAAGGAAAAAATACTACAATCGGTTCAGTAGAAGCTCTAAACGAAGCCATGGCAGAATACCTTATTTTTTTAAATATATAGATGTACCGACACTAGTTCAATTTGCCACCACCACGTGGCAGCACCAAAATAAGCAAAATTTACTAGACCGATAACGTCTGAACAAATTGTCCGATTTTCGATCTGTAAACGGCATTGGACTCCTTTTTAAAATAGAATTCACGCTACGATGCCGTTTTCAAAAAATATTTCCAAAAATTTTTTAAAATGATTTCTCATAGTTTCGGGAAGAAATTAAAAAATGTGTGCTTATAGCGTGATGACGACGTGCTTCCTGAATCCAACGCCGTATCAATCATGCAAATCGGATGAATAGGAGCGGCGTAAAGTGAAATTTCGGAAAATATACCTGATCCCCCCTTCCCCCTTCCCCCCTTCCCGCAGTGAACTTGGAGTGAGCATTCGCAACGATATTCGAGAACCACTGTCCCAGTGCCATACCGGATTTGGAAATCCAGGAACCCCTCCCCCACGGCCACTTTAGCTTAGCCCTTCGCGGTGGGCGCTGAAAGAACGCCCGCCCGGTACCTCCATAAAGTTAGAATCGCAAAGTTTTCAAAAATTATTGAAACTAGGCTCAAAATTTGTCGCTTTTTTGTCGCTAATTTGTTACGCAAAAAAAAAAAATTTGTCGCTCTTTATTTGACCCTGGTATTAAGATTCGGCTAACTTGATATCAACTTAGCATCGCAAACGCAAGAAAACCAACTAATTACAGACATAAATAAAAAATAACACCATAGGAATTTGTCGCTTTTTTGTCGCTCCAGACTTTCCAAAAAACAAATTTTGTCGCTCTTCAAATATTACCAGAAATGCAATTTTTTCGCAAACACGTGCCGGAAGTCGTGTCAAGTTAGCATCGCAAACGCAAGAAAACCAACAAATTACAGACATAAATAAAAAAATAACACCATAGGAATTTGTCGCTTTTTTGTCGCTCCAGACTTTACAAAAAACAAATTTTGTCGCTCTTCAAAATAATACCAGAAATGCAATTTTTCGTAAACCCGGTGCGTTAGTCGTGTCAAGTTGATAGAATGAAGCTTTATTCGAACACATGTATTGACAGTGGTATAATGCAATATTATTTCATATTTTAACTTTTTTATAAAATTGTGATTATCGGTTCTTTTCATTCACAACAACTCATCAAGCACATCGATAATAAACATCAGGTTTCATAAATGTTTCATTTTTTTACGAAATATGTTCATGTGTCTATACAAAATCTGTTTTGAAAATATCAACATCAATGTTGCATCCCTATTCTCGACACCTAGATGAGGATCGCCGATTTAATACGTTTGCATTCTGATTCCTTAATATGAGGTTTATCAGTGACTGGTATGCTACGTTTTACTAGTAGTATATAAATCTTATAAATTGAATTGCTACCCGATTAAATTTTATTGATAAGCGTGTACGATGTTTAGAAAAATGGTATCTTAATGTAGAAATGTAAAAGTTGCCGACCTGTATAACAAAACATAATTTATCCCCCTCATAGACGGATATTCCTCTTCTAGTGTGGTGTTCCTGTCTAAGGGTTAAAGTTATATTGCTTTCATGACAATTTAATGCATTAAAAAATACATATATATGCCACATTACAATGATTTACACTACATCCTTTTATGTTATCATTTACGTAGTTTGTATCAAAATGACGCGCCGGGAATTACTTATTCCAATCTTCAAGTTTATACAAATATAACAGAATCATTTTATATCAATATAACTTACTAAGTAAGCTGGGACATATCACGATTCTTAATATTAGATTTTAATGTTTGTTACAGTGTTGGATTCAGGATGCATCTCACCTACGCGCTATTTTACCACTTCTTCAATTTTGTCCGAAAGTACGAAAACAGTTTTAAAATTTTACTCAGGAAAACAGATTCATCAGGTGAAGTCTATCAAGGAGACAAACGCCGTTTTGAGATCAAAAATCGAGTCGCAGGATAAAAGAGCTCGTGCGTAATTTCGGCTCATTCTTTCTGGTAGTGGAATGATAACGGAAGATCTTAGAAGTAAAATGTATGTAAACTAAGATGTTAGGACATGGAATATTGGTGATATCTACACAATTAGTTCAATTTTCTTTTTGAAATCAGTTTCGAAATCGGAATTGATATTTTGAGTAGTGCCTCAAATAACTTTTTGATGGTATGAAGACGGAAATTTGTGAACAAGATATATAGTTTTATTCGACTATTACAGATGATATGAGACCGTTTGGTTGTGTTACAGCATCACTAGTTTGATAAGTGAAGAAAAATATATTGAGATTGAAAGGGACGAAACCATACACTGACTGCCCGGCTTGCCTGCCTGTGAGCACGGCCTCCTCCCGTGTCGCAGGCCGCCGCCGGGTTTGGCTGCCGCCGCGCTGGGTTTGACCGTTCGGCCGCGTCGAGGGAGCCCTCAAAAGGGTCGAGTGACACGACACAACTGGGGGGGGGGGGTCAGGTACTTTTTCCGAAATTTCACTTTACGCCGCTTCTATTCATCCGATTTGCATGGTTGACACGGCGTTGGATTCAGGAAGCACGTCGTCATCGCGCTATAAGCCCACATTTTTTAATTTCTTCCCGGAACTATCATTTTAAATTTTTTTTTGAAATATTTTTTGAAAAAACGGCATCGTAGCGTGCATTCTATTTTAAAAAGGAGTCCAAAGCCGTTTACAGATCGAAAATCGGACAATTTGTTCAGACGTTATCGATCTAGTAAATTCCGTGTGATAGTGCTGCGATCTATTGATTTTTCCTATAAGTATTTTTCGGTGCATTTAGCCTTAAATCCTAGGGTTTTACATATTGTCATAAAACGTGTGTAATGTTTGGCACTTAATTTCTTTACTTCACGTGTACGACCCAAATACCTCACTGTACCCGAATCCATCCCCAATTCCTTCATAAGTGCAGAGTTCGACAATGATTCCACTGCAAAAATATGATTTTTTTAAAGAACAATTGTGAACTGTTAAAAGCGATTATAACGTCCAACCTGATCTTCTGCAAATAACAATTGATTGTACTCAAACTATATATGAATAGATGTGATATTTTTTTTTTTTTTTTTTTTTTTTTCATTTCCATACTCTTATATTTATTTTTCTACTTGTTCAATGTTTCCCTTAAATCGATTTTAAACATGTTAATGCTTATCTCAGTCTTAAACCTTTGGTTATTATTGTTTTGCTTGATAGTTCATTTCCTATCTTTACATATCTAAATACGCACGTTACAACAAACGATTGTGATAAATAAATACCCGGGCAATGCAGGTTATTTCTTCCAGTAACATCGGAAGTGGTCGTTCAGTGCATCAACTGATGTCACTGCAGCGCCTCTGACCGAAAGGTCCTAGTTCGAGTCCCGACGGCGGCAAGATTTTCGACATTAGCTTTTCAGCTAGATCGAATTCAGTCGCTGTCTGGAGGAGAATTCAAGCGGCCGGCTGCTCTGATCGGTAGTCTTCCGTGGTTTCTCCGATCAACACCAGGCGAATGCCGGAGCAGTACCCTAACAAACGGGCCACGGACAGCGCGCGATCTTTCCTTCCTCTTCTTTTTCCTATCATCTCCCCTGACACACACACACCTACACTAACATGAAATACACCACCACACTTCCGGGATACCAGTCGGGAGTTTAGAGCTTGTCCCGGCTGGGGCGATGCCCCGCTGGTGGGAGATACCTGGTTGGACAAAACCTGTTAGCCGACGGTAGGTAGGTGCCTGATCTCGCCATCCAGTGACGCCATCCAAGATCGCTGCCGCGGATTCGGTGGTACAACGGTCAGCGTACCGGACTGTTGTACTCGAGTTTGCGGGTTCAAACCCGATCGAAGCCGTGCATCTTTAAGGGCGAAGAAATCCTTCGTACGCCTTCCTTCGGAGGGGAAGTAATGCCGGCTGTCCCATGTTAGTACATGTACTGCATGTAAAAAGATCCTCAAGCCTAAATGAAGCCTCAGAGCAAAATTGATCCGCCTGTTTCGTCGCCCAAGATAACACCTCCTTTCTCCGCTAGGTGGTGAAAGGAGCGTAAAGAAATTTGCGTGGTTAGACGGAAGAGCGGGCCTGATGGCCCGAGTCTCGCCACGTAAAATAAGGCATTAACTAACTAACTGCCTCCTCCCGATGACAAACGTGCACTTACGGGATTAATGACAATAGTAGTTGACGCGTCCGGAATAACAAATCAATCAATCAATCAATCAATCTGACCTAACTCTTAACTGGACTCTTACCGGACCAAACTCTAACCGAACCGAAAAGCTCATGAGTAAATTTTAGATGTTTTTTAGATCCAGTCGCATTTAAATTCGAACATATTATCGAAACGAATCCACTAATTCATTAATGTGATATGATTAGAGTTCTCCATTAATATTTGTAACTTTGGTTTTCTGCATTGCAGTTGAAGGCTTCCCATTGTCCAAATTACTAGATTTCGATAACAATTAATATTATATGTCATTTTCTTCTTGTAACTTTTCACACACTTCTTGTAATTTCTCGCACCCTTCTCAAAAATTGTACTGTTAGAAAATTTGACATTGCACGAGGCTTCTCCTACGGAAAAGAATAAAATGAAGTTTGTTTCCTATCGGACGACGTCTTAAGTTGATTGGCGAGTCTGGTATATATTCGATTATTTCCTCATGCCTGGAGGCACACACATTGAGTAAAAATTTAAAAATTGAAATTTAGACAGTTTACCTTAGTATATGCATTTGACGAATGTATATTCTCTGCTCATATGTGTCACAATATTTCAGCAATCCGTATGATATATTTCCCAGCATATCAGATATAAACACGTGCACAAAAAACGAACATGTCATTCTCATGGTTCCTGAAAGCATATTTTTTCATTGGAATGAAACCATTGCAATATTCGTACCGAATTTACGAGTCAGCGCGATTTATCACACCGACATACCCAAACAAAAGGGGGCAAATATTCATGTTTTACAGTATCGGAAGTTTTAACAAGTGGCAGTACAAACGTATTCATCTGTCAGTCTCAATTGGTCACAATCAAATCTGCAAACTACTTTCTATGCTGATAGAAAAATGTTGTTTCAACGACACTTAATATTATTTTAACGTCTGATATATCAGTATTACTTGATATAATTTCATCTACAAAATTGTGTTCAACAACCAATTACATAGGGCATAGACCGTGGACTTGAGAAAAGATAGATTCATGTCAAGCTGGAAACATACAACTACAAAATGTTAAAATTATTCACTTGAATTAAAATCAAATCATTGAAGTATTATTTTAAAATTCGCTAAACATTTTAATTTATTTTTAAACATCACATATTTGCACATTTTGTTATAGCCAGCTTTTCAAAAAGATCCGAAGATCACAATCATTTAATTAGCTGTTGAATTTAATTCTCAGTTAATAAATGAACAAAGTTGACTATATCAGTTAATCAATCGAATAATTTTCCTCTAAAAATTGAGATGGAATCCTTTACCTCAGGATCGCTTCTTTTCGATCAAGTTTCTGTTAAGCCTTTGAGAAGAAGCCGTCTTTACTTTACCTCTTGCCTAGCTTTCCCTGCCAACTGTAAAATCGAATTCAGCTTCTTTTTTAACACTTTTTGCAATATTATTGTTTTAATTAAGAAATCACAACCCACCATTCCACCAAATGAAACTCAACTCCGGTAATCATATTTACTACGATGTGACGATGTCATTGGAAGTCATCGCGCAAATTTCCTAATCGAACATCACTTCTTTATGTATCTTTAGGTTCAGGAAAACTATTTGCATCCGTCTTTCTCAAACCACGGTATGTGAATATTGTTAATATAGATATATCATAAGCAACACCTCAAATATCATACTAACGTGCCACAGCAATAGAATTCACGTGTTTATTATCGCAGTAATGTAAAAATTTGCATAATTCCTGAGATTTTCTGGTGACCGATAAAATGTTGAATATACTACAATGTGAACACACCATTACAGTGTTAATACTGCCTTGCCTAAATTAAAACTCTTGTCTCCGCTATGCTCCGCCTCGATTTTTAATTTTTGATCTCAGCAGTAATAACACCCATAACATTTCTAAGTATGTTAATAACTATTACCGGGTGGAATGGTCTAGTGACAACGCTGCAACGTCTCTCACCGGTGGTTTTACGGTTTCAGACCCGATGGTGGCGAATTTTTGACACTTTCATGGCTAGTTTTTTTTGGTTTCTGCGATTATTGTCTGGCGAATCCCGTAGCAAAACCCTAACCAACGGGCCTCAAACGGCGCACGATCTTTCCAACGGGCTCTCAAACGGCGTCTCGTCTCGTTACGCGCACGCGCGCGCGCGCGCACACACACACACACACACACACACGTTTAGACTTACGTGCACTACACTACCACACACGGATGCAGGTTACTTGATTAGTGTACAAGGATTTGAATCTTTATTGGTATTCTTTGTTCATCGTATATCACATTCAATTGAAATTAAATCCGCGTTGCTTGAAACTTATTTCTACTATGTAACTATTGAAGATGGGGAAAAATTACAGAAATACATTTGTCTTCACACTATAATATTATCTTTACAACTAATTTCGGAAATACGAGTAAATGAATAGAAAAAAACGAGCTATGGCCACATCAGAAGTCTATGGCTTTGTTAGGTACTCAGTTACTCGAAAACTCTCGGCGTCCCCCGGACAGCCAAGATCTTCTGTATATTGATTTTGTTATTCTGGCTGTTCTCGTAGTGCTTGAATCTAGAGAATTTTCAATCTGTCACCCCATACGACGCAGCTGACGTTATGCAGCTGCCTCATGACATGACAAGCCGCTTTTTCGAGGACTCTGCAATGAGATAGTTTCTGCCGAAAATTCTCTTTGTTGCGGCGCACGATTACAATACTTTCTCTTCTTACGAAGTTAGTGCGAGAAAGAAAAAAGAAAATAATCTTCAGCATTCTCATGTGTCGTTTTACAACAGCTTGTGCTTTCTGCTCCTGGTTCGTATTTTTCAGACACTTCATCGCAGGAGTTTTCCAGGTCACTATAAATATCTACATTTTAAACATTGAAGATATTTGGATCGTCTGCCCGTTAGATATTTTGGATGGTGTACCTGTGCCCACTCCCAGATTTTAGCTGCAAATCACAATGTGCAGCGCCCCTTTGTGTACGGCACCCGCTTGTTTGCCAAAACAAGCTGTTTTGCTGGGCGGGGGGGGGGGGGCGCCCCGGGCGGAGTGCGTGCGGGCGGTGCGTGCGGGCGCTGCGGAGGCGTCTTTGGAGACGCACCCGGATGCCTGCGCCGCTCAAAGGCGCCCAGAGCACCGGGAATTCTCCGCAGCACACACACACACACACACACTCCACGCTGACAGGCAGGCGGAAGGATGAGGAGACACGAAAGAAGGAAAGAGGGAGGGAAGGAGAAAAAGGAAAGAAAGAAAGAAAGAAGGAAGGAAGGGAACGAAAGGAAAGAAAGAGGGAAGGAAAGTAAGGAAGGGAAAGTAGGAAGGAAACGAAAGAAAGAGGAAGGGAAAGTAGGAAGGAAAGGAAAGAAAAAGGGAAGGAAAGTAAGGAAGGGAAAGAAGGAAGGAAGGAAGGAAGAAAAGGAAAGAAAGAAGGAAAGTAAAGAAAAGAAGGAAGGCAGAAAAGGAAAGAAAGAAAGTAGGAAAGGAATGAAAGAAAGAAAGAGAAGAAGGGGAAGAAAATGAAATATATTAGAACTATCATAGGGTAAGGGGCAGGTTTTAATGTAAAGAGAATTGCATAGATTAGGAAGGGGATACAACACATCAAATAGACGTGTTCAGAAGATAGGAAAAGAAGTTAGAAAACAGAGTCAAATTAAAATGGTCTAACAGAAGTGTCGTTAGACTGTTTTTCGATGAAGACACTCAAGAAAAGTGTAGATAGAAAGTAAGAGAAGTGAGATAGTAATGATGATTAAGGTATGAATATATGCTTGAAGCAGTAACCTCGAAAATAGTAGCCATTATTTGTTCAATTGTGGACATAAAATAAAAGAGGAATATAAGAATTGTTTACTACCTCTTAATGTGATGTGAAAAGAAGTGATGTGAACTAAGCCATTATGTAGATGATGAAGAGAAGATTTACTAATTAAATGTATGAAATGACAAACTATAACCCAAATAAATTTGAGAAAATACCAATTCTACTATTCACTTGACAATTTTTCTTGGAACATCCAAATGTTCTACTTTTACTTTCTCGTCAACGTTTTATAGAAAATATATAATGCTATAAAAACTATGTCAAGCATTTTAGTAAAATGCACGTTTCTTTGGATGTTTTCCCAGAACTTGCAAAATTTTAATTTTTGTGTTTTCTACAGCTATATTATTGATGTTAGAGATTTTCCCTTGATGACAGATTATCTTTAACATAATGTGTTTGAGTGTTGTGGTACAATGTGATTTTAAATATGAGACTTTTTTCTATTTTTTAGCTTGTGATAGTTTTTTAACAATACTTTCCTTAAAACCGTTCGAACATGTTCCTTTAGAGGAAAAGGCATTTAATTTCATGACAAACGTTATTTTGATTATCTCTAATTTAAAAAAAAATGATATTTGTACTTTTTTAAATATAACGAGTGTTAATATTTATATTACGAGTGTATTTCATAATTTAATGCATTTGTAGACAGAAATGCTTCAAAACTCTCTTTTCATTAATACTAACAGCCCACTGAAACAGTCTCGGTATCGAAGATTGTTCAGAAGTGGCCTACAGATCGTGAAGGCATTCGAACACGAGAGGTGGTTGAGTCATTTCTTTAAATTTGAAAGGAGAGCGCACATTACACTTCATTCAATATCAGAAAGTCCATCCTTCATTATTTAGTGCCGGGTGTTTTCATAAATTGGCAATAAGCTTCCCAAATATTGATTTGGGCGAACGGATGAGAGTTAACATAGCACAACGCACACTACGTTAAACTAAGCGCGCTCGCCCAATCACATATTAATGGATTCCTAAAAATTTGCAGGCGCGCTGGTTTCGAAGAGGAAAACCGTCACTGAAATTATCCGGAATAACCAGTTTTCGCAAAAAGGTTCCTGGAATTCGGGCGAAGCAGGTAAGGCCTTCATCAGATTACCAGCACTACACACTTGCTTCATTAAAAAACCATGGGGAGCTGAATGGAAATATCTGCGTAGTGCATTATTCATGGCTTGGTGGGGAAAGCTTTCGGGACTTTGTACTTCTCTGAGGTTAAGGGATTTGCGTCCCATGCAAAGGACACTTGCATTCAATTTTTTTTAAATATTCATTTTTTAATTGCACCTCTTTCTCCGCTTTCTTTCACTTCTCAGATCTTCTGCAGCTTCCTTTACTACAATCTGTTAATCTCCTTTGAATACTGATTTAGTATTATTTTATATTATATTTTATTCAATGTACGTTTTTTTCAGTATTCAATTTCCATGTTTGTTTTGTGTTACTTGCTCTTATTCTACAGGTTTTTTAAGTTTATTTTGAAACGAGTTAAATATTATGCTATACGATTTCCGGAAATGGATATGTCGGGTTAATTTGGAAGGATCATTGCAACCAGTCTATGCACAAGCATGAATCTTTACGCAATAGAGTTCTTTGGAACAAGATATCTTGATCTCTGATTTCCTAGGCCAGTTAGTCTTTCTCTTTTGTTGAAAAAGATGATATCACCCCACTCACACTGAGTTTGTTTTGAGAAATTTTACAAATCACTTAAAATGCCTCTCTGGTTACATGGATATGTAAATCAACTTACAACAATTTAATAAGCAATTAACGTTTTATCAGTAGGAGGGATGTTTCTGAATATTTGTCCATCTTTGATCGATTCAGCTGGCGCTAAGTGATATTAACAATGTTTGCAAAATGATGGTTATAAATGTTTCAAGTATTTAAAAAGTAAGTTGCTAGAAAATCGACAGACTTTTTAATAATAAATTTTGGGCACTGGTTACATTTAGCACTTTTCAAATCGTTGGAAAGACGAGCGTTCTCTTCAACATCACCCTGCAACAAAACATCTTCCTGGAAACGAATTATCCTGACTATCGTTTATTTAGTTCAGAGCATGTTCTAGTTTTATTTTCAATCTGCCGATTCCTGATATTCTTTTAATCAATATTTTCATCTGTTTTTGCATCGGGTATTTCGCCAACACTGGAAGCGCAGTAATCTTGTATTGTTTCATAACTGTGAAACAAATCATATTGTTTTGCGAACAAGAAATATATGTCGTACGGTTTGCAATAAATTCGCGAATTAAAAAGCAGGAATTAACTTAGTAGTATTGTAAAGATGCAATACACACACACGATAAATGTGCTGAAAAAGCATTTATGTAAATCAATGTTACTCCATTGTGTAAAAATCACTTCGTATTGGAATCTCAACTCAACAAGTTACATATTACATTTTATTATAAATAACGTTTATAAGTCGCGCAGAAAAGGGATTAGCTTGTACTTTCGCTCAATTACAAAGCCCTTGCGAGAGAACATTGCAAAATGGTGCTGTTGGCAATGCTTCAATTTATCACGGCTCTGTAAACGAATTCTTCTGTGAACAATTAAAGAGCTCCAACATTATTCCAATATTTAACCATATAACTCGATACCAAAGCATAAAATGTTGCTTGCATTACCAAAAGGAAGGGGCTAGACTTCGGAGTTCACCACTTAGATTTTGATTTTCTGATTTTTTTGTGATTTCGATAAATTAATAAATTGGTATCACTAACAATATACGGGTACATTCATTTAAGTAAAATTATTACTCAACTCTGTCTCTGTTCTTGAAAAGAATATCCCCTTTATTTCATCAGTATTTATATATAATGACAAAATATATTACACGTTAATGCTAAATAAAGTTATTTAATACATTTCCTCACACGGAAATGTATTAATCTATACTTTAATTAGATTTTAAATACAATAAATGTTACAAAATGTATTATAAATGTTCAGTTTTTGACTGAGTCCCACAATTTTTTGTCTAAACACACTGTTATAACTCCAATTATAACAAACTCTCGTGATAAATTGTAACACGTTTTCACCTAAAAGCATATCATAAATTATATCAATGATTTTCAGCTTCCAAAAGAAATGAAACGTGTTAAAAAAAAACAACATCAGTGGGCCTCTGAGGCGTGCTTGTACAGGCAATGGTCCGGTTAATGTGGAAAATGTGAAGTATCGGTGAATAGTTTGTAATCCTGGTAATTATATTACTACGAATTCACCGTTTACTTAGTTACTGCGTCGCTGCGTTAATTTAAAAATACTGCTGCAGCGAATTATGTGCGTAATATTGGAAGAAGAACATAGAATGTTCAATCGAATTGTTGGAATTCGAAAGTTCACTGCATAGATTTTGGTCTTAATCAAATATTTCTAGTAACTGTGTGGGATATTCCAGGAATTCTGTCTCGAAAATGGAAATAACTAGATCTCAATTACCATTTTATTTACCCGCTACTGATTATTCTGGTTAGAACCTGTCGTATAAATGTATGAGTTTAGATGCAGACGTACAATGTTGCCCTTCAAAACAGGGAAAGCGTTGAGAAAATATTCTCTTGGTAACCCCTAGCGAGTTTGTGTTCCATTAAAAATGTCGCTACAGAAACCTAGAATTAAGTGCAGTAACCAGTTTAGCAACAGCCTAATAATAAAAAAATTGTAGTCAACTCAATGTCAACTCAAGAGATCTCAAAAGAAACAAATTGATTTCCAGTGAATATTTCGTTGAAAATATTAAGGACTAAAGAACATTCATCATAGTGTTACAGTTGCAGCTTTGAGTGAGAACACGTACTGTGTGGTGAGTGAGGTGAGGTGTAAGTGAGGAGAATACTGTAAATGTGGTGGATACTCTAACCCGGGAGACGGCGGTCATCCTCCCCGAGATATTCGGCGCCGACCTTCACGTCAGATTGAGCGTATTCTCCTCCAGATATCTCCTCAAACCGGGAATCGGTTTACTCATGGCAAGGCTTAAGGTTTCAAATTGTCTCTCGGCATTAAATGGGAGTGTAGTGCAAACGTGTTATGAGTGAGGAAGGGAAGATGAAGGAAAGATCGCTCGCGGTCTATACCCGTTTTTTAGATAATTATTCCTTCATTCGCCTCGAATCAATCGGATAAACCTCGGAAAACTTTCGTCCAGACAGGTTGAATTCGCAACAATGTTACCGCTTACTTATCGCAGTTCGTGCATTAATTTCACTAGTTCTAAAACAGCACGAAATTTCTCGGCCATGATTTCACGCAAAATTACGCGAAAAGTATTTAAATTTTCGAAAAATTGTGCATGACCTTATTTCGAAATCTATCTTTAAGTAAGAGATTTCATTAAGGGAATAATCTCTGTCTTTAATATTTTAGTTGTAAGAAGACTTAGAAAAAGTTTGAACTTTTGCAGTTTTCGAAAAAGTTTTCAACGAACATGAAACCAGCTCCAGACTCTTAAACGTTCTTCGCACTATCCAACAACACAATGTAATAAAAAACGATGAAGCCATTTTTTTATTTTGAAAATGTTCCAAGGGCTTCATGTAAAGTACCCTCTAAAATTAAAATATCGGTCTTAAATTCCAGAGGTCGCAACATAGGTCAGATCGAATGAGGAATATCAATTTTGGAGAAAATCGGCTGAACGGTTTAGCAGCTAGCGTTGTTCACAGACGGATGTTTTGCCGTCATTCGATTTTTCGGTATCAAGGAACATAAAAGATGGATTGTGGCTACATCACGGGTTAGTGGATTTTTTTCTAAATTCATCAACTGGATTTATTCACCACTCAAAAATTCGCCGTTTTTTTTTTCGCGCAACATTTTATAACTTTCTCTCTACTCTGTAGCGAGAAAATACAAAAGGTTTAGAGGTTATGTATATTTTCTCATAATCTGAATATTTCATAAATTTACAGTTTCACTAAATAAACAGCATCTCTATCCGCATGAAATAATTCTACTGCAAAATGTCATTTCTTTCATTAATCAATTTTCTTGTGTACTGTCAATATTTAGTTCTGCGGGAGAGTAGGCGTTCTCTAGCGCGTGCAAGTATGTGGGTGTAATTTTATCGTTACCGAAGATTTGGAAAACCAGCGAGATTTGAAACTTTCAAAAGATTGTTTTAAATGCAAAGATTATATATTGGAATAAACGCCATTTTCAGCAATCGTTCGACACACGTTTTCCTTCACAAAATATTTTCAGTGACTTTTGGGTGATTATAATTATATGTGATCTATTACGTTTTTAAGTTAAACGTAATGATTTCTTTGTCCACGTTTACTACAACATACATGAACAGATCTTGGTAAATATAAAACTTTTCAATTACATTTTTTAAACATGTTTAACTATGTATTCACAGTGACTATTGTTCAAAAATTTGAAAATTTCCCAATTCTCATTACTATTTTTTCCATTACTGTGAATAGGTGCTTATTTTGGTGTTTTAGATTTTCTGTGTAGTGAACATGAAGTACTTATCTAACATTTATACAGCACATTCAATGTTAAAGCACGACGTGATCGCTAGGGTTCAGCTTGTTAGAATAATATCCCATTGTATCGTGGAGTTCCAGTAGTCGTCGTGCAAATACGACGCTGATCCAAAAGGCAGCTTGCTTTGATCCATAGCTTTGCGCTGATCCAGCTTTGCGCTGATCCAGCTTTGCGCTGATCCAAAATTCAGTTTGAAGACAGCTTTGCTTTGAGATTCTTCACTTGCGCTGAATCTTTCGTAGGCTGTAATTGGAAGATCATTCATGCAAGATGGCCCCTTGTTTTGCTTCCGGACATAAATGTAACTTCATTATCTGTGCACATCTTCTTGAATTCAGCGGGAAATATAGTTATTCAAATTATCGTTCTCCATGTTGTCAGGAAGTATTATTCCTTGACGAAGGACATGATGAGAGATAAGAGCCCAAATTTATTGCTGTTTTACCCTTGAAAATAGATTGTATTACAGTGGATCTTTTTGTACAATGCTTGCAAAAAACCTTAATTTGTTTCTGTTTTCAAAATTCAAGTAGTATATGGGTTAGTGTAGGGATCACAGAATTTTGCAAACGTGCACATAATTCACTTCCTCATAGCGCGTCACACACAGTTTTTAACTGTTTTTGTGGTAAAATAAATAATTAAAATAAAGCAAGTCTGCCGCTTGACTGCGTTTGCATCTCTTGCACGTACGTTATGAATTCCTGCATGGGACGCGTAACGTCATTTGCCATTGAGCCAATCTGTGTGGTGGCACCTCTGCTGCGACTAACGTGAGCTCGTTTCCCAACAAACGAGGAGCTATTTTTGAGAGTGCGCGTGTACGGGATACCGGATTCATTGGTTGAGACTCCAAGGGTACTCTCAAAATGATGAAACCGATACATTGCGCTCGCAGCCCTTTTTAATCGACCGATCACGCGCTGCATTCTCCCATTTCTTGCTGCCATTTGCCTCTGCAGAAGAACTGGAGTCACCAGAGAGGAAGCGTGTGCTTCGTAACTGAATGTAGCAAGCTTACATACTTTTAAGGGCAATACTCACTCTTGTAAGATCTAGATTGTTACAAACTAAACTAGTGTTCCTACATAGGCATGGCGTAGACCAGGCACAGTCAAACGGACACGGACAACTTCCCCTGACTCCGCATTCACTTCCCCTTAAAATCTAGAAAGGCGTGTACACACCCAAGCTGAAGCCGCTCAAGGCGGTGTATAGTGGCTTCACACGAAAACATGTTGGGCATATTGTTTATATCAAATAACTAACAATTGTGATATGTTTATATTCTTCACTACTTATTACTACCTGATGTTTTTTTTTTCTAAATTCTTCTTTATAAAACATATTAGCTAAGTGACAGGAAAATGTTTGAATGGGGAATGTTTTCCTTGTTTTCGTTTTTTATTGTGTTATTAAATCATTCAGTTATTTATTGTCTGTAGTAATAATGTGAAATAAATAAAGAAGCCTCTATAAGTTAACAATTCTCTCTCGCGGACTGTGAGCACATTTTACCAACAATAATATTAGACTTAAATCTTCTATAATAAATGTAGAATGTTAATGCTTTTATATCATTCTTAAGTAAACAGGATTACAAAATCAAGATACCCTTGATTTAAATTTATTAATTTTTCCCTCAACTGACAATTTGAAATTGTACTGATGTATTATTTCATTTCAATGGATCATTTCTTTGTCTTAAAGAGAAAAAGGATATTAATATAGCTAAATTTGTGGCGATAACTGTCAAGCAACCTCTCCTAAAGACTCTCATAGTCCAGACATCCACTGACGTACCGCCACTCCGTAGCAATTTGTAAAACCCTCACTTTTATATCTCGCGCCCATTTCTCTGGGTGCAGTTCTCGCGATTTCTAGTAAGATTGTTAGCTTACCCGCGACGTTGACATGCCTGGCTTAGACGTACTCGTTTGAATTGGTTTCCCGTTGTCTTCGACGTCTGAAAGACTATCAAGCCTTTCGCGATTCCGTTCGTGTTTCCGGTGGTGAAAAGCACAGGCGCGAAGGTCTTCGTGCTCCTCGAATCCGCACAGGCGTAGCTCGATTCTGTACCTTTACATCCTCGGAACGTGTGTCATTGTTGTCTGTGAGATCCGGTTCCGCAATTAAACGCACAATTGCACCCTGCTGCGTGTCAGACGAAGAGATTATGGAAGGATTATGGCACAGTTGCAAAGCACGATGGATTCGGAGTTCTCCCCACGCTTCACACAACTGAAAACATTCATGGCTTACGCGGATTTCAATGCCAGAAACTTAGTGTCCAGTTACTTTGGCTCACCTGCCCTCAGCTACAAATGAAAGGTTACCTGTTACTTGACTTTGTGAATAGCACAGATGTTTGTGACAGAGTAAAAGAACTGTGCGGTGACACGTCGAGATCTGCCCAGTGCCTAGGAGGTGAATGAGAGAGAATGTGTGACAAAATGAATGGCAACATCCAACTAGGTAGAATAGACGGGAAGCTTTGATTGATTGATTATCTAATGTTTCCAGGTGCGACCATTGTTAAGGTCATTAGTCTCGTCAGTACAATGCGTGGTGTATCGTGGGAGGTGGCGGTGTTCCCCGGTAGAGCGGGAACCGGCCCCTACTTACAGGTCGGCCTCCGAGGTTTTCCATGTGTATCGGGCACTACCGCGTTGAATCCAGGTTCCAGCCCCTAGGGGCCACTCGGACTACTCGAAGGCTAAGCTCACTTTTAGTAGTTATGACGTCAGTGACGCTTGGAATCTAATCACCCGGGCTGGAGATTCCAGTTCTTCACCACGGCTTTTCTATTTGATCACTGGGGACAAGATAATTATGTAATATGTTTTCTGAACGTAAATCTATCAAGTAGAATCAACGATATATTCACGTTTCATATCGGTTAGTGCCAAAAAACGACGACTTTTTAATACATGTTTTTACATATGTATCCGAAATATTCATATATTTACATATTTTACCACAAAATATATATTTTTACATATTACTGAAATTTTGTTATTTAATTATTCGTTTTTCCTATATGTTTTGATAAGGAATTTCCCAGATAAACAATTCAGCATTGTCAAACATTTTTCTGTAGCCTCCTCTCTAAAATATTGCTATTGCATAGCGTTGAAATAAGTCAGTCCATAAATACCGACGGAATTGCAAATAAAAGGGCAAGGCGACGACGCAATCCATAGCTTCTGTGTGTTAGTTTTCAGCGTGAGTAACGCAGAGAGCAGACAGGAAGTTTAATTTGTGAAAATGATACCTTTAGCAGGTGATATCGTGCAGCCACCACGCATCTTTTACGGGTCCCCCTTTAACTTGATACCCTTCACCAGAAACTACACGCACCAGCTCAAGAGGCGCCATTATTGTTGTTACGGAGACCTCTGTAAATAATAGGATTATGAGAAGAATAATGTTTCATAATGGCCTTTATGCTAATGAAACGGAACAATACATATGTATATATATATATATATATATATATATATATATATATATATATATATATATAAAGATATAATTATTTTAATAAAATAGAATTGATATAACGATAATTAATGTTACATATTTCTTACTTTTTATTACACATATTTCTGTATATTATAATACATATTTATGTACATTTTTCGCTCTTTTTAGTACATAATTATCCGGTCCCTAGTGATCGCGGTCCGAGGGTAGGGCCCGAATCCCATCTGCCGAGTCTGTCTTTGACATTTATTGGAATCGTATGCCCTCGCACATTGGGCCGTGCCGATTGCTCTTAAGTTTTATTCAAGAGGAGGAGGTTACTTGTCTTCGGGTTGCAATAATACAGCACAGGGTGGCACCCAGATACACCGAGACCCATCCTCCTCCGGAACGCCTCACCGATGGAACACTCTACCTTCAGAGCCACCAATTTCCAGTTGTTACCGGAGTCTAATTAGGCCCAATCGGAGCGAGGAGTCAGTACTTCCGTGAGTGGTGGGTCCGGCCGCGACGAATTCAAAGCCCAACCGGGGTCCATCCGGCGCATAGCACGAGCAATTCTGAACCCCCAGAACTCCGAACCCCCAGTGATCCTAGAATGGACGTTCCAGCAGTATCGTTGGAAATGTAGGGGCCTCGTTTTGACGTTGCTTTTGGAGATTTTAATTCCCACCAGGACGTCTGTATGTGGGACTGAGACGTAAGGTTGCAGTCGCACTCGCGGGGAAAGCAGTATGTCGTGTGAACACCGTCAGTGTCTTAGAGTCCATGGCAGGAGATCTCCCGTGCTGCCGTCGTGCGAGCGAGGGTGGGCCTGCTGGCAGCCGAGCGACGTGTCGACTTTTGGAGCGGAGGTGTGTGCAGGGCCACCGCCCGGGGCTGGAGGCGGCGGGGGCGGGTGCGGGGCGAGAGGGGGAGAGAGGGAGCGCACTAATTATGATAAGGCAGCGGCGCCGCCTGTCGACAGGTAAGTGATTACGCGAGCGGAGGCGCAGCATCCAATAACCGCCCGGCGGAGGCGGAGGCGGCGGCGCCGACAGATTACGCGCCCCGTCACTCGCCCAGCCCAGCCCAACCCTCCCCACGACCCCGTCCTCGCTCTTCTCCACCTTAGCCCACACCCTCGCCACGCCCTTCCCATCCCTACCACGCTCCGTCACGCCACTCCCCGTCGCACACCTCCCCGCCACGCCCCTCCCCGCCGCGCCCTTCCCGCCACGCTCCTCCCCGTCGCACCCCTCCTCGCCACGCTCCTCCCCGCCCCTGCACTCCACGCCACGCCCATCCTCGCCACGCCCGTTCTCGCAACGCCTCTTTCCGCCACGCCCCTCCCCGCCACTCCCCCGCCACGCCCCTCCCCGCCACAATCCTCCCCACCACGCCCCTCCCTGCCACGCACTTCCCCGCCACGCTCATATCCGCCACACCCCTCCTTGCCACACCCCTCCCCGTCGCACCCCTCCCAGCCACACCTCACCGCGCCACGCCCCTCCCCGCCCCTCCACTCCACACCACGCCCCTCCCCGCCCCTCCACTCCACACCACGCCCATCCTCGCCATGCAACTCCCCGTCACGTCCATCCTCTCCGCGCCACTCCCCGCCACGTCACTCCCCGCCACGCCACTCCCCGCACGCCACTCCAAATCACGCCTCTCCCCTCCGCGTCGCTCCCCGTCACGGTCCTTCCTGTCACGCTACTCCCTACCTCACTACACACCGCCACGCCCCTCCCTGCCTCGCCGAACCCCGCCACACCCCACCACGTCACGCCCCTCTCCCGCCACGACTCTCGCCGCCACATCCCTCCCGCCATGCCACACCCCGTCACGCCCCTCCCCCGCTACGCCTCCCCCACGCCCCTGTCGCGCCGTCCCCGCCACGACCACGCCACGCCCATCCCGCCACGCCCATCCCCGCCACGCCCATCTCCCACGCCCTCTCCGTCACGCCCCTTCCGCCACGCCCTTCCCCCACGCCCCTCCCCCGTCACGCCCCCCGCCACGCCCCTCCCCGCCACGACCCTCGCCCCACGCCCCTCCGTCATGCCCTTCCCGCCACGCCCCCCTCACCACGCCCTTTCGTCACGCCCTTCCCTCCACGCCCCTCCCCCCACGCCCCTCCCCGTCACGCTCCTCGCCCGCCACGTCACGCCCCTCCTCTCCCGACACGCTCGACCACACTCGCCGCACCTCTCTTCTCCCACCACATCTTTCTCGATTTTTCCGACACACCCGCTCTGCCCCCGCTCCACCTCCCCATGGTCCCCGACCCCACCCCTATCCCGTCTCGCCCCTATCCCACCTCTCTCCGCCCTGCCGCAGCCCAGCTTAGGCGAGCTGAGCCGCGCACCCGGGCGAAATGAGACGCTGACATGGCGACGGCCACCGGGGGCGCTGGCAGCTCCACAAGACGGCAAGAAGAGTAGTGATGGCACAGGCTCTGCCAAGGGAAGTGGCTGGGTAATAGAGATGACTATTTGCAATGACGAGTGAGTGCAGATTTTCAATGCGGAGGCAGGGGCACAAGGCGATGGGATTAAAGGTGGAGAAGGTGCAAGCAGGGTTAAACGAGAGAAGTTCTGTCACCAAGGGTTAAAGTGACGGAGGCGAAAACTGTGTTAGCGACAGCAGGGATGTTGGTTAGGGTGACGGTGGCATTCCAAGTGAAGTGGACATAAGTTGGGGAGGTAGGGGAGTACAATGAAGGTGTACAAGCACATCTTAGGACAATGGAAAAGAGGAAATGGTAGTGGGAATGTGACTGTAATACTCAACGAGAGTCGCGGACGATATGATGGCAGCTATGTGCTCCGTGTCAACGATTGCAAGTAACTAAAACCGATTTAAGTGGAAATTTGCCGTTTGACATAAAGAGTGCTGGAAATCAGGGCAAGCCGGGAGTCGTAGAGACGTACGGACGCTGGAGTGATTACAGAAGCAGTGTCTAACATATGGGCTAAAAGATAGTTGCAGTGATACTAATACGTTCGCGCCAACTATGATAGTGGTGAAGGTCTAGTGGATCCCGAAAAGGTGACTATTGGTGTCACGGTGGCGTTGGCGATGTTCGCGATGACAAAAGAGGGCAACGGCAAGGGGCGGTCACAAGCGACGAGAAATAATTAGCAAGATTAGGAAATAGCGCTGGCAGTCATTTAAGAAGTTATGGTAAGAGCAGCCATGCCGATGGCTGCGCACAAAATACAATGCAAGCAGGAGTACGGACCGATTTCAAAGTTTCGAGATTCAAAAAATCAAAGTGATAGACCACAGTCATGGAAGCTGAGCTGAAATGGAAATGGAGAATGCGACGATGATAGCGGCGTGATGGAGGTGTCGACCGGAATAGAGTTGATGGTGTCCCAGGCGGTAACGTGGGGACGGGCATATCTGTTCTTTAAGAGCGATGGTGGGGCGCTCAAGGATATAGGAATAATGGTCATGGAAGGGTTGACGGCAGCGGAGGTAGCTGCAGCAATAAGAGCACCGGAGGAAACAACCATGTCTACGTTAATATAGGTAGTTATGGTTATAGAGGCGATGGTGGTGCGGTCTGAACTTGCACGTTGATTTAGGGACGTTGGAGGCAGTATCACAGTTGGCGATGGCAGCAGCGATTTCAAGGGCAGCAAAGGGAGTATCATCAGTGTCGAAGACGCAAGTAGTGGTGTTGATGTCGGGGTGATAGTGCCGGGGGAGAAAAGAAAGGGTCGATAGTGATGGACTCCTAATTGAGCTTCAGTCACTGCGCTGTTTGTGATGGCTATGGGGTGACAGAATCACTACTGATAATGACGATATTGGCGGCGGGAGTGGAGATGATACCAGCGGTTGCGCTCGAAATGACAGATATAGGGGTAACAGCACAGGCAGCGCACAAATTGGAGGCGACCGCAAGTTCAGCGTTATGGCGACGGTGGCGGGTATAAAGATGTGGCAGCGGAGACAGAGCTGATGGTCAGCGAGAGTGAAGGAAGGACAGCGGTGGGAATGGCTGGTTGGCGGGATAGACGATTGCCGTAAGGATAGAGCTTTGTCGGTGGTGTTACTCGGAATGGTGGCGAAAGCCGTCGAGGCATCGTTCGCGGTGGGAGCGGCACCATTGTAAGCGGCGAATTCTACAGAGATGATATTGGCGATGGCGATATTGGTGGTGGAATTGATGATGGTGGTGGTTTTGGTGACACTTATAGCGATTAGTTATAGTTATAGTGGTGCTGGTGGTGGCTTCAGCGATGCTGGTGAGGTTGCTGATGATGATTTGGTGAAGATGGTTGTTGCGGAAGCAGTGGCGACGGAACCAACGTTTTGAAAAAGGGGAGGGGCGGAATTTTGGGAGGTAGGGTGAAAATATTGGCTGCGGTGCTTCGGTTAAAATGATCGGTTGGGGCGTGAATGATTTTGGTGCACGATGGCGGAGTTGGATAAAACAGGGTGGCAACTTGGGTGTCTGTGGAAAAAGTACCGATGGTGCTGTAGGTCGTGACAGGGCCGATGATGGCAGAACCGGCGGCAAACACGATGCGCAGGTGATGGCAGCAGGAATGCAGGTGTAAAGTAGGGGTGATGGGAGAAGCAGTGACGACTATGGCGGAAACGTTTATAGTAATGGCAGAGGGACGTTATGGGGACGGCGGAGGCGTCTGAATTGGCAACAGGCATCGAGCCGTTGTCTGAATGAAATCAACGGGGACGGTGGAGGCGAAAGAGGGGACGACAAGGAACGATCTGTGACGGCCGGGTGATGGTGAATGTAATGATGACGATGACGACCAAGGGACGAACGTGCTGGCAACAGTGATGAAATGTCGACGGTGGTGGAGAAAGCGGTGGTAGAAAGAGGTAAGGCAATGGCAGAAGAATCATTGTTGGCGATGAGTATGGGTCTGTAACAGCTGTTGGAGGTGTCAACGTGGGGGCCCGGAGCGGAAATGCTAGCGACGGGGAGGGAGCTAGAACGGTGGCAGCGGGGGCGACAAGGGCGACAGTGGTGGCGACGGGGAAGGAGCTGTGACGGGGGCGGAGTTAGCAGAAGCAATGGCGACTGTGAGAGCAATGACTCTTCTGGCTGGGACAGGGTTGACAACCTAAGGGTAGCAACAACGCGATCGGCGGGGGCGCAATATGTTGCCGCCAGTAAGACGCTGCGATGGTGGTGATGGCAGAAGCGTTGGCGACGTGGCCCGGGCTATGACGGGGACCGTAAGGGCAGAACGAATGACCACGGTGGTGAACTCGTGTTGGAAGTTATGGAGACGGGTATTGAAATAAACCAGAAGCGGAGGCGACGACAGGGGCAAAGAATTTGGCGACGAGGAAAGTGCGGTAATGGTGGTGATGTCAGAAATGTTGGTGTCGGGATATAGGCATGTGGTAGAGAGGGGGTAAGGGCAGAAGCAATGGCGACGGTAGTCAAAACGGGCTACAAGTGAAGGCGATGTGGGTTGAAATAAATCGGTGACAAAGTCTGTGGCGACGGAGCTGCGATGCTGGTGGAGGCAGGGGTGTTGGGGACGGGGTGGAGGACGACGGGACGGCGCCGCGTCGTCCGCCTGGTGGAGGGGCTTTGTGCGGAGCGCGCGCGTCAGCGGGATTCCATCCTTCTAAATGGACGGGACGACGAGAGGGCGAGGACGAGGGCGGCGGATATGATCTCACAATGTAATTAAATTAGCGAGGTGACACGGGATCGCGCTCTGATTCCTCATGCAAATTTTGAACGATTACCGATAGCAAGATGGCGTGAACGTAAGGATCCTGAGACTAATAGGGAGATAATTCAATGCGTGCTTTGGCCTTTTCTGTTCGCAGCTGCCAGAATCAAAGCTCTTTATTTCATTTAACTTCTTATTAGTCTATCGGATTGTTTCCATCGGGATAAACATTTTCCTCGCCCACCCTTCTCCCTTCAGACTTCATTCTGCATAAGGAATAGGTAATTTGTCATTTATCTGGATTTCATCAATCTCAATTATGTGCAGCAGACGAACCTTCTTTCCTTCGATTTTCCACACAGAAAAGTTCTGTAATTGATTAAGTTTGTTTTGTCTTCTGTTATGTCATTTTGTATCATTTTTGTTTTCTCTACATTGTTTGAAATTCCTATTCTGTCTACTTCTCGATTTTGGTAATCTCCTTTTATTTTTTCTAGAAGTTCTACTGTTTATATGTGAATAAATTTTTAATATATTGTGAATTTGAGTTCAACAATTTCAGTTAAAAAGATCTGATTTGATATAATATTTTTTCTTTTTGTATATTTTACATTGTGCATGTCCTTACTAATTGACATAACTTGTATTAAATACAGACGTATCAGTTTTAAATATCCAAATTTCAATGTTATGCATTCGATTTATTTAAGTCTATTTAATTTTTTCTAATGGTTTCTCAATACAACTTTGTGTTGTAATCTGTTGTAAACCATTTTGTTGAAACGAGCTCAGATCTACCTAAAATTCCTTTTTACGATAGCCTTTCTTAACGTTCAATAACTTATTTAACATTTGATTAACAAATTTCTTTTGTAAGAAGCATAACATCCTGGTATTTCTGGATAGGGTGAATAACTCAGATAATTATCCTTAATGTTACATAAAGGGAGAACTAAATTGGATATACGCGTAAAGAAATGTTTAAAGGAATTAGGAGATATATTGGCTATGAAATAATATAGAACTCAGTGGTGCGATAATTATTTCATTTTCTTGTATGTAAACGTTTTTAAATTTCGAATATCTTTCTTTACATTTGAATTCCTAAGGATTATATATACATTTGTTACATATCGAAAAATTGTTATTTTTTAAATAACCGCACTCACACAAGCCACATCTTTGTGTAGAAATTACAATCAGTTCGATCTTGTATTGCTGTGTATTGATTAGTTTATTTGTCTTGAAAGTACACCTTGCCGTAAATTCCGGATTTCCGGTGGATGTGTACTCTAAATAATTACATCTGGTCGCGCAATCTCTTTGAGCTGGCGTTCGCCGGTATTAGAGCACGTACAAGGATAATCCTACCTACTAACCCATCAGAAACAAATTTTCTCATTTTCGATATTGTTAATGGGACTGCTGTTTGGTGCGTCACAGATTAAGAGAATCAATTCGTCAATAAATCTTTTTATTATTGGGATAACAAAATAGGAGAAGTATTTCAAACATCTCTCATTTTCCTGTTTTGTGTAAAACGTACTATTAAAATACAAATCAACATTTAGAAACAGATAATATTTTCCTCGCATTTAAACAATGAATTTTGAGCATATCTCTTTTTCTTCTCGTAAACTTAATAAATTTATTTAAAGAGGGAGCGTAGAATATACTTAACGGTAAACATTACGGTAAAAAGTCACGAATTGTTAAAATAGAAAGAAGTTAAAGCGATTTTTCTAGCCTACATGTTTACGGAGAGCTACGTGAGTTCATCTGTTCAACCGATCTCCTAACACCCAAAACCGACGGTACCCGACTCAATATCTCCAACAAATAGCAGCAAAGGAGGAGCATTGTGTGTATGGGCAGTTCCGCTTCAGTTCCATCAAGAGCGCACGAGAGGGCGCGGGGGGAGACGCCCAACTCAAATCGCTTTCTAAGAACCGCGAAACCCGGAAACTTTTTCAATTTTTCCTCGCGCGCTTTCCACATGTGCGCCCAACAAGTTTGATTTCGGAGCCGGCGGCAATCCACAGCCCAGCTCCGGGGGCAGGGGAGTGACGCCAGGGGTGGGGTAAAGAGGGGGGCAGGCGGACGGAGCGGCACGGTGGCATGGAAACCGCAAAAAGCGGGCACAAATATTTCGAGGCTCCTCTAACATCGGTTTTTGTCTCTACCATTTTTTGGGTGTCAAAGACAACCAGTGGATATTTAATTTTAAAATTTCTATTTCCTACCCTTCTGTGTATTTTCTTTAAAAAACTCTCAGTTTTAGTACCTAATAAATCTATTTTTTACCTTCTTCCACATTTATAACCTTTAGAGATCTTTGACAATCTGTGAAAATCTTTAACTACTGAATTAGAAGGAAATATCAGTAACAAATTGCATTTTCATGAAGCATAAAATATTGCTAATTTTTCATATAAATGCTACATACCAAAGTTTCCTTTTCAAACTCATTAAAGTAAATTAAATTATTGTGCATTGCTTATGCGATAATTCGTAACGAAACTAACCACTTCAACAAACATTAATAGGATAAATGTGTCCAATTCTGCACAAAATCGTCTTCGCACATCTGTAACGTAATTCAGACGACAATACGTCATCTTCCTTAACATAACTTTTTATAATCATTTCTGTTATATTGGATTCTCAAGTACTGTCTACTTTTGATCCATATGTTACGTCGTAGATGAATCGGAAGTGGCAGTGATGGTGGGTAAATTAATGGCTAACACTTACGTCTTCAATCGCTGGGACTTAGGATTGATCCCTGAACAATTCATGTGTAGTTTGCGCTCGGCTAAGTGAGCTATCCGCGGGTTTTCTTGAGATTATTCGGCGGCAGGATTTTCGACACTAGCTTTTCAGCTAGGTCGAATTGTCTAGTGGAGAAATTGCTAGGTCGAATTGTCTAGGTCTGCTGTCTGGTTCATTCTAGCGGCCGGCTGCTCTGATCGGTAGTTTTCCGTGGTTTCTCCGATCAACACCAGGCGAATGCCGGAGCAGTACCCCACCAAACGGGCCACGGACCGCGCGCGATCTTTTCCTCTTCCTAGTCCTATCCTCTCCCCTTACACACACTTACACTAACATGCACTACACTACCACATATTCCGGGAGACGGGTCGGGAGCTTAGAGCTAGTCCCGACTGGGGCGGTGCCCCGTTGGTGGGAGAGTCCTGGTTAGGGGGAAACCCCACTAGCCGACGGTAGGTCGGCACCGGCGGGGGAAGATCATCCAGCGGGGGAAGATCACCGCCATCTTCTCCCGAGAAAAAACATGCACTACACTAACGGGACTAATGACCGAAGCAGTTGACGCGCCCGGAAACACGAAAAAATCAATCAATCAATTGAGATTATTCGATTCCCTTGCTTCTCACTCTAGACTATTTATCCGTTATCATTCACCTTATCAATATTATCTCCGTCATCTACCCGTTAAGGAAGTATTTCCTCAAACATGATACGAGTAAAGCTACTAAGTTCTAAAAATTCAAATTATCGACTTTCAAGTCCAAAATCTTCAACTTCTTAAGAGTTTAGACCTACAAATGTAGAGATGGGAATTTCATCTTTATTCATAATCTTTTCACTATTATCTCTATCATCTACTCGTTGGGTAGGTATTTTCTCAAAAAATATAAAGCTTCCATGTCCTAAAAAATTCAAAATATCGCCTTTCAAGCTAGAAATCTTCAACTTCTTACGAGTTCAAACCTACGAATCTAGAGATGGTAATTTCGTTTCCTTGAAAGGAAATATTTTCGTTCGCGTCTCTTCCCAATGCGGCCCATTGTGTGGTGTAGTTGAGGGAGAGGGCCGCGGGGTGAGAATTAAATATCGGAGCGCCACCGCCGGCGGGAAAGCTCCCTGTTTGTTCGGTGCGGACGTCGCGTCGCCCAGCACCCCCCCCCCCCGCCCCCTCCCTCCCCCCACCACCCCCGTACAGCCAGCAACTTCAACTTCCAGTGCCGCAAGGAGCGCAAACGACGGGAGGGAATCGAAATGGAAGATTATTCACTTATAATGGTATGGTAGAACTTGTGGGAAGGCAAACAAAAAAATATGGATTTTTGACAGTTTTGGAATTTTAATATTTTCAAAACGTTTAGAGATTTCTGAATACATTTATATATACATCATTGTAAAATACATTCTCTTGATACTTTGAGATTTATTCTTGATATTCTATTACTATCTTGAGATTTATTCTTTTTATTTTTAGATTTTCTTCTTTCATCTGCATATGTCAAAAGTCAGTTTGTTCACGAGTCCCTAATTTTCGTTGTATCATTTGATGGAATTGATCTAGAAGGCACTGGTTTTTACTCAATTCTAGAGAAAATTTATTATTTAATGTTGCTTATACTACAAAGCATTATCTTCTTGGATTATTTACGCGGAAAACTAGTTTTGTTTACTAATTACCATAACGAATGGCTTCGACTCTGATTTCTGAAAAATTATATTTTTGAAAACGTTTCTCTCGTTATATCTGAAACTACTCAAGCGACAATTTTCATTTTTTGTACGAAGTTAAATAAGTAATAATAAATTTATGGTAGCTGAATGATTACTGCAAGTTACTTCAGGATTTCTGCATAAAATAACAAAAACAATGTAAACATTTTGAATTTTACTTCAAGAGAGTGCGTTGTAAATTTCAAAACCTATTCAAAAGATGTAATTGTGCTTGAATACACTTAAAATATGTTTACCAATGTGCTCCTAAAAGTTTACAGCATTAGTTGAAATGGTTATGAGATATCGAATTGATAAGGCTTTATGTCTACACTTAACGTAGTTATTTCTATTATTATTATTATTATTATTATTATTATTATTATTATTATTATTATATTTTTCTGTACTTTTCTCAGTAAGCATTGAGAACCATTCATCTATTCATACGACTTAGGCTCTAGCAAATGCAACTGGTAATGACAGATCTGAGGAAAGACGGAGAAGAAATTCATCTTTGTCCGTCGATCAATTTAAGAATTTTCGCACAATATGGAAAGTCTGTAGGATTAAAGCTTTTTGGATGGTTATGCAGATTCCTTTTGATAATCCTATTTTTGTAAGACCTGAAGCAAATCGATCTGTCACCACTCCTGTGGCTGAAATGATTATTGGCACTATTTCAAACTTACTCAGTTGCCAAACATGTTGGATTTCTGCTGCCAAATTCTGGTATTTTGAAATCTTCTCCGATTCTGTCATTCAGATTTTTTGTCAGTGGACAGCCTACATCTATGATTGTTGCATACTTTTGTATTTTATTGATCACTACTATGTCCGGGCGATTATAATCCACAGTTTTATCAGTGACAATAGGCCTATCCCAGTAGAGTACTATTTCACTATTTTCAATAACCGGTGAAGGTGAATATTTGTAAAATGGTGGAGGGTTCTCAATTAGTCTATAATTTGATGCCAATTGTCTATGAATCATTTTGGCTACTTGATTGTGCCTCCCAAGATATGCAGTGTTGGCAAGAACTGGTCAACCTGCAATCATATGGTCGATGGTCTCATTTGGTTGATTACACATTCTACAGACGTCTTTTATACTGCTCTTCAGTATGTGTTTATCATAATTGCGTGTTTTTATTACCCCATCTTGAATTGCTATTATAAATCCTTCAGTTTCAGGAAATAAATATCCCATTTTCAACCACAGGAGAGAAGAGACTTTATCAACTGATGGGTTATTTAAGAGATTAGGATACTTTCCATGAAGGGTCTTGTTCTTCCAATCTGTCTGCATGTTACATATCTGGGAAACAATTTCAGTGTTGATTTCAGTCTTCTGGAGATTTAGAGCTGAATAGTTTGCATTTACAGCAGCTAGATTCTTCAGTAACACACTATCCGAGGCGTGAAAGTACATTCGCATTTTCTTTTCTTGTGACCTGCACAGATTGAAGATATTAAGCAGGCCTCTACCTCCTTGGTTTCTGGGAAGATAAAGCCTTTCGACAGCGCTCTTGGGATGATGTATTCTGAATTTTGTGAGGGTGGTTCGAGTAATCGTATCCAGTTCCCGAAGGTCTGTGTCTGAATATTTCAGGATACCAAAGGAATATGTCAATACTGGGACAGCATAGGTGTTAATAGCACTTATTAGATTCCTTGAGTACAATTTTTTGTTCATCAACTTTGTGATTCTTGATTTGTACCTTTCCTTGAATATCGACTTCATATTTGTGTGGTTCACTCGTCTATTTTGTTGGATACCAAGGTATTTATAAGTGTCGTGGTACAAAAGCTGTCGAAAATCACAAGTTTCATCAGGTACTTCGACCAATTTACCATTTTTTAGGTGTATTTCGGCACATTTATCAAATCCAAAGGACATAGCAATGTCTGCACTAAATACCCGCGTCACATGTTTCAGCGCTTTCAGGTGGGTTTGGCTCTCGGCAAACAGTTTAAGATCATCCATAAATAATAAATGGCTGATTCGGGAGGTAGGATCTCCCAGTCGGAGTCTGTACCCTAGACATTCCTTGTTTAGAAGCTGTGATAGGGGGTTTATGGCTAAACAAAACCATAGAGGACTCAATGAATCGCCTTGAAATATTCCTCGACGAATATCAATCTTAAATGTACAATTCTCCAAATTAATCTCCTTGCACCAGTTTTCATTAAGGCCGCGAGCAGATTTACAACCTTTGTATTAATTTTATATATTTTCAAAATGTGTATCAGCCATTCATGCGGTACCGAATCAAATGCCTTTCTATAGTCGATGTAGCACATGCTCAAGTTTCGGCTTTTTACCTCAGCTTGTTTTATGATTACGCTGTCCACAGTCAACTGTTCTTTGCATCCAAAGGTACCCCTGATGCATCCTTTCTGTTCCATGTTGATGATATTGTTCTGATTACAATGCATGTATATCTTTTCGTGTAAAACTGATGTTAATAACTTATATAGTACAGAGAGACATGTTACTGGCCTGTAATTTTTGGGATCTGATTTAGGAACACTTTTGGGTAGTAAGTAAGTAATACCTTGCGTTAAGAATTTTGGGCACTGATCAGGATTCTGAAGTATCTCATTAAAACTATTTGAAATCTAGTTGTGTAGGGAGACAAAACGCTTCAACCAAAAGTTCTGAATTTTGTCAGATCCCGCTGATTTCCAATTTTGGCATATCTTAAGACTTCCTTCAATATCTTCGGTGGTAATATGGACTTCAGACATTTCTGAAAGGTTGCCCATCTTTTCCTGAAGTTCAGAGAGCCATGATGCATCACGATTGTAGCTTGAAGGGTTGGTCCAGATTTCCTGCCAGTATGACTGGAATTTATAACTATCAACTTTCTCCTGGCTATCAGCTTTGTGTTCTAAGTTCCGATAGAATACTTTCTGGTTCCTCTAAAATAACATATTTTGTTGTTTCCGCTTTGAACATTCATTGTATCTTCGCAATCTAGCACCCTTAGCTTTGAGCTTTTGTCTAGCTTCATCGTGGTACAGGGTTAGTTTTTGTCTTAACTCGGAGTCGTTGATGTTGATTTGCATTTTATGTAGGATTCTATTAATTTTATGCTTTACTCTTCTACTTTTGTTGTTTGAAAGAAATTCATGAATTATATTAATCTCTGTTCTCAGTTTAACAATACATTCTTCCAGTCTAAATTGCCATGCAGGTTTTCTCGCTTTCTTTGTTTCGCTTGGTGGATTATTGTGAATGCGCTGTCCATTAAGATCGATTACAGCAAATGCAGCTGCATACAAGGCAGTATGAATGTCTGTCAAGTTATTTAATTGGTCAGCAACCTGAGGTATTACCTGATCAACTTGCTTAATAAGAATATTAGTTTGTTTGGTGAAGATCAATTTTGGGATTTTAGGCCTACCAAGAGGATCTGTGTCTCGAAACAGATAGAAATATCTTACAAACTTTTCAGCGGTTTCCTTATTTATACTCAAAGCATTTGTCTCTATTGTCGTATCATTATCACCAGTTTGATGGTCTTCTACCTAAAGTTCATTACCCACTTCCCTACGTATTTCATCAATTTTGATCTGGGTAAGATACTTTCGTTTCATTATTACGTTCTTACAATCGGCTAGGTTTTGTTCAGTCAAGTTGAATTCTGGGTAGGTTTTAGAAAATTCAGAGTGAAGTTTGTGTCTCCAACCCGGTAAGGGATCGTCTCTACATTCATTTATGAGCAGGTAAGTGCGAATAACTTTTTTATTCATTTCTCTGCTCCATTTAATTCTATTGGATGTTTCATTTCTTCTGGAGGCATTCCTCTTGGTACGCAGTCCAGATGAAGTTGACGCATTCTCCTCACTGAAGTTGGAGTAGACATTGCCATTTTGATCGCTTACGTTGTCATCATCGGGCTGGGGTCCCGTGCCAGGTACATCCCTACTCCCTGGCACATCCGAGGCTTCATTCTGCACGAACTGCTCCATATCAAATGGGTAATGCATTTTATAGCTCTCTGCCAGCTACAGGGGAAACTAGGTAGGAATAAGTGCGGGTAGGAAAATAGGATTGTTAGGGAGTGATGAAACGGAGGACGACAAGCTACTCGATCCACCTGCCGAAACCCGGGGGCGAGGGGGCAGATAAAGGTGCGACGGGAATGGATTACTAGGTAAAGGACAGCGGTCAGCTGCTCCGGTTAGTCACCTCTTACGACAGGGGGAGATCCATTGGTGCTATTCTACTAAAACCCCCGACATCACACGGGGTTTATTATTATTATTATTATTATTATTATTATTATTATTATTATTATTATTATTATTATTATTATTATTATTATTTCAAATGATAACATTTCTGGTTATCAGGTGTACTTGGTCTTCAAGTACGTTTTTTTCGCCAAATATTTCATTTGCTTTTAATTTTATTAATTGCCTGACAGTAGAAAATTTCGGTCATTGTGGGAAATACAAAAGATAAGAGGATGCCTTGAAAGGATATCAATTTTCTAAAGATTTTCTCTGACGTGTTTCTCTTTCAGACAGATATTGAAGATAATGAACTGAAGAATGAATGCATGGTTACATTGTTCTTCAATTTGATATGCCAGAACACTGTAGTTCCATTGTTTTAGTTGCCTTCGGCATATTCCTGTTAGAAGAGATAGCAGCATCAAGGAGAAATTTAGTTTTTTTGGGTCTTTGAGAGTAATGACAAGTTCTTGCTCACGTATTCCACAGTTTTATGAGTCAAAATTGTGAGATCGAAATTTATTCTGACCTTTTTGTTTAACAACTCAGAATCAGGTTTGTACGTTTAGCAAGAGAATGATAATCACTAAAATTATTATTTGACTGCAATTTGTTGGTGTGAAATAGAAATGATCTGGTTGTAGCCCGTTGTGGAATCTGTCTGCGCTAGGATTTCACATTCTGTAACGATGTATATTTTACACGTTATATCAATGATATTCATCAGAGTGAACTTTAGAATATTTTATACTTGGTTCTTGTATATTCGTATGAGAATAATTTCAGCTTGAATGGCTAACATGAGTTCGTAGTTTTAGCATATAAATCTGGATGTGTTAACTACTTTACAGGCTGGGGAGTCTATGCTCGGATCGGGCAAAGCGTGAGAGATTTTTTGCTGATTTTTTTTTCTCTACAAACCCCCCGTTCTCGCTTCTCTCTCCCGCAGGTATTTGAGACCTGCAAGTAATTCAATTCAACATTCATACAAACTTAAACCAATCACATCAGTAGTCATGAAGTGGATTAGATATTTCTTAGAAGACCAATGTGACAAAATCAAATAATTGAAATCAAGAGATCAATGAACCTCTAATCTATTTTCTTTGATATATTCTCATGTGAGGAAATATGATTTAATATCTCGCAGCCCCACTGTGTCTCACTGAGGCACTGTGCAGCGTCGCCCCAGAGTTTCTTTGGTGGCGACGTCCCTGTTGTCTCATTCCCAACTTGTCCCATTTCCCTACTCCGCCCCCTCCCCGCCGGCGCCTTGGAGAGTTGCTTGGAGTTCGTGTGCGTCGTGAACACGCCCTTCCCGCACTCAACTCTTAGCACCGCAAGGCAGCGCCCTCATAATGCGCGTAAGGTACACACTCCAGCTTTGTTAAAAATTAAACATTTTTATTTTAAGCCTCTAGGATGGCTTATGGGCAGCGTACTAGCTTTCCGTCAGGAGATCCCGGGTTGAATTCGCGATCGATGCAAAAATAGGGTTGTAGTTTTCCTTTAAAATATCATTAAGATTTTACAGCTGCAAAGCTCAGGCGGAGTTTTCTTTTTATTGCCCCAGACATGGGGGACACTGCTAGCTAGCTGACAAAGTCGGGCAATTGATCCAAAATGCAAAATACATACCTCCATTTGTTTTTTAATTTTATTTATTTAAACATATGGCCGCAATAACTTGTCTTGGTAATTAGCGACCCTATTGACACTTACAAACATATGCAAAATTGTCTGACCATTTATCTTTTATATACACAAAAGTAGTTACGAGAATTTTTAGTAATGTTGAGTTGGCAATGAAATAAATCAAAACATTTCTATTGTATAGGGAGGAGCTTAATAATTTTAAAAGTCACATCTCAATTTGTGTCGTACGTCAAGGCCGGATTTATTTATTTGGTCTAGGAGCCCTTCAAGTGATGAGAGATCATTGAGTCCTATGAGTGAATGAATAGACAATAGGAGCTTGATTCGGTGGTATAACGGTTAGCGTATCGGACTATTGTACCCGAGATTGCGGGTTCAAACCCGATCGAAGCCGTGGATTTTTAAGGTCGAAAAAATCCTTCGTACGCTTTCCTTCGGAGGGGAAGTAAATCCGGTTGTCCCATGTAGTATATTTACTACATGTAAAAGATCCTCAAGCTTAAATGAAGCCTCTGAGCAAAATTGAGTTCCGCCCGTTTCGTCGCCCAAGATAATACCTCCTTTCTCCGCAAGGTAGTGAAAGGAGCGTAGCAAAATTTGCGTGGTCAGACGGAAGAGCGCGCCTGATAGCCCGAGTCTCGTCACGTAAAATAAGGCAATTAACTAACTAACAATGATGATAAAGTAAAAGTAAGATGCGACAATGGTTGAATGACCGGCAAATCAATCGAGAGAACGCCGAGCAAACCTACCGAGAGCTCCTTTTGACTACCACCAATTCCGTATGCCTTGGCCGGCGGTAAAACTCGACCACTGTGGTCGAAGGCGCATGCGATAGCCTTTTCGCTACAGACACTTTTGCATTGTCTTGGTGTACACAGATGATTTGATTTACGTCTTCAAAAAGCTCTTTATGACGTATGGAGGAGCACATTCTGCACATCTTCTCTGGAGCAAAGTTAAGCTCTACCTCCACCCTTTTACCGTACACAGTTGAATGATGAATTAATATATAACAAAGCAAGGGCAGGGACATTTGAAATGTAGAAATTTTTGCTCCCGGTTACAAAAACTTATTTGCATAAACAAACTCCAAATTTTATTTTATTGTATCGCTTACAAAGCAGCAACCCTAACACTACTTCCACCACAACTAGCAAAAACGGAGCTCACCAAAACGTGCTGTGACAAACCGTACGTAGTGTTCGCACCGTAAGCTACGTATATTAGAAGAGCGAATTAGGGAGTAAACTCAGAATTTGCTCAATGAATCAGAGAAGCTGGACGAAAAACTTGATCGAGATGGTATGCTTATAGGAATAGTTCTGTACGACCCGCAATAGGAAATGCAACAGCAGAGATTATAAGCTATGTTAACCACCTTAAGGTCATACCATTTCCCTGAAGCAGTTAGGAAAGCAATTCTATTTGCCACCGCATTTACAATCTAAAAATAAAGCCATTATTTCTCAAATGTCGCTGCAAGTCAGGTCAGGTGTTGCGCTGATAATCTCGTACTCTCAGTTGTGGAAATACTGAATAGGTGTTGTTGACATTATTTCATCCAGTATTCTCAGTAAAGCCGATGTCTTTCGCCTGTCACTATTCAATCTTTCATATGAATGTTCCAGCACAGTGAATTATAACAATGCAGTGTAATTAGAGGGTATTAGTGTCAAAACTACAAAGTGATATATTTTAATATCAGAGAAAAAGAAATTATGTAAACTGCAAAAATCGTCCCCACTAATTTTTATTGCAAATTCCGTATGAAGTGACCGGACGTTAAAACTTTCGTAGAGAAGAAATTCTCATAGCCTATATGTTTTATGTTTATCTCCTTGTTCATTATTTATTTCCACATTTTCATTGCGTATAACTAAACATTTTCAAATACTGTAAAAATGTCAAACTTAGGTTCTTAGGATAAACGGTAAGCGTTTATTTGTTCCCAATAGATAATGACTAGAGATCTCTTGAAAACAGCTTTTCTTGATCATTTTCCTCTCAAACATAACGCAATAATGTCAATGCCATTGAATTGTTTCGTACATTCTGCAGTTGTATCTGTTGTTCGACTTAGAGGCCAAACTCCTCGAAAATCCTCATATTTTCTTCTTATTTCTTTTTCCTCTTCTAAGTTTTTTTTCAATTTAAGTCACTGGATGAGAGGCATAGACTACTGCCGATTTTTATCATGGCGGAAGATATATGGGAATGAGATATCAACCTATGATCTTCTTTAAGTTGGAACCGAGAAACCAACTAGAATAAAAGGATTGTGCGCCTTACGTCATCCAGTGTTAAAGGAACCATTCGACTGCTATTGCTAAATATGTAGGGATGGAGTAGCAGAGTGTCATGTAAATTATCATATTTCTTTACCAGTTTCAAAAATCTTCTGCAAAAATTCAACTCGTCATCGAAACAAAATATTGCCAGTGAATCTAAACACTGTAATTATCAGCAGTAATGAAGTAGTAATGAAGCAGCACACAAGATTTCACTTTGGGCGGATCGCTTCGCTGCGCTCAGGTGTCTTCGGTTGAGCGCAAGTTAGACTGAGCCGGCGTCAATGAATGCGTTAGAAAGTTCTCTTGAATCCAGCTTTCGCTTGTTTGGAATTCGTAACTCCGCTTTCCGCAGACTGATTGGCTCTCGTAAGTCCTTTACCCTTTCCCTTGTTTATAGACTCGATCGTGCACGATAAGTGTTAACTAACCGTTGACTCAAATCAATGGTCTTGAATGTCTTTAGTAAAAATGTTCGCCACTCTTTATTGTCGTGCTTTGTATTTTTGATCCTATTTTTTGATATGTATGAAAATATTTAATTCCTGTGCATATGCAAAAGTTACTATAAGCGTCATGGCAATTTTACAATTTCCATATTAATGCACACCTAATGGACAAGTTGTATCTAGAAGAATAAACATTCTTGAAATATATTTTATTTATAATTTTGGCGCTGTTTTACCGATTTCTCTGTTATTCAAAATGCATACATTAAATGTTAGCATAAACCACAACTGAAAAAAACACAATTTTCTGCGCATCTTGTCTTAAGAGAATAATTTTGTTCTGGTAATCCGGCAAGTAAAATGCATGAAATTGGAATATATATTCAACATTTGGAGAAGGTTGTGCATGTAAAAAATTGTGATGTGAAGAAATTAGTCGAGAAATGAACAAATAGTTTCATTACATGTTAGATGTGACATGTTGTCTGAGAAGATGGACTGAAGACAGAGTAGACGGGTTCTCTAAAAACTGCTAGAATTTCATTGGGTTAGTAATTCTATGAATATCCTCAGTATTATTATGTTGAATTTTGCATTTTATGTACAGTTTTGCTACTACAAATAACTTGTCAATGCTCTAAGATGAAACATAATTTATTTGGTGGGTGCGTGAATGCCGAAGTTAATTACAAACGATCAAATTATGTGAAATTAAAGTAAGAGTGCAAGAAGTCATCATTCTTCGAGTAAATGGCATTTATACCACAACCAATTCGAAAACGGGATGGGATATGCAGATAATAAATACTGTCAACTTGCTTTCATTGTTGGAGCACATTGGAAGTAAATGAATTATGTAGAGGATTAAACTATTAGAAGTTATAGTATTTACAGTAAAAATAATAAAGATCAAAATCTTTCCAAAATTTTTCGTATTAACGTAAAAGAAAGATTCATTACATTTTCTTAATATTCTCTGTTTTAGGTAAATGCATTTTGTAATTTTGAATCTGGCGTAATAAAATGATGTTCTGCTGTTTCTGCTTTCTATAATTTGCTTGTTCTTCCTATTCAAAAACTTTATTTTATGAATTTCTTTACTAACGTATTTATTATCACTCTTCCTCGACTCATGGAATTTCGTCAATATTACAAATATAATAATAAAACATGAATGAAAACAGATAATCGTATTCATATTCAGTTACGCCAACCAAAACAGCAGCTCCAAGTAAATTAACACAAGCAACCGCACGTGCAGCAACTCAAAATGAATAAAGCATGCCGAGAATATTCGCATGTCGCAAAGCGAAAACGTTTCCATACACAAGTTCCCCGTCTGAACTAAACACGCTTTAGTTGTAATGAATTGCGTCATCCGCGTGCTTGCGTTAGTAACTAAATGAGGTTCACCAGAAGAAGCAATTCAGGAACAAATGAACTCGTAGGATCGTAAAGCTGGACGCATTGATACTAAATAGTCAGATGCACGCGGCGCATTGCTGTGCCAAAAGAATTATATAAAGCGATAAATCAAGATATATGTATACAAATACGAGCATAATCCAACTGAATTTCTTTATAAAATTAAAAAAGATGAATTCGGTCTGCTCTGACGCATTTTGTGGCGAGTATTTTACTGAACTTTGTAGACCGAGAGGTTCTAGATTCGGGTGCTGTATGTGCAAGAGTGTCGATACAAGGCAGCACGCAGGGTTGAAAAATGCGGAATGGAAAGAAATTGGAAATGAAGATATATAATCCGATATCACATCAGTGCAAATAAGTGTGAGGAAATCTTTAATTATAATTAAAGTGATTGCTATTGATTAATAGGGTCTACTCCGATCTGTGCAAGTGCAGTTAATTCAAGCGTGCAGTAAATTTAGCGATAGACCGTTCTCTCTAGATTTAGGGTTTATCGTTACGTAAATGTATTGCATTTTACTTACGTTTTTGGACAGTAATGCATTAGCGGAGAGGAAACTTGAACAAATATTTTTTTACTTTCTTTTTATTAAGTGATTTATCGAAGTTCGTGGAAGCATGAACTTCTTCTTGAACTGAATTTGTTCGTGTCTTACATTGTTTCAATTTTGTCAGGTTTCATGACAACGTAAGCTTCCGCGGTTGGAGTCAATGGATTGTTCGCCGGCAATGCGCCAGACACTCTGTGTCCTTTTTCTACCTTCGAACGAGTGGAGTCGTTGGTTGGTTGTTTGGTGATTCCGGGCGCGTCAGCAGCTTAGGTCATTAGTCCCGTAAGTGTAGCGCGTGTTTTTCCTCGGGAGATGGCGGTGGTCTTCTCCCGCTGAATGGTGAGATCCGGCGCCGACCTACCAGGTTTCCCCTTAGTCAGGTCTCTCCCACCAGCGGGGCACTGCCCCTAGCCAGGACAAGCTCTAAGCTCCCGACCGGTCTCCCGGAGTATGTGGTAGTATAGTCCATGATAGTGTAAGTGTGTGTGTAAAGGGAGAGAATAGGACAAGGTAGAGGAGGGAAAGATCGCGCGCGGTCCGTGACCCGTTTGGTAGGGTACTGCTCCGGCATTCGCCTGGTGTTGATCGGAGAAACCACGGAAAACTACCAATCAAAGCAGCCGGCCGCTAGAATTCTCCTCCAGACAGCGACTGAATTCGACCTAGCTGAAAAGCTAGTGTCGAAAATCCTGCCGCCGTCAGGACTCGAACCTAGAACCTTCTGGTCTGAGTCGCTGCAGTGACATCAGTTGATGCACTGAGCTACCGCTCCCGGTGGGTAGACTCGTAAAATGTGTGATCGAAGAAGCTGTCGGCGACACTGCCCTGTCCTGGCTCTGACCGAGTCGAGAAAGAAAAAATGTCACACGATTAAGAGTCGTGATATATTAAATATCTAGTGGTGCTAAATCAGCACGTAATTTCTTGCCCGTATTTTCACGCAAAATTGCGGGAAAAGTACTGAAAGTTTCGAAGAATTGTACATGAACTTATTTCAAAACTTATCGTTAAGAAATAGATGTCATTAAGAAATAATCCATAATTGTAGTTGTAAAAAGACTCCAAAACAATTCTGAATTTTGTAATATTCAGTTTTTTTCAGTTTTTTTAACGAACATGAGACTTGCACTATTCTCTTGAACTTTCTTTACACTAACTCACAACAAAATTTAATAAAAAAAAAATAGAGCCATTTTTTTGAAAATTCGGAAAATGTCCCATGGGCTTCATGTAAAGTAACTACCAAGAATTAAAATATCGGTTTCAAATTCAAGTTTTGCAACATCAGCCAAATCGATTGTGGATTATCAATTTTGGAGAAAATCGTCTGAACAGTTTAGCCGCTAGTGTTGTTCACAGACGAACGGACGGACGGACGGACGGACGGACGGACGGACGGACGGACGGACAGACGTTTTGCCAACAATCAATTATTCGCTCTCAAGGACCCACAAAACGTGTATTTTGGCTGCACCACGTATTAGAGAATTTTTGTTCTAAATTTATCAACTGAATTTATCCACTTTTTCGTTACAAGGGTCCGGCAATAAAAGTTGTTCTACCGACAACTCGCCGTTTTTTCACTCATCTTTATATAATTTTCTCTCTATCGTCGTAGTGAGAAAGTAAAAATATGTATTTAGTTGTTATTTGAAGTGAGCATAATTCATTACATAGATTTACATGGTTACTGCGGAGAGCAAAGGTAATGAATGTTGACATAACTTCCCTTTATTAAATGGATTTTCTATTTTAATGAGACAATCCACATAAAGAATCTTTAAAATGTTCACTATGTGTATTTTTACACATTGCCTCAGAACTGCAATTTTCTAGCGTGCAAGGGCTCCATCTCCGAAAGATTCCCTTTCTTCATGCGAATCTAGAAGAAGGAAATGGTATTATACAGCTTTGAGATTTGCTACGAAAATATTATAATGACAAATATAGGAGTATAACGAGGGCGGGAAAAATAACATTTTAATAATTAAACGAATTCTCTTCCGGGAATACTTTCAAACCAAACTTACAATGAAATTTAGACATAGTACCACCACAGACGACCGTCTTCTGCATTGCACTGTTTCCACGACAGTATTTGACAGTCCTCGGCCTCTACTGTCTACTGTCCCATTTCAAAATTTGAAGTGTACCCGATGAGAGAACAGTCCGCTGTCCTCCTGTCTTCTGCACTGTCCGCAGATGCCATGGTGCCAGTTCCTATACTACCGACTGTCCACCAGCTAGCTGTCCTCCTGTTACAGGCGCAGATGTCGTTTCGACCATTATACTGTGAACTTCCGCAGTTCTTTGGCCCTGACGTAGGCCGATGTGTCGTCCAGACAGTCCAGAAACTTGCTGGTCGCGCTCCATTAGCTATTTCAATCCCTTTGACTGTACGGAGAGACAATTATAAATAAACGGAGATTGCAATACTTTAAATGTTGACCGGAAAAGAAAGAATAGTAAAGGAGGAATTTTGCTTCTTAAAGACATGTTTTAATGCCTACATCCCCTTTTTCAGAACTGATCTCTAGTTTTGCCAGATATTACTATCATGGGTCGTTTAAGTTATCATCGTTTGGCCGGTAAACAGGCAATACCAACTGACTTTTCTTGTTATCCGCCGTATGTCTTTCACTACTTTTCGTAATACCATCTTCTTATAAAAATAATCATATAAATACCAAATATCATCGTTTCGGCACATGTACTCATACGCCATCTGAGGGTCATCTCATGTTTCGATTGTTCTTAACGGGTGATGGACTGTGAAAATAGTACTTAACGACCGTTATACTGACTTTTCATTGCTCTCTTTAAATGCCTTTAGTTCATAAAACAGTACAATGTTACGAAAAATATTTGTCCTTGATCGACAACTGAATTTCAAAAGTTATTACATGTAACAAAGTATTATTACATAATGAGAGAATGAAAATCTCATTTCTATTTCACAACTTAGTTGAAATTTTCTTTATCTACAATCTGAAAAATTGTTGATCCGTTAACCCTCGATTACAAAGGCAATGACCTGTAACAAGCATTATTACAAAAGCGTAGTCCGACAGACTACTTTGGATTAAATTAAAGAAAAACTCAATTTTACAATGAAACACTAACACTAAATGAACTTGGAGTTACAACATACATTGTAAAGGTTTTTATAGATACACCAAAATAACTTGACTCTCACAGCAGACTTGTCAACACACGGCTTTTGAGGAGCGTCGGCCGTAGTACCTCGTCATGCGGCTTTAGTTACGATCGCCGTCGTCCCATTATGATAGCTAAATGTCCAGTACAAAACTTAAATGCTACAAGACAAAGAGTTTGTATTTATTATTCACAATATCAGGCAATATAGCATCACAAAAACTGACGTAATTACAAAGGCGAATTCTACTGGACGACACGTGTTGACGTACACCGGAAATAGGCACGCGCACAAGGTTATGTGTATTTCACTGCTTAGTCACACAATAAGGTACCTAGAGTGTCAGAAACGGGGAGTGAGAAGAAGGGAATGGGGGAAGTTTTCGGCACTAGTTCGTCGTCTGCCAGACTACGCCTTTGTAATATACGGTTAATACAGTTTCTTCTGATATCTATAATAATTAACAGCCGATATATTTCATTATTGTTGCGCAATAAACAAATGAACCAACCGTTTCTGAATAGTTTCTGACTCGCAATGAGGTAATTCAACTATTTGCATCTAAATTTGGAGTTAATATCATAATGAGTGGGGATTCCAAATAAGTTGCCTTGAACATCACATTTAAATATTATGTAACGCGGTCATTTATGTGTTATCAACCACTAATAGTGGCTTTTTAAACGGCATCCTGTTCAAAATTTCCACTGAGTTGGCACGAACAATATGAGAGGGTAGAAGATAATTGTGTTTCATCAGTTCATGCTCGTTCCAAAACAGTTAATCTCTTCTTGAAATCCAAGTGATTCATCATCATTCTTAAACTCTCCTTAAAATTTTCATACAAATAGAGGGAGAGAGACAGAGAGAGAGAGGGAGAGACAGAGAGAGAGAGGGAGAGAGCGAGAGGGAGACACAGACACAGAGACAGAGACTATAAAGTAAGTATGGATCTTAGATCTACTAAAATAGTTTGTATTGTTAATAAACCTGGCAATTACATAAAAATCTCTGGCATAAAAATATTGTCAATCTCCGACAAAACACAAAGTAACAAAAAATTCGAAAGGAAAACTATTTAAAATTTGGAAATTAACGTTTCTGAAGAAGTGGGAGTGTGTGTGTATTCATACTCTTTTTGTGCATGTATATACACATACACTATCAATATTTCGCTACGTGGTGCCAAATTTCCTCATTAAATTGCACGAAAAAAATCGTTTTGATGTTGAAATTGGGAATAAATTTTAAAATTCAGTACACCATAAGTGTATTGCGGAGGTCACATGATCATTTAATAGAACAGTTTTTACATTATAGAGAGGAAGGCAAACGTCATTTCATTTAAAGAGGCGCTTAACGGATTTTTATCTGGAAATAGCAATACCGGAAGGAAAAAACGAAATAACTTCACTAGACCTCTAAAATGAAAGGCCTCCGTTTTTCTTTGCATTGTGACACGGCGAGGCTTATCACCCGATTGCAGCGGGAGGGGCAGATGAGCAGGATCAGCCGGCGCGAACTGACCGCGTCGAGCGGCGCGTAATTCAGCGGCGGGCACATTGCCTCCCGAGTCATCTCCGCTGAGAGCTCCGCGGCGGTAATTCCCGCGTTTAGTGCACAATGGCAGTTTGCAGAGCTGCATCGCCTGAGTGAGAGGCAGAAATGAAGGCGCCTGCGCCGCCAGCAACACTCGGCCGCGGCGCGAGGCGGAGCCGCAGGCGGCGGCAGCCAAGGGAGGGGGTGGGAGGGGTGGTGGACGCCGGAAGAGCGCGATGTGGGAGTAGTAGTGAAGGCGGGGCGGGGTGGATGCTGGGAGACGTGTGGGAGTTGACAAAGTAGGGAAGTTGAAGATGGCGTGAGTGGGCGAAAGGGAGAGGTGACCCATGTGAGAGCGTTGTGACACATTTCATGCAAGGATGGTTAATGATTCCGGGCGCGTCAGCTACTGAAGTCATTATTCCCGTAAGTGTAGTGCATGCATTTTCTTCGGATGATGGCGTTCATCTTCCCCCGCTGGATGGCGAGATCCGGCGCCGACCTACCGAGATCGGTTAGTGGGGTTTCTCCCTAACCAGGACTCTCCCACCAGCCGGGCACCGCTCCAGCCGGGACAAGCTCTAAGCTCCCGACCGGTCTCCCGGCATGTGTGGTAGTGTAGTGCATCTTAGTGTAGGTATGTGTGTGTGTGTGTATGTAAGGGGTGAGGATAGAATAGGAAGGAAAGATCGCGCGTGGTCCGTCGCCCGTTCGCGGCATTTCTCCGGCATTCGCCTGGTATTGATAGTAGAAACCAGGGAAAACTACCTATCAGAGCAGGTGGCCTGTAGAATTCTCTTCCAGGCTCGACGTAGCTGACAAGCTGCCATCTTGAATTCCTGACACCGTCGAGTCTCGAACCTTCCAATGAGAGGAATTACTGTGACATCCATTCCCGCTCTGGAAGACGGAGCGGGGGTGGAGACGGGGATGGCAGTGAAGGAGAAGGCAGGGGCGGCAGGGGTGAGGCGGGGACGGACGCAAGAGAGGCGGGGCGGAGGTGAGAGCAGAGGCAGCAGCGAAGACAGAGGAGAGTGGGAGAGGGAAACCGAGTGGGTGGGGACGAAGCTCGGCTTTTAGGCTAGCAGGAGTGGAAGTGAAGGAGTAGATGTGGGAGAGGAGCGAGGCAAGAGCGGAGAAGGGTTCAGACGAAGCGACAAATATAGAGGTATGGGAGAGGGGAAAATAATGGGTGCGAGTGGAGCGAGGATTTTAGGCGAGAACGGCGGGGGAGGCGGTATTGGAAGAGAGATGGAGTCGAGAGCGGAGGCAGAAGCGAAGATATAGAAGTGGTAGAGGGAAACGAAGTAGATGGGGACGGGGCGAGGCTTTGAGGCTGGCAGGGATGGAGGTAGGAGTGGAATTGAGAGAGAAGATGGAGGATAGGGGAGAGGTAAGGGTAGAGGGGAGAGCAGAGCGAGGATTTAGGCGAGCAGAGGCGGGGGCAGGAGGGGTGGCGGAAGAGGGGCAGAGGCGAGCGCTGGTGCTGGCGGTCGAGGCAGAGAGTGGAGCGGGGGCGTGGTCGGAGCCGAGGCAGGAGCGAAGGCGTCCGAGTGGGAGTGGGAGTGGGAGTGGAAGTGGGACTTGAGCGGAGGGGCCGGACGAGTCCACTCCAGGAGCGGGCTGAGGAGGAGACGGCGTGGGGGGCGTGGCGCAGGAGGGGGGGGCGAGTCATAACATTTCCTCGACGCGCTATTGCAGTGCCTCAGCGCACAAAGCGACGCTTGAGCTGGATTAAATGAGTCTTGCTGCCCCCTGGCATAGGAATTGTAGGACAAACACTGGCTAAGAGGGGTCAAAATCCCCTGCTGTGTGGAGCTTTATTCAACATTTAGAATTATTTGTTGTGTCACATGTTCTCCATGAATCACTTTCCTCATTTTTGGGAGTGGTGAAATTATGAATTGGAGAAATTATTTTTTCTGGCACATGGTTGCTCTTTTATATGTAACAAGCGTGGCATTGCACCCAAAGAAATTTTGTCACTGTTTTAAGCCAGGTTTGACCTCGCAAACTCGGAGATAATAACCATTACTTACCCACATTAAACTTGCTAAAGCTCACTCAAGAGCTGTTGTCTACGTCAGGCACCACCTTCTGTCTTCGCATCCCTCCTACGCTTAAGTGAAGAGAAGTAAACAGCTATTCACACTTACCTACGAAATAAACAAATAACGTAAAAACTGTATGAGAGGAAAATAATTCATAGCAATAATAACGTTAGTAAAAGTTGAAAAGTTGTGTACTTGCGCTTGTGCTTTGAAAAATGTTCTAAGCTTAAAAGCTTAGAACATTTCGCAAAGTTTCTCAACCACATTTCACAACAAACATTTCTCAACCACACCATTTCTCATGTCTTTGTTCACACGTACGAACATGTGAGAATAGAGCAGGCAGTAAGCGGATGTACGGAAGTAGTTCCTTACTCAGTTAGCAAGCTAAAAATGAACAAGTTGCTCATTTTACTCAGCATGGTGTGATTTATTGTGGTGTTAGGAACCTTAATCTGAAAAAGTGATTGGCGTATGGGAAGGGAAGTGAAAAAAATTGAAAGATAAGTTAACACTGGATCTGCAGTCTCTTGTGTAGGATGTTTCTCCCGTCTACATTTAAAAGTGAAAAGAAAATTCAGAGGAACTACTCTGAGAGTTGTCGTATATGGATTCTAATTTGATTCCTCGAGGTATCATGAACATACTGACGGTGAGACGCATCAAGAAATCTTTGTCACTTTGTCGTGGATCGAATCCACGGCACCTTATCAGCGATACCGTCGACAGTAAAGCGTTGTCCATACGTGCACCGCTACCGTGGCTGGTATGATTTAAATTAAAAAATTGGCGTATTCGTGAATTAGCAGGTAAACATGCACATTAGCTAGACGTTTCGGATAAAGACCTCGGACAGATATAATCTCCCTAGTTCATGAATTAACAGCAGTGTTGGGGAATGTAAAGTGATAGACAGATTCGAGGATGTTGTATGTGAATCGCCAAGACCGGAACCTCGTCTTCCCAACTCAGAGATTCACTCCGGTCCGTCAGCTGAAGGGTAGAGTAATTAGATCAGGTGAAATCGTGTAATTAGAAATTAGTGACTGGCACAGTGGAACTCAAAACTACCCACCTGGTCATTCACTAACCTTAGAAACTTCTCACCAGCAATCTGAACCTTCTTTTCCTGCGATATCTCTTCACTTTATCCCCTCTCTCTTTATCTGCTTATTCCTCTTCACCTACCCTAGCCATTTCGCATTCGCCAATGTAAACATTGCCTGTATAAAGACTGAAGCTATTCCTACATCGGACTTTTCCCACCCATTTTGTCTCATATGCGAACTAACCTGTTATGTCGCGAACGAGTCAGATTCAGACATTAGCCGCAACCAATCCGAAAGGTGGTAAAAAAAGAAAGGGAATAAAACTTGACGCACAGAAGTGGGCCAGAGAATGGGCAACAGCTAGAGGGTTGGACTCGGAAGCGGAAGCGGGGTTGCGGCTGGGGGTGGAAGGGGGAGGGGATGTGGCTTTGGGCTGGGGCGCCGTACGGGGTGTAATGGGCGCCTCGCGTGCTGGGGACGTGGGATCGATACCCGGGGACGGCTGCGAGAAGGGACAGCGACTCGCTGCGCTGGACGTCCCTTCACGCCGAACACCCTCGCCCCGCGTCCCCCGCTTCCCGCGCGATGGCTCGGAGCAGCTGCTTACTCGCAGGAGACGTCTCCAGCACCCACAGGGCTGGCCCAGTCACCACCTCATTGCCATGATGCATCCTCAAATAATGCTTGATGAGGTCACGTGCCTACGTTATCCACACTGCACTCAGGTCATACTTCCTTTCTTACCTTCATCACTGGCACTGATGGCATCAATCAATTTCTAATTGCCGTCATCACCGGGAAGTGACGAGGAAAGAAATGCGGTCTTACTTAAAATCCATCATCACAGCTCCATCATTTAAAAGTCTACCTTAGAGGAGCTTTGTCCTCGTACACGCGACTGTCATCACCCAAATTTTAATCGCCATCCCACTATCGGGAAAGCAAGGGGTGAAGATACGTATGCGCACATAAAACACGTCGGAACGAAGAGACGTTAATACCTAGATGCGCCCAAGTCATCCACAAGGTGACATTCATCGCTCGTCCTTCGTTCCATCATCTGCATCGCTGACATAACCCGCTTTCTAACCGTAAAAAGGAAACTTCGGGATATGCAAAAAATTACAGCATCAATGGAGTTACAACGCAAGATTAGCGGTCGACAGAGAAAGAGAGGAAATATCCGAGGAGGGCAACTTCAGCTCTAACGTTTTTATGGCCTCCGAGTCTGCGGTTATAAAGGTTTTACGACTACTTGTCTGCTTACCTGAATAAATGGATATATTTCTAGTCCATATTCATGCATGAAAGTTCAGTTTGAAAACAAATTAGTATTCTTACAAAGGTCAATTACAAGATGCTTCTGGCATAGTAAATTCTATTTGATCAGCGTCGAATTTGCATTTCTTCAATCCTATAATTATTTGAATGTTCCAAAGAAGATAAATGGCTTAATTTACATGATTGGGAAAAAGCGGTCAAAGTAAATAGAATTACTTTGAAATATTGCCATAACGAAGATAATGTACATGTTTCTAAGCAATTTTATTTTTCGAATATTCATCTATTCAAATTTCATCATGTAATCTAGTTCAAATTCATGTGATAATATTTTAATATCTCATGCACGTCTTACATTTCTGTTACATTGATTTTATTGATATCCTCATCATTTAGAAATACATATTCAGTAAATAATATATTATTTGAAAATTTTGCTACTTTTATATTCAAAATAAAGAATTCACAAAGTGAAGGATGTCATCATGATTCAACGAAATTACCTCTCAAGAAATAATGTTCTTTTTAGAAAAAAAATATTTATCAGGGGGTTTGTGAATTTCAACAGTAATCGAAGTAGTAGTGTCGGTAATCGAATGTAGATTATCTCGCGAATCCTTCTCCTACGTTGTTTCGACAAGTCATCGACGACTCGCCCACTCACGATCCTGTTTACAGCGACGAGCCGCTGGACATCGCGTCCGCGATTAGGGATAATGAGAGACAGAGGCGCCTACGCTGTCACAGGCGGCTGCGAAATTCGATTGACAAGATAAACGTGCAATCTGAAATGCACGCACTTTATTCTCGAATTCACTCTCGCGCAGAAAACGTTTCGGCACATGGAAAAACCAAAACGCCATTTTCAAAGTGATGTGTTTGTTGGAAAATTTGTTTTCTAAGATTTTATAAAATAGTATAAAATAATTTCGTCAAATTAAATATATTAAATAAATAAAATGAAATATATTGCTCAGATTTTAGGGATATAGATGTTTAATTTGTATACCTAAGAATTATTGCAGCTCATGTATATGTACTCAAGAGGAGGGAAAAAAACTAAAACATAAAGTAAACCTGTTTGTGTCCACATTTACCTTCGTACACTCTAGTGCCAAAATGACAATTATTTTGTATTCAGTTTCATTATCCCTTTCTGATTTCTCTGTTACACTATAGCGTCATTCGTGAGGGCTCAGCGTACACGAAAAATATCAGCTGAACATAGCGTTTTAGGAATATGCTTGTTCGTGTAAATTACTGAAGATAGAACAAACTGTTATAGAACCATGATGTCATTAATGACATTGGTCTAAAGCGAGAGAGGAGCATTGAAAAAAAAAGTATCTACAACTCACAACAACGATAGCTTAGTTGAAATATCTTTGACGACAATAGATGAATATGAGACTGAACTGATTTATAATTAAGTAAATCGAGTGTCCAATTATGAAATGAACGTCGATGATGCAACATCAAATTCTAAACCTGTCTGGGCCGTTTTTCACTAACAGCCTCCATGCAGGAAAATACTGGCCACAAACAAGAATTTTTTGAGTGCGATGGAAACTACAGACCATCTGAGATATCTGACGTTAACAAGCAGTACTTTTCTTTTGAATCAGTCGTAATTAAATCCCAAAAACATCGAAATCTACCTTGTTTGCTTCTATGCTACGATTCTTCAGACGGGTTGGACGTACAAGATAGTATGAAGAGTTTATCACTTAATAGTCAGCAACCTTCCAAGGATGGTAATTGAAAAACTGAATTTGACTAAGGGAGTGATGATTGTGAAACAGGAGAACTCTAGAAAATCTGCCGAGTTTGGATTTTTTCAACACAAACTACATATTTACTAAGCGGGTTTGGAAGTTCATGTAGTTCATTAAAACTCGTCAATATTGTCTCTGTTTTGGGCTAGGGCGTACGTGTTCACAAGACGTAAACTCTCCTGTCGCTGAAACAGAGATCACAATATTATTGTTCATGACTTAAGATTTTTTAATAATTTTCCAACTGTTGAATCCATTGGCTCTCCAGTGCATCTTACAGGAAAAAAGAATGTTAATATAATGTTTTAAATGTAGGACACGTGTCTTCAGGTCCTGCTTGTGCCTTTAGAGATAGTGCTGAATACATTGGATATGGAATATCAGTCATGCCTTCGCAATTTTCTCAATAATTTGAGTTCTGATTTACCCAGGACTCCGAGGTATCTCCTGCGATAGATCTGGATCCGATTTGGCCATTTCTTTAGTTGTTTAGAAAAACTAGACCTGGAGTTCTCAGTTTCAACAGTAAACAGATATCATAACGCGCCAATGAAGATGTGTTTGGCTCGTCGCGAGCTTTTGCCGTCAACTGTTTATTGCTGTAGCAGTGGTGTAGCTAGGACAGGGTACAGGGGGGCGTTACGCTCCAGGTGACACCAATTAAAATATTTTATAATCGGAATTATATAATTTAAATCATTTACTTAAAAATGATATACATTAAGAATTTTGTTAGTTTTAGTAATTTGAAAATTTTATTGCTGGAATTATATAATTTTTGTGGTTTAGTTAAAATTATTTATATTAATTTAATAAGTACACATTTAAATCATAAATACTAAGAAAGCAAAGAAAATAAATAATATAAACTAAAAGCGCTAAGCACCAATTTTACAGTGCTCAAAGAGTCTCGATTTTAACGATACTTTTATATTTAATTTATGGGGTGATGCGGTGATCCCATTAGTTTTGCCCCAGGTGACACCATCTGGAGATACGCCACTGTGCTCTAGGGAGGGGGAAGCGAGGTCATCGTTGAAGCAAAGTTGCTCGGGTAATACCATTCCTTCTGTTGTTTCCTAACAATTTTCCGTCGTGCGGAAGGGAGGCGCGTGGTGCCGCAGCGGGCCCCTGTGCGCGCAGCCTCCGACTGCGCGCCGTCTGCCACTTGGCTGCCGCGAGGCTCCTTCGCGCACGCCCCTCCCCCTCCCCCCTCCCCCTTCCGCCCGCGCCGCACTCGAAATAGACGATCGCTATTGTTTGATCGCTTTGTATTCCGCAGAACAAACGCCCGCGCTGACATGCCAGCGGCATCGGCGAGGGCGGCAGGGCGTGGGAGATGGAGGCGGAAGGAATGGGTGGACAGGGCGGCGAGCTGGCGGGTGAGTGGATGTTCGGGGATGGGCAGGCGGGGCGGGGGCGGGCGGGGAGGCGGAGCGTGGGAGATGGAGGTGGAAGGAATGGGTGGACAGGGCGGCGAGCTGGCGGGTGAGTGGATATTTGGGGATGGGCGGGTGGAAGCAGTGAAGGCGTCAGTGACGTTGAATGCTATGGAGGAGGAGTGGGCGGGAGGGGCCGTAGGAGGCGGCGGCAGTGGCCGGGCGGTGGAGATGGTGAGCTGTGGTGGGATCGGTGAAAACGGCGCAGTGGAGGTGGCGGTGTATGGGATGGTGGTGGGGGCGGCAGGGGTGGTGAACGTATCAATGGCAGAGCAACCTCAGGATGAGGAGGAGGACTGAGGAGGTGGAAGTAGGGTGGGATGGATGAGGCAGTGAGGGTTACGGTGGGGGCCTGGCGCGAGCGGTGAGAACGGTGCAGAGGCGGCAGTTGGGATAGTGTGGGTGTGGTGAGTGGTGGAGATGGCGAGGGAGGTTGGGTGGCAGAAGCGGTGTGGGATGGAGGGGGCAGTGGGGTTCGGGGGAGGGGCGTGGCGGGAGCGGTGAGAACGGCGCTTGCGATGCTGTGGGCGTGGGTGGGCGGAGGCGGCGTGGGGCGAGGAGGGGGCGGGGCCTCGTCTCGCCTGCCTGCCTGGCGCAGCGCTGCGGGCGCGCTCTTCGAGGCCTTGTCTGCCTGATTGATCTCGCCGGCGCCCAAGTCAACATGTCGCTTCAATTGTGCTTGGCCCCGCGCCCTCGCCTCGCCCCTCCCCCCTCCCCACCTCCCCGCCACGCTCCCTACCCGTCCGCGTCTGCCGTTCACACGGGCGAGGAAAAGGTGGGGGGGGGAAGAGTGAGAGAATGTGGTGGAGGATAGGCTTGCTAATGCGGGAACGGCCAATGAAGTCGGAACCTCAGAAGAAGTAAAATATCGCGGTGTAAACAGGGGTAGGAAAAAGGGAGTGCGGGACAGTTCCAACGATTGTCAATCCAGTGCTATGACGGCTGAAGAAGGGAATGGTAAGAACATTGGATCTGCGGGACGAGGCAAAATAACGCGGTTGAGGACGGATATGAAAAGGTTTGATTGATTGATTGTTAGTGATTCCTGGCGCGTCAATTACTATGGTCATTAGTCCCGTACGTGTAGTGCGTATTTTTCTCGGGAGGTGGCGGTAGTTTTTCCCCGCTGGATGGCCAATTCCGGCGCTAACGGGGTTATCCCCAACAAGGTATCTCCCACCAGCGGGGCACCGCCCCAGTCCTAGTCCCCTACCGGTCTCCCGGCATGTGTGGTAGTGTAGTGCATGTTCGTATAGGTGTTTGTGTAAGAGTGTGGGTAAGTGTACGTGTGTGGGGAAGAAAAGATCGCAGTCCATGGCCCGTTTGTTGGGGTACAGCTCCGGCATTCGCCTGGAGTTGATAAGAGAAACCACGGAAAACTGCCGATCAGTGCAGCCGGCCGCTAGAATTCTCCTCCAGACAGCAACTGAATTCGACCTAGCTGAAAGGCTAGTGTCGAAAATCCTACCGCCGTCAGGATTCGAACCTAGGAACTCCCAGGAAGAGGCGCTGCAGTGAAATCAGTTGATGCACTGAGCTACCGCTCCCCGTATACGTAAAGGTGATGAGGAAGGATTGCGGGTCGGATCATGTGAGGAAGAGGAGGGCGAATTGACAACAGAAGAGAGCAAGAAAGAAAAGTAATGCAGGAGGCATTCTTGATGAAATTGCAGAGGATGATGAGTTGAGGTGATGATGATATAACCGGACGGGATCACATGTAACTGACACGACTCTGAAACTTCCGAAGACGACGTGGTGGATATAAAAGGAATGAGGACCAGGTGTAGAATGTTGTCGCCTACCAGATGAGGAGCGAGAGAAGAATGACGGGTTGGGGATATAATTGAACAGGAACTCAAAGTGACGAAATGGAATGAGAATGTGACGTGGCATAGAATGAGAAAAGCGGAATGAGTGTCTTGTGAGATGGGAATGTGGTTAATGTAAATGAACGGAATGCAATAGCGACGTGTGCCGAATGCGAAAGCGTTAAGAGGCAAACAAGATTATGACGAGTGTATCGAATAAAGGAGGGCTGCGAAGCGTTGAATAGAAGTTGGATGTGGCGTAGGGGAATGAAATGGTTAGGGGAATAGTGCAAATATTACTATTGATTCCGGATATTGAGTTGTAATTGGACGGTTGCGTTCGGCAAACGGGTGCGTTCGAGATGAGGGATGTGAATCAATCGATCAGAGAAAAGCGAGGCTGATAGAGGGTCGTTCCATTTCTTTCAAACCCAGTATTGTGAAACGCATTTGCTTGACTCAGGAGTCCTCGCAATAGATTTCTGAGATCAAAACCACAACAATTTTATGTTCCTGAATTATTGCGATGTATTCGTCGTCTGATATTTAATGTAGTCCTTCATTGTACTTTTCTAAGAACGCCTGGTCCTCCGTTTTTATCTCTCGCTAAATCATTTCCCGTGAGCATGTTGAATCTTGATCGCTGCGCTGTGCGAAGTGTCAGATACATGGTGTGTTCTGGCGCCCGTGCCGTGTGAACTCTTGGCCTGAGCGGTACGTATCATGGCATTAGTTTCAGCCGCTTACGACTAGTGCTTATTCGGAAAATACAATCATTTGTCTTATCTACGATCGACTGTCACAATTCCCTCCCTTTCCCTCCAAAGGGAAAGATGTGTAGGAGACGTCTGTAGCGAAACAAAAAAATTAGAACTTTGCAAAATAGAAAAAAGACGAAGACTTTCTAAATATTTTTGTGAAAAATGTAAAATATATGTTTGCTTAGAACATGCTAAAATCATTTTTGAACACAGTATTTGATATTATTTAATAAGATAATAAGATGCTTAGTGTTTTGCGCATGCTTTGTCAATTTTTATCTTTCTCGCCGTAAATATTGAGACAAGGCTTCTGTGATGTAGGATTCATTAACAATTGCATTGGCGGACATGTGCAAACTAAATTTAAAAAAGGTATTTCAGCAAATAAAGCTTCAGATCTTTCGCATTCCCAAACAAATGTTGCTCCTATAGCTGACAAATACATTGCGGCCACCCCCAACCACGAGTCCAAACCATTTTTTTACCAGCCTGCGCGATGGCAACAGGAAAGTTATGTATTTCGTTAGGGTATTTGTTGGTTTTTTGTTACCATCTACCGTCTCACTTATCTACTAATATCTTTATGTGATATATGAATACATTCGTCTTGGCAGTACGGATGTTGTAGAGCTTAAAATTAAATATGGTGGATACTACGCACCGTTTTTGTTCTTTTTGTCTAAAATATTCGGAAATGATCCTATCGAGAAGTACGTATAAATTTGTCTTGCTACCCTACACATCTTACATAAATTTACTAAAAATATGGTTGGTTTCATGGGCCAACCAAAATATTATGGTTGACACAAGACTCCGGTCTATAGTTGTATTGTCCATAGCACAATATTACAATTCTATTTTCAACCTTCGTGTGATGTGTCACAGTAGGGGGATGATTTTAAACCTTTTTTGTTATGACTGTGACCCAAGTGATTGCGACATCGTTTGAGACCACGAAGCACGACCGCGAACAGTGTCTTGCAAATGCTGCCAGCTGCCGTGGCGTTGAAGGCTGTTCTGCCATCGTTTCGATCATCATGTCATCATCAGGGCTAGATTTAGCCGTCACAACCTTCCATACAACATCGCAAAATGCATACCTGTTAATCTATTTTTTCCATACCATCTAAATTCTTTGATCCAAAGACATACCATAGAGAACACTAGCTACCTTATTTTGTTTAATCGGGCGCTTGCGTTGCCGTTAGGACTAAATCCCAGCGTTGTATAAATAACAAGGAACTAACTGGCACAATCCTCCTTGAATCTTCTTTGATGGGGCAATGCTATTCCTTCTTGCGTGTGACCTACCTCAAACTGCTTCGAGAGTTTAGGGAAACGCCCGTCATTAGACAACAGCGATTAAGGTAAAAAGGTACAAAACGAGGATGTCGTTTCTGAGGCGCATTAATTTGAAATGACACTTTTCGAGCAAAGCGCTCTACACACAGAAATCCTGAACTCCATATCGAGCGACAAAGCTCATTATCTTGATATGAAAATATATCATGTCTTAATCATCCTAAATCATGTCTTTAACGATCGCCTTTAAAATAAAACATTTCCCTACTGTCCCAAAGAAAAGCTTGAAAGTTATTGGACATACAAACGTGTATCAAAATAGTGTAGATTAAGTTTTTCCATGCAAACATTTAGCACGTTGTAAATCATCATTGTTTAAAAGAGAAAACAGCTTCATTCTAGAACACAACTTCTAACGTTTCAGACAAACCGTACTAAGAAATTGGTGCATCCTCCATCAATTTAACACAATTTCCAAGATGTTATTTTGTTGAATACTTCATAAGAAATAAATAGCGAACGTCTTTACGGTTTTAAAAGCATTAAACACAGTGTTACTCATAAATGATATCGTAGGCTTCCGCGGCCAGAAATATGCCGCAGTACAGCCCTGAAGAGGAACGCGACATGTCGGTCGAAAGGTCGGCACCTCCTTCGACGCGGCGTCATGCGGACAGCCCAGATCACTTTGTTTCCCAGTTGTGCACCATGGTAAAGTGTATTGCAGTGTATCGTGACTTAGGTGTGCAATGTGTCCATGCACTTCCCCTTTGTACTCTAATTGCGAACTTTTTTCTCGTCTTAATCCTGTCGGATGCAAGAATTTACATTGAACAGGGTTAGATTTAGGATTTGAATTCAACAGAATTAGAAAATGTTACTTACTATATATTCATTTCATTCATGAAGTAATTCTCTGAAGTACTACAATTCCGAATCACTTGTGCTAATTTCATCATAATGTTGAAAGATATTAACTTATAATATTATTAACTTAAATGAATTGCAATTTATCGAACAGATTCTCTTAACAGCTGGTAAAAAATATATTGTCATCCCTTTGAATTGGGCAGTTTTAACAATTTTCGTTTACTCCGTTTTCTAGTACCAGAGAATGTTAAATGTAGTGTTATCGGTAGGGCATGTGTTGGTTAGTGATCCACGTGCTCGCAGTCAATAACTTGCGGTTCCTGTCCCCCTTTCAGTGTGTGGTCATTACTTGATTCACTTTCCTTCCGGACTTCCCAATTACCTCACGCTTAACCATCCATCTCTTTTCATCCTCGCCTATTTCCATCCCTGCCATCGTACAGTGGCATGCGACAACTGTGTCCGACTCAGATAGCTCAGTGGCAACTGTCGTTGCCACCACATCGCGTCCGTCCTGGAAGTTGTAGTGTTTGAGTCCCTAAGATGGCGAATTTTTGACACAAGCTAGCTAGTTTGAATACAGGCGCTGAATGGAGCATAATTCTAGATTTCTCCTGATCTGATCCGTGTTTTCTTTGATCGTCTAAGGCCACTGTTGGAGCATAATCCTAACCGTCGGATGAAGGACTGCGCGAGATCTTTTCTTCCGATTCCTTGTCCTACTGACTCCTTTTTACATACACTTGTAGACACTGCACTACCATCCATGTAATATGTATTCGTAAATTCTATTTACATAGCTAACTTATGACCTAGCTTACAAACTAGATACTTACAAACTAATCTAAATCTACCTTGTCTTACATTCTAACTTAATCTGACACCGAACATTATTTACAGTAAGCAATACATACATATACACTTATAAAAACATACACTTATAAACAGGAGACCAGCTGGGAGCTTATATCTTGTCCTGGCTGGAGCGATGCTCAATTAGGAGATAGTTGGGAGGGGGAATCCCGCAAATCGACGTATTTTCACCGGATCTTAGTTTTAGCGGGAAGTAACTCCGGCAACTCCCGGGTGTGACGTACGATAGATTCACGGGGCGAATGACGAAGAGTAGTTAACGCAACCGGAAACTCATCCTACCCACCCAATCAGTGAGGCATCGGTGGTGGAAAGATTAGCGTGGCGGACAGTCATACCCCAGTTCGCGGGTTCAAACCCGATCGAAGCCGTGGATTGTCTTAAGTGCGAAAAGATCCCTCTTACGCCTTCCTTTGGAGGGGAAGTATAGCTGACAGTCCCATGTTGAAGACTTGCTGTATGTAAAATATCCTCAGGTCTAAAAGAAGCCTATGAGTGAAATTCAATTCGCCTGTTTCTTTGCCCGAGTAATACATTCTTTCTCCGCTACATGGTGAAAGGTTCATAGCTAAATTTGCGTGATCACTTGAAAGAGTAGCCCCAATGGCCTGATTCTCCCCACGTAAAATAAGGACTCATTAATTGAGCTGCTAAGCTGAGGTGCTAACTGACACTTTTGCCGAAAGAGACATTTAAATGTAGAACGGTTGTATGAGAGAGAATTATATCGCTGGTGCAATCTCGTGAGCGTACACTTACTACAAAGCATTATTTTCGATATTCAAAAGTTGGCATTAGATGCAGAAGGTGTTTTCTGCGTAGAAATTGCGGACAAGGCGCTCACGACACCCGTAACGAACATCGTAAAACTTCTGAATAGAGGTAAAAAAAGGTAGGTAAATTGTGATGATTGGCAAAGGGTGAAGATTACAAAGCTCATAGATGCAGGAAAATAGTATAAAAACTTCAAGGGGAACGCAGTTCAGCGAAAATATCCCCAAATACGGTAAGATGCGAAAGGTGCTATCTGCCGTGGGTTCTGCAGCAGTAACGGATTCAGTGTGTTTAGGGAGGAAGGTTCGAAGTCCTATTTTTATTCGTTACCTTCTTTTATTTGACAAAATTTGTTTAAATATTTATTTTTAGAACCTGAAATGGAATTTATCATGTAATTATTTAAACAATCATATTGTATAATACCATATAGACGCTATAAAAACAATATAAAATATAATAACAGTAATGTTTATTATTTAACAAAAATCTATGAAGACCCTCTGCGTAATAATCGGCTGGGTCCGCCCCTGCTGCACACCAAGAACATTAAACGAAACTAGTGAACACGTTACAAGAATCTCCCTTGTACTAAAGTTGCTTTGAATTGGCTTCCATTATGTTAACTTCACAAGTTAGTGTCAATTGATTGATTGATGGGTAGTATATAACAATAAACGTATTTAAACATTCAATTACTTCCAAATTCTTTGAATATTCCAATACAGATTTTATTTTATTTACTTTGTCTGTCAGACGCCAAAAGGTGATATCTGGCACATACAGTACCTTTTTCCTCTTTCAAACGTAGCAATGTTGATGCTGTACACACAATGAGGCAAGTAGAAACCGTTTAGACGCAAAACAGTCCAGAATTATCAATATTTCGATAATTAAACTTTTTTGTGTAATGTTAGGTCTGTAAAATTAGGTTGTCGGTTAGCACCTTTTGCTGGTGACCCCTTCAATTGATTGAGTGACTCGTTCAAGCTACCCATCTGGGCAATTACTAGGTGTACCAGCGTACTAACAACTAATGACTAAGATTTGCCTGCGCTCAGTAATAAGTATGAAACTCATCAAAATTATTTCGAGCATGTTTAGAGATATGACCAGTGTACTTGAATGTCGAGTTCTTTCCTGAGCTGGGGAAGAGGCTAGGGGAATGCGCTGACGCACACTCCGGTCAGAATAAAGCGCTCAGGGCTGAGTTTTTCACCCCAAGTAGGTCTAGTGACATTGTAGGGTTGCGATAGCGTGTGAACTCTGACATTCATCACGGGGAATTTAAGGGCTCTGCGACTCGATGAATTGCAACCGGTTATCATATCTTCCCTGAACTCTCTGCCGGCTGCAATTCTTCAACGAGATAACTCTCTTCCACACATTGCATTGCGTTTTGGGAGTATCTTTTTTAGAAAGAGAAACTACTCCTTGGCCCGGAGATTCTGGGTGCTGGTAGCATTTGTCTTACAGTGTATTTATAGAAAATATCTTGATGTTTTCACATCTCATTCTTTCCTTCTTACTTTCTTAATTCAGGTTCAACCTATGAAACTAAGTTCTTAGTTGTTCATACGTTACTATATTAAATAGATAGTACATTAAATAGACGTTACAATATAACTTAAATGTAAATAAACATTCGTATGGAATTAAAGGAAAAATATGAATGTATGTTAATGAAATTTGTCAGAGTAAATCATGTATAATCAGTTTAGAGAATGTTCAATAGTAATTTATCACTCAATAATTCTTTCTTAATTTTTGTGAGTACCTTGTACTAAATAAAATAACACGATCTTACCATTGTATAATTCGCCACATTATTCTTCGTGACAGTCTGATTTATGCCATATATTTTTGTTTAATTTATAGCTATGTATAATAGTAAATAAATTAAAAAATTTTTAGAAAGTATTTTTTATCAACAAATCTATTTTTGTATTCAAATATATAATCTTCAAGTTCTGACACATTGCAAAACAATAACACTGTTTTGCATAAGGAAAAGTGAGGTAAAAAAAAACGCGGACTCTAAATCCGACAGTCTGCCGGAACTCGCAAACAGCGCTCCATGTGGCGGGAGGCGAAAGTAATCGCTTCTCGAGTTCTTCGTGCTGCTTCGAGATTCAGAGCATCGATCCGCCGGCGGCCAATGCGACGGTCGACAAAGAAAACAGGCGGCCGTGGAAGAAATAGCTTAAAAGTTCCCAAGCGCCCGCACACGATCTTTTAAGGCGTCACAAATATCAATCCGAAACGAAAAGAAGTCACAAAAAAAGTGATGGAAGCGCCATCATTGTACTGGCTGCTTTCAATAAATCAACTCCGTTGTATTTTGAATGCCACTCTCCTTTAACCTATCGTTTTAGGTCAATACCCCACCGGTTTCCGACTTCGAGTTACTGTTAAATGGAGTGTGGTATGACAAGAGAAATGGCACTGTTAAAGATTCTAGAAAAAATCTATTATTGCGGAAGATAAAATCCAATTTGCCACCTATATAATGGGAAATGCTTCCTAAAAGATCAGGGCATTTGTCATAGAATATTTCGATGTTTTTAAAGAACAGAGAAAAAATATATTTTCAACTGGTGTAAAGAGATTATCTTTTAAGGAAATGTTATTCTAGTTGGAGAAACATTTATAATGTAAAAAGGGTTTATTCATTTTATATTCAACTCATTTCGAATCCTTTGTGTGGTAGAAATATTATGTGCAATAAACATAGAATGCTGTGTATACTTTTTTGAAAATACATTGTGTATTATTATTTTTACCTAATCCATCATTAGGAAAATAAGTATAAGAAGACTGGAGCTTAGACGATGGCATCTGACGGAAGTAATAAATAATTTCAATGAAATGTAATACTTTGGATATGACCTATTTTTACTTTTACTCTCTGTCATGAAAAGTGTTTCAGCTAAGTACGATTTTGTCCGGAAGGATGGCACAATTGTTCTTTATTTTCTTAATTGCAATGTGGGAATTTTGTATATAAGTGACTTTTTTTCCAAAAACTTAACTGAATACTTAACTTTACCAGAAATTGTCCGCCTTATTGAATTTTGTGATGAACTTCAAACCGTCATATTTTTCACCAGATGTGTGTGTCCTCGTATAGCGCGATTATAGAAACATGATTCAGGTGCATCAAAATTAGTGAAAATTTGAAACGTCATATCCTCTTACAAAACTTAATATTTTTTAAGTAAAATTATAAGTAAGAAATGTCCAAGATTTTAATAATAACTAATATTATTTTTTTAACTATCGCCAATCACAATGCGTTATTCCCTCTTCGTACGTTGTTCTCTCGCAAACGCCAAGTAGCTCCGTTTATAGTAGATGTTCAAACTTGTATTTGTTACTGAAATGAATAATTAAACTTCTATTTCTGAGACCCTCTAAATTACCTACGGGAAAAGCCGATAAGATCCCTATCCCAATAATGGCAGACTTGCCACCGCGCCTCCACCGCGGGAGAGAACGGAAGCACCAGCTGGGGCCTAACAGGACTCGAAGGACCAAGTGACTACCGGGATAAGGGGCCTCGCCCGCCAGCCAATCGCCTATGATGGGAGCAGGCTGCTGGAGATACGATCTCTCATCTGGGGGAATGGAGTGGCCTAAAGAGGGAAGGGAGGGACGGGAGGATCATTCTCCCCAGAGCATCCCCTCACTCCGCCCCAAGATACGCCAAGTGTGAATGTATTTCCCAGATGGGCTGCGGCGTTCCAGAAGCCGCAGAGATTCCTTGCGTGCGTCTAGTGGGAGTAATCCAACGTAGGACTGGAGATAGGGAGGTGGAAAATGTGCCATTAATCTTACGTACTTGTGGCATATAACTCAAATAAAGTAAACTATACAACTGTTAATCTTAAAAAGAACACACAGATTGTAGATATAAAGTTAATAATAATTAAAAGTAAATATAGAACGTTAAAAATACTTCAATAAGATTAAACCCAAAGGAACAAGCGCACTCTAAAGTCATTACTTGCAATGTGTGGTCTATTAGGTTTGACATACAAACATACGCAATCATTAGTCGAACTAAGAAAATCTAATATGGGAATATTTTCAACAGAAACTGACAAATGTTGGTGAAGAAGGTAGGTAATAGGAATAATAACTGAATCTTACAGGCTTCTGTATTACAGAATATGTTTAATAGTGTAGTAATGTGGTAAGTGCTGATAGAATTGGATGTAAGTTAATCCAGAGATGCTTAAATCCCTAAATGAAATTGAGTTTATGGGGTCACGGTTTTCTCTTCAATCAATTTGCCATATCTGTTCAACAAGCTGTCGTTTGATGTCTTTTGATTTCCGGTTACCGATATCACTGTGTGTAAGTCACAATGTCTGCGATGCAAATAAACCAATCTGACACATATGCGATAATGGAAATAATGGCTAATCAAATTTGCATAACTTATTATTTCCTAAAGCGGAGTTCATCAAAATGAAAGAGCGAATGGAGAAGAAAGGACTTATTTTAAAACAGATATGTTGATTAACTTCAAAAACAGTATGTCTTTATGGTTATGATAGTCTCTTGATTCTGTTTTCAAATTTGCGTTAAATAAAGTGCCTGGTTGTATCACTGCCCTTGATTTTCGTTTAATGAAGATGTCTTGCTCACTCCATTCATCCAGTTTTTCGCGACGTGAAACTTTGCACTATCTATTGCATGCAACTCAACGAGGACTTTGTGTTCTTTTTCCTCGGTTTTGACCCACCGCTATGCAAAATAACCCACACAGAGCGTCCATGGAACGTTGCTTCATTTGCATGTACAAATTTCGTTGCCGCCGCGAGAGGGAAATCAATGAAAAATAATCAACTCGTGCACACACGCAAACTTCACGTATGAACGCATACATAGCACGCCTCAACTGTCGAATAAGTACTAACCTGGAAGCTATTCAATTTTGTGTCCAGCAACATACCAGTGCTTGTTAGACGTTTTTGCTAATATGCCCCACGTGCAAGTTTTTGACTAATTGGCCTATAACATAAAAAGGCCCACTAAAAGACGGTCTTAAATAAAAATCTTATACACTAATCAATACATAACACTAATATAGAAATAATAAAGTAAATTATAATTATTTGTCGATAATTTTGTACAATACGCGGGTTCACTGGAACACTCAATTTGTTTGCACGTTGTCGATGACCGGCAGTGTCATCGATCGCATATATTTACTATAAAAATTCCGCTTGTTTACCCCTCCCATCTCTATGGTGATTTATGCTATCATTACTCTAACATCATATAGTATCTTCGTAGTCCATCGTATCAATCCTGTTAATCGCGTATATCCCTAAGGCTTAGATATCTCCGCCGTAATCTTTAACATAATTTCCTGCGTCTCTGAGATTGTTTCATAAAGTTTGAGCAATTGAAACAAAATATAATCTTTATTTTCCATATTAATACTAATAATTTAAAGATATGTTGCTGATAATGTCCACCATAGCCAGTTAGAACCCCATTATAAGTAATAAAAAGACAACGCCTTCTATCATTTCAGTTACTGTTATACCCAAGTTCAGTGGGGAATTGATACTCGATTTAAGCCGTTAACTTTTAAGGCGAAAATATCCTTCGATCACCTTCCTTCGGATGGAAAGTAATGCGCTGTGCCATGAAGCAACGTCAGGCCTAAAAGAAGCTTCCGAACTAAATTATAATCGGTTATTTCGTCGCCCAGGTGATTCTTTCTTTCGCTGCTAGATGGCGAAAGGAGCTTAGGAAAATTTGTGAGCAAGAGCCGGCCTGTTGGCCTGTGCCTCGACAAGTAAAAGAGAAAATTGAACTCATTTTTTCCCTAATGGGCGACGCGCGTATTTTATATCCTATCTTCAATAAACATACTGATAAATTCTTACAAAGATGTGTGTCAAAATTACAAACACAAATACTAAAATAAATTAGATTTCTTTTGGGAGCTTAGCAGTGTCAACAATTGCAAATAGCACAATATTTCAATTGAAGGTTCTTTCAGGGTCTCTCTAAAAGTGTACAACAGTAGTAATTAGTGAAAAGATACAGAAGCTGAATTGTAAATACACGGTCAGCTTAAACCAAATAGACTATCAATGAGTAAAATACTGACATTTTATGACGAACATGTGTCACAGTCCAAAATATTTTGTAAAAATAAATGTACGAGGAAAGGATATAAAATAATAATAGTAACTGCAATAATAATAATAATAATAATAATAATAATAATATAATAATAATAATAATATAATAATAATAATATAATAATAATAATAATAATAATAATAATAATAATAATAATAATAATAATAATAATAATAATAATAATAATAATAATAATAATAATAATAATATGAGCGATAGATGAGGACAGCCTTCAAGAGATAAGACCCAGCTGCCCGCTTCCGTAGAAGATGCCTGTACAGGCGGACCGCGAGCACGTACGTGCGGTTTCTGGGAACACTTGACCTAATCTTCAATACACACGCTGATAAATTCGTGGAACGATGTGTTTTAAACTACTAAATTAAATACTAAAGGAAATTATATTTCTTCAGGGGGCGTATCAGTGTCAACAATTGCAAATAGCACAATAATGCAACTGAAAGTCCTTACAGGGTCTCTCTATCATTCCTTCGCAGTCCCTAAAGTATCGCGGTTAGAACCTATTACTGATAATAGAGGAAAATTTGAAATAAAAAATTTACATTGAGTATTAAAGAAAGTGAATTTTGTTGAACTTCTCAATCTAATGAATAATTAATGTGATAGTTTGATTCCATCCCGTCACTTTTGACGTTACTCTAAATAAAGAATAATCTTAGAACCACTCCTGTATTACTCGGTCGTTCGTCCTTCCAGCCGTCCGTCTCCTGTGAGCACACGTGCCCACTTGAGAGTCTGACAGCATGCTCTGACATGACACGGCAATTCCTCGCGTAGCGCCAATTTCAGGCGATGACCTCATCTTCATGAGCTTGTGCTTGCACTTGCTAATCATTAAACATTATTTGACGGAAACCAGACACTCCTGTTCCTAAGAGCTCGATGACACATTCGTGGCTGTCGCTATGACTCTAGGTTGTGATTCCGGACGGTAGCGAATTTTTTACACTACTTAGACCGCTAAGTCGAATTCATCCTCTTCCTGGAGGAGAATTCTAGCGGCCGACTGCTCTGATCGGTATTTTCCGTGGTTTCTCCGATCAGTAACAGGCGAATGCCGGAACAGCACTCTTAACAAAGGGAACCGCGCTTTCTCTTCCTCTCTCGTTCCTCGTACTATCCTCTCCCCTTACACACACACATACACGCATACACACACATACACGCATACACGTATACACACACATACACGCATACACACATACACACACATACACAATAACACTACTACTATTGCTTGTACTGCATTCAACGTTATCTAATGAATATTTAATAATATTGCATATCGTCTTGATCACCTTTTAATACGACCACTATAATAGGTATGGGAGGACTAAACCTTACAAAATATCAGTTATTTTCAGCTAGTTTAATATCCCAAATTCCACTACAAAACATTTTATTCATTACAAATTCAGAACTTTATCTTGGCATTTCCCGTCAATAAATTCCTCTTCCTCCTTCTACTTGTTGAGATTAAATATTCGCATTTTTTAAATTTTACGCCGATAGTGGTTACTCTAACAGTTGACGTTATGTCTCTTGAGAGAAAGAAATAGTAATCAAGTATCTACAAGAAATGCCTGATGTTCGACACAATGATTGATGACATGATGATTGAATTATGATGACATGATGATGACATGATGATATGATGATTGAATGATGACACAATGACACATTGATGTTCGACACAATGATTTGCCCAGAACATTGCACGCCAAGTCATTTCACCACATTTCAATCGACAGGCTATAGTTTGGACATTGTGGTTGCCGCAGCAACCCTCTGCACTTTCTGTGGTCTCTGGATCGTGTTTATATGCGAAATATCAGTCCAATAATACAATGAGCTCGCTCAACATCTGTTTTTTTTAGCATTTCTCACACTAAATCATTATTTGTAGAACGTTGAGAGAATAACGGAGGTTTTACACAGATTCATTAGAGCATCCAATATATTCTTCCTAATATTTACTGTTTGAATTAACATTCGATATTTAACCAATAAAACGCTGCAGTAGTGTTTATGAAAGTGGTCTGAGTGGACAATACCTATTAGAAATTTCTGTGGTGTATCATAATTCCAATGAAAGGTATTTGTTTTTAAAATTACAATAAAATATTTTTTCCACACATTTATTCCAGTTTCGTGTCGTATACAGCACCACAACCATTACGTATGTTCTACACTCACCACTCGGATTCTGTCACATTTATTGCGAGTGGGACTGCCCTTCGGTCTTTAACAAGAAGTCTTTAACATGACAAACCTCTTCTCCTGCGGGAGCCCACTGAAGGGATTGTAAGGAACTTTTCAAAATATTATAAATTCCAAGAATTTTCACCTTCCCGATAGTTTCCAGTTACCTACTAAGTTGCAATTGACGTAACCCACTATATATACGTTTTTTTTATTTTCGTTACATCATTATTTGTTTTTCTTTCTCGCCTTAATATATACGTAGTCGAAAAAAATATTGTAACCGTGCGGCGGAAATCGGCAATTTTTCAACAGAAAAACTCTTACTATTGGTCCCTAGTGTTATGTTCGGAATAATACATGCTTTAACCAACACAGATTTATTAACACAGAAAGTACATCAGGTACACTTCCAGAACCAAAAGAATGTACCAAATCACAACAGCCAAAGTCGAATACCAAATGTCCAGGAGATGTACAAAAACTAGCAGGGTCTAACAGTTAATCAATATCGAATTCCAAATAACTTGCCGGGCCAACAATCGCTTATAACACAGTTCGTATCTCCTGGCTCAACTACACACAATCACCAAAACTCTAGCGCTCTCAGTCCGGGCTGGCGGCGCCCGTTCTTAAAGCGGGCGGCGCTGCAGATTCGCAACCCGGCTGCTGGCTCTCCGGCCAGCTCGTCACTTGGGATTGGGCGGCGTTTTCCTTGCTCCGCTGCCTCCGCCGACTCCCTTAATTGCCGCTGAGCGCTGCCCTCTAGGCGCGCTCTTCAAACGATGTTCACAGCCGCGACACCTAGTAACAAAAAACTGGATAAATTGATTGACTGATTGATTTTTTCGTGTTTCCGGGCGCGTCAACTACTGTGGTCATTAGTCCCGTTAGTGTAGTGCATGTTTTTTTTCTCGGGAGATGGCGGTGATCTTCCCTCGCTGGATGGAGAGATCCGGCGCCGACCTACCGTCGGCTAGTGGGGTTTCCCCCTAACCTGGACTCTCCCACCAGCGGGGCACCGCCCCAGCCGGGACAAGCTCTAAGCTCCCGACCGGTCTCCCGGGATATGTGGTAGTGTAGTGCATGTTAGTGTAAGTGTGTAAGGGAGAGGATAGGACAAGGAAGAGGAAGGACAGATCGCGCGCGGTCCGTGGCCCGTTTGGTAGGGTACTGCTCCGGCATTCGCCTGGCGTTGATCGGAGAAACCACGGAAAACTACCGATCAGAGCAGCCGGCCGCTAGAATTCTCCTCCAGACAGCAGCTGAATTCGACCTAGCTGAAAAGCTAGTGTCGAAAATCCTGCCGCCGTGGGGAGTGGGAACCTAGGACCTCCCGGTTAGAGGCGCTGCAGTGACATCAGTTGATGCACTGAGCTACCGTTACCGGTCTGGATAAATCTTGTTCCTATGTCGTCAATTAGGTTCTCTAACACATTGTATAGCGAGAATCAACGTTTTGAAGCTTCTTGGTACCAAAAACTCCATGTATGGCGCAAAGTCTCTGTCTATACGTCCATTTCTGGTCAACACTAGTTTTGAAACCGTTTGGATGATAAGTGTCCAAAACTCACATTCTCCTATCGATATGAATAAACTCGAAAGTCGCAAAGTACATTTTGATTTTTGGGAATATTACTTTCACATGGAGTCTCAATAACATTTTGGACATTTTCTCATAAATTGCCACAAATATTATAATTCATTTTGTCTTCGAATACCGTAGAGAACACTACACAATTTTTTCTTGCAAAAACTGGTAAAAAATGGTTCTACTCTGGTTCCTGGCGAGCTTTAGAAAATACAAAAAAATACATTACAAAAGTAGAATATTGATGCTATAGACTTTTTCTTAAATAAATCTCTTCTATAAAATTAGGCATTTAAATATAGTGATGAATGTTTTGAAAAAAACTATTGTTTTTGCGTAACTTCTCTACAAAATTAATGTTATTTATAAAAAATCTCATGAAGTGGCTACAGATTTTTTATTAATGTTTTTTGCAAAGATAGAACAATGGACGCTTAAAAATGACGCTGATCTCGTTATCGTTGAACTCTCTGAATTTTTGAAAATTGAAAAAAGGTTAAAAATAATGCGAGTAAGAATATGCTATTGGAGCACCAGTGGTTACGTATAGTATATGATACTGATAAGTTTCCATACCGAACAAAGGGACAGTGAAACTCGTATCTGATTTACTATGTTTGCCACCTCAAATACCCGCAAAACTCTATCTGGGCAACGCCGTATTTGTTGAGAGTTTGGGTGCCTTTGCTAGCATCAGCTTCGTGAGAGTTTGCACGCCCTTGCTCAAGGCAGATTCAAAGGGCAAAGCGCCCACGGAAGGGATAGAGAGCCAACAAATTCAAGTCGTAAATTCTAGAAAGCTGCTTCCTTACGGACTCGAGACAGCTGATAACATACGGAGCTCTTTCGTTATTTTAACTACTTTATTAACCCGGTGGGTTTTGTTGAGAAGGTAGATTTTCGAAGAAGCAGTGCAGCAAAAGTCACATTACCCACACTGCTGCCATGAATACCTTCACTGGCCGCGCCTAGTTGCGGAGAGTTAGGCTCCCTTTGCTAGCGTCGGTTACGAGGTCCGCTTCTCTGCAAAGGGCTTCACGAGGGAGGGAGGCATGTGGCCACAGAGAGAGAGAGAGAGAGAGAGAGGGGGGGGAAGGAGTGAGAAAGGGACGAGGGGTAGTCCTTTGCTTCTCTCACAACTAAGGCGCTGAAGGGAGGTCGGTGGCTGCGTTAGATGTGAGGTCGGGTCAGTTGCGTTGCACGTAGAGATATGGCGCACTTCAATGCAAATATGTGTCTCAGTATCAAAATTGTTCAAAATAACTATTCATCAATAGAGCAATATGCATTTAAAGGTTGACAACGGCAGAAAATATATTATACAAAATACACCAATTTTCCGGTCTACTAGTTTGTAACTGAAGGCGAATCACAAAAAGAGAGAGGAAAGAAGCCAATTTGACCTAAAAGATATTTATTGCTTAATAAAATTAATATATATTGCAAGATTAATTATAACTTGAAATTGACTCTCATAAAACGTACTTGAGTATATTTCTATGATTGTATTGCATTACAAGGAAAAAGTTAATGTTTTTTAACTTTTTTATTCGTGTTTATTTACTTCGTTTATTAATGTTTATTATAAGCAAAAAACTATCGAAGTTTTATTCTAAAAGCTATTTCGTTGATATCGGTGTCTTTATCTTAATTACTTTTGAAAGAGAAACATTAAAAAAAATTACGTCTTGATCTGAGAAGAAAAAATTTCCTTCTAACATAGTTCTTATTAATACTTTTCGGTTTTTGCATGACTTGATCAGTAACTAGAATAACTTACCTTGCCATTGTTTCTGAAATTCATTGCTGTCTCATCAGAGCGTGCTGTTGTATAGTTTTGTGATACCATCATATGGTTCCCAGAAACCTTTCTCCAAAACGCACCATATATCTCAATCATCATGATTTCAAAACTCATTTATAGCATACCCTAATAAGAGAACATCAAGTTCAGAAACGGCAAGCTAAGCTAAGTTTGTTATTGGTCAACTCCTCGTCAAAAATTCCAAGAGAATTAATTGCTTGGTAGTCAAATATTTAAAAAGACAATTAGTATTGAATTTCCTTGTATTCACCGTACAGATGTAGAAGGCATATCTACGGAATGTAGGCAATCTGCTTTCGGATCTTCTTACAAATAGTCTTAACCAAATTTCACGCCAATTACCCATCTACCCTATTCTGGTCACCTCCAGCGCATTATCAATTCGCTTTTGTTGAACTCAATTGATTTAGTACGTGAGTGCTCGCACGTGTGTCATCAAATAAATTGCTTAAGTGTTTTTATGACCTCCCCAGTGGTAACACTGCGAATATGATGTTCGGCTCTTCACCTCATTAGTAACTGGACGTTGAACTATTTAAAGCTGATGTTCCTTACATTCACGATAAACGGATGTAGAAAAGCGTCTATGTAAAGGAAAAGTTGTAGAGAAAGTCACGTTCAAAATATGTACGGATTTTATTTACTTTACTAAGTATATTTCTATACAGATCATGTATTTGACAATATGTAATATCATTTATTTAATATAACCTTCAACGTCTTTGTTAACAGCATTTACCACAATCCACGTCTTTAGACGACAGTTGTTACCTTATCCACTCCGCCTTAATATCTTTACCTCATTTTCCTCATCTGCCCGGCAGCTATTTTTCATCACAATAACAATATTGAGTACGTATGTTATGTGATAAACTGAGATAAGTTATACATTTGTTGTACAATATTTTTTGCTAATATTTGTACTATAAAATAACAATATTTTATATTGTTTAACGTGTTTTTAAAACTTAACATTGTGAATATTTATTGATAGATTATGTAGTCAAATTACGCATTACTCATAATCAAATATCGTTGACACTCTCTTGACTTTAATAATTAAAGCGGAAAGTCAAAACGTACTACATTACTGTTCTATCATGGGATTGCCTTGCACTGAATATTTCAAATGCTGTTATTACGTATTATATTTACTCTTTATGTAAGATGTATTGTTACGGTTACAGGATAATTTCTGATTCATTTTACCCAGCCTTTCACTAAATGATTAAGTCATTTATTATGGGAGAGGGGAGTTTCATTTTCATCCTTCTACTGAGTTAAATAAAATCACCCAATTTATGAAACAAAGCATGAAATTCACTATCGGTACGCAAGTGTTCTTTTTTAAGCCAATGGCAGAAATGGGAAGTACTGAAAAGAGGGGCCACTTAGTTGTTTTTTATTGATTTTTTCGTGTTTCCGGGCGCGTCAACTGCTTCGGTCATTAGTCCTGTTAGTGTAGTGCATTTTTTTTCTCGGGAGATGGCGGTGATCTTCCCCCGCTGGATGGCGAGATCCGGCGCCGACCTACCGTCGGCTAGTGGGGTTTCCCCCTAACCAGGACTCTCCCACCAGCGGGGCACCGCCCCAGCCGGGACAAGCTCTAAGCTCCCGAACGGTCTCCTACAGATCAGAGCAGCCGGCCACTAGAATTCTCCTCCAGACAGCGACTGAATTCGACCTAGCTGAAAAGCTACTGTCGAAAATCCTGCCGCCGTCAGGACTCGAACCTAGGACCTCCCGGCCATTTAGTGATCAACATTGCAAACAACATGATATATTTTTAATTATGAAAATACACTCTTGACTTAAAAATAATATAATAAATATATTTCAGGGAGAAAGATTATACAATGTAGCAAACTTAGTCCTTTTGTTGTTACACCATTTTACCTGAGTAGCATGATCAACTCCCCGTAGGAATGTAGGTTTGTGCTGATATATCGCTTGTGTGGAATTCGTGGGATGTGTTTATTTCGCACGTTGTATGTCCCTTTGCCTGCAGAGGTCTCTGGGGTCGTTTGAGGAGCGGGGAGAGCGTGTCAAAGCCTTCCCCCTCCCTCGCCGTGCTCCCGTCCGCCATGGAAGCCGCATGCCGGGAGGGTTGGGGAGGAGCGACGCGAGTGGGGGAGATGAAATAACGGGGTCGACCAAGCATGGAAGGAGATGGGGCGATTGATTGATTAGTCGTTAGTCGGTGTTTCCGGGGGCCCCGACTGATCACGAGTCTCATAAGTGGAGTGCATATCAAAACCAGAGTCCGGCTAAAACATTTTTTCTGCCGCAACTTCGCTGTTTTCCGGCGCACGATGACACAACTTTCTCTTCTTACGAAGCACTTCGTAAGGCGAGAAAGTGAAAAGAGCTTGCTCTGTTCGTTCGCCACTAGAATGTGAAATCCGCGTCGACCTACGCGTCAGCTATGGAGGTTTCCCCTTCCAGGTACATCCCCCAGCGGGGCATCGCCCTGTTCGAGACAAGCTTCCGAGTGGTCACCTTCAATGTGTCGTGGTGTATTACATGAAAGTATAAGTGTAATTATAAGAGGTAGGTGTATCTTTGAAACAAGAGGAGTATAAAAGATGGAGTCTCCCCTTAAACCATAAAAAATCGGAATATATGATAGCAGGAGAAAAACAATATGGGTATCTGGACATCGCTACAGGGGAAATTAAACAAAGTGAAACATTTATGTACGTTGGAGTTACCCTCTCCTCGAAGGAAAGAAGCTCTGATGACATTTTCAACAAGATAGGACGGGGAAGGAGAGTGATAAGACAATTAATATCTATTCTCTAGAGCAAAAGCATCACAAAATGAAAGAAGGCTCATATCTTTAAGACTATCGTACAAAGAATAAGTACCTACGGAGCCGGAACATGGACATTAAACAAAAGGGATAAATGTAGGTTGATGACCCTTGAAATGGACTACTGGAGAAGGTGCTGGCGGGTGTCCAGGTTGGATCATATTAGAAATGAAACAATAAGACAGATGAACGCGGAGAGCAGGATTTTGGATACAATGGGAACAAAACGATTGAATTGGTATGGACAACATCTATATATATATATATATATATATATATATATATATATATATATATATTATGATAGGTGTAGGTGATATATATATATATATATATATATATATATATATATATATATATATATATAGGTGTAGGATAATACGTTAAGGATGAGGAAGGGAAGATCGCGCGCGGCCCGTGACCCGTGTGTTACGGTGCTGATGCAGCTCAAGGGGATCCCAATCCTTCCGGAGCGGGAAGAGGGGCGAGACCCGGGGTCGAAATGACGACGAGCGAGACGAATTGCGCGATGAGTCGCTGAGAAGGCTTGAGACGAGGCAAAGCGAGCCGAGGAATGGGAGACGGGGGGGCCGCATAGGGAGACGCGAGGCGCAGAGACAAGAAGTTGGGTGGATTGATTAATTATGGGTGCGTTTACAACAAAGATCAATTGTCCCGTAAGTGTAGTGCATGTCCTTTTCGCGGGAAGTTGGTTTCATCCGTTGGTAGGCGAGAACCGGCTCTGATCTGCAGGTCGGCTAGCGGGGTTTAGTGTAAGTGCTTGTGTGTGTGTAAGTAAGGGATGAGAATAGGACAAGGAAGAGGAAGGAAATATCGTGCGTGGTCCGTGACGCATTTGTTAGGCTATTGCTCCGGCATTCGTCTGCTTCTTCTTAGCTCTTTGGTTGACTCTCAGGTGGATCTTACGGCGCCTAACTTCTTCCACTCTTCTCCATTGTTCCAAGTCCAAGGAGGTATCTGCCATCCAGCCATTGTCTTCTCTATGTTGTCTCTCCAACCAGGTCGCGGCCGGCCTCTTTTCCTTATTTCTCGCGGTTGCCAATCCAAAAGCTTCTTTGGAAGTCTATTGCTCTGCATCCTCTACACGTGTTCAAACCACATCAGTTGTTTCCTTTCAATTTCGTGCACTATATCATGCTTCAGGCCCATCATTTCTTTAATTATTTCTTTTCGCATTTTCTCTCTTCTTAAGATGCCAGCGTATCTTCTAAGGAAGTCCATTTCCATGACCCTCGACGTTGTTTTCATTTGTTTTGAGAGTTGGCATATCTCATCACTATACAGTACAATTCAGCAACTATACAGTTTGCATTATTACTCTATATATCATTAGTTTTGTTCTTTTACTTATATTCTTCGTCTGCTTTTGATTGTAAAACCACGGACAAATTACCGATTAGAGCATCCGGCCGCTAGAAGTCTCCTCCAGAGAGCGACTAAATTCGCCCTAGCCATGATGTCCTGAGCCTCGTTCGCCGATGTGAAGAGGTTGGGAGAAGAGGAGCTTGGGGGCGTAGCGGTAATAAGTGGGGCAAGGAGAAATGGGTAAAATCGTGGGGAGAGATGGAACGGGAGGTGTAGGTCGAGGAGTGTCGGGTCGAACCGAAATGAAGGCAAAAGTGGAGGAAACTAGAGGCATTGCCAGGTGACATTGGATTGCTTAGACAGAGCAGAATGTGCCAGTGCTGGCCAAGTGGGGAAGACTGCCAAAAGGGAGGTTCTGCGGTCTACATTTTACTATTTTAAACGTATTCTATAATAAAGAGATACGCCTTTTTTCGATGGGATGTGGAGGAACGAAAGTCGGTACAAAACTTGTAGATTCATGTTAACGTTCTTCAAAAACGGTCCATTGTAATCAAGTGCTTTTATTTCTTCACATTCCGCTACATGAACACCAATGGGTGGGTGTATGTGTGTGCGTGCCTGAGAAAGAGGGAAGAAGATTTTACGGCGGACAACGGAGTAATCTGCAAAAGAATTGTTGGAAACATTAATACATTTTAGAGCTAATGGTATATCTTTTTGGCAATATATTATATACATTTTCTGCCAGTTCATGTTGAAGTATTTTGTCAGATTTGAATGGGACGGCATTTTATCAAGATTTCCTCTACTTCGGTACTTTCTGAGGGAGATGAAGTGGGTATCCCGCATCGTTCTTTTTCTTTTTTTTCAAAGAACTAGTTCAAATTTTACTATGTCGATCCGAATGCACAATATTCGAATGTCAACTGACAGTTTGCAACGATTTTGGGTAGGCATAGCCGTAAGACAATGCGGGAATTTACACGACGGATTTACCCATGAACAAGTGTTCGAATTGGATACGTTTTCATGCTTCGAGAGGCGTACATTCGATAATCGATGAAAGACCAAACCACCTCTTAAGTCTTCTAAATGTTCTAATAATAGTCCTAATAATAGTTCTCATAAAATCCTAAACGAAACGGCTTCTAACCTAAACAAATATATAGCAAAAAACCTAAGGTGTTGTTAGTCACTGACACACCTTTCATTGCTAAACGACTCTTAATGCATTTTTATATTGATCCTTTTATTCACCCATCCTGTCATTCTTTGAATAATCCGCATTCGATTCATTCATTCATTATTTCTGCTCTAGATCTCCAATAACCACGCAGCAGTTCAAACGACATCACAGCTTTCGACGTATTGTGTGGAGCAGGTCACACGCAACGGGAAGGGGGAGGGGGAGGGGGCGTTGCCACGCGAGGCCAATCATCCGCGCGTCACGCACCTGCCTTTGGCCACGCCCACCCCCACACCCCACCCCACCCCACCCCCACCTGCGCCTCTCACGGTATTCGTGGAAATGCTATTATCGCGTCAGAGCAGCTGTTTTGTCAGCCCGCTCATCGATTTCTTCCGCGCGCCGCCGCCGACGCCGCCCCCTCCGCCTCCACCTCCACCGCCGCCGCCCCCTCCGCCTCCACCTCCGCCTCCACCTCCACCTCCGCCTCCGCCTCCGCCTCCGCCTCCACCTCCACCTCCACCTCCGCCTCCGCTACGACCGCCGCCGCCGCCACCGCCGCCCGGCCGCTTGGACGAATCGGGAGCGCGCGGTTGTAATTTGCGGGCGATGGGCGCTTTGGCCTTGCCTGGAAGTGGAGGGAATTGGTAATGATGTTGTGTGAGTGAGGAGTTCAGAGGTGGCGAGGAGTTCGTTGTCTCTTGCTCTTGTGATGCCGCCTCAAATGTGTTCGATTTTAGTCTCGAGGTCATTGCTTAGAAGAAAATCATCCCAAATGTCTTAATGTTAAACTGTCGTTTCAATTGTAGAATATTATATATCTTGTTGGTTACAGATAACTAGGGAACGGATTTTCATGTAATTACATATTTTTACAGCAACTAGATACCTGCATTCAATAACATTTTTTTAGAGTTTACGGAACATTCTGTATGAATTATGATGTATCTGTATGAAAGATGCGCGTTTGCATTATATGTTACGGCATAAACTTTCTTACAAATCAAATCAAATGCTGCTGCGCTTCTATGACCCATATCTTTGCCAAGATCCGGCGTCCCCTCCCCATATCTTCGCCATAATTTCTCACCCCACCGCCCGCTTGTTGGGCACTCGGAGACTAAGATGAAAAACAGCACATTCGTTAATCGATCGAAAACTAACAAATATATTTTACAGAAAATTGTCTTTCCGCATTGTCTTTCCGCGGGGTCGGGTGGGGGGGTATATTCCGTTTAACCCCCTACTCCGTGATCCATCACTGGCTACACGGTACTACTATTCATTTCAACACTGGCTCCTCGTAAACATTGTAATATATGCTATGAATACATTTTAATTTTCGAATAAAATTCTTACCTGTGGTGAAGTGTAGTGTACAATTACTTTTGTAGAGGTAAAACGTACTTTCCCTCACTCCGAATTCCCGTTAAAAACTGATTGGAGACTTCCATTGCTCGGAAAATGCTTGTAATGAATTTAAACACAATAATGAAATTTTATTTTACATTTTTTTATATTTTTTCTTGCATGTTTTGGAATAAATAAATAAATACATAAATATGTATTTATTGCATTTTTGCAATAAATTGCAATTTATTGCAAATTTGCATTTTTTATTGCAAAAAATTCCGTTTCCTACAGATAACACATTGCAATTGACCTCTTCAAGATCATGAATACCTTATCTTGGTATTGAGTTGAATTAGCCAGATACTTCCTATTTCACATTTCTGGCGACAAACCTTTTATTTCTCAATTTTCTATAGGTTACAATTGAGAAAAGATTTTGGAGCGCTCTTCTGCTCTGGATTTATGATTCTTCTTGCCCGATAGAAAAGAATGTTAACCCCTTGTAGCAGAAAATCATCATCTAAACCCTGCAATGGTCTCTGTCATCATTCAGATTTCCATAAAGTTTCAATTATACTGTAATGTTATTGAGTGATATCTCGTAAGGGATACAGCTTTTATTTTATTGTATTTTAAAACTATGATCCGTTCTTATTCCTGCGAGTCCTATTGGCCCAATATGTTGGGAGTGTTGGATATTGGTACCAAAACGCGTAATGCGTTTGCTCACGTTTATTACATAAAATATAATTGGGTAAGATAATGAGCGGTGATTAAAAATTTTTTTGATAAACCTATTTAAACATATATATCAATCAAGAAGCATGTTATGGCCCCAGATACTAGTTTCAACACAAAATATAGGCGCTACGTTTTATATTCTGAACAGTGATTTGTAAAATGACCCTCACAAACAATTTGACCACATGATTGTGTTTTCTTGTCACATTTTGATAGACAAAATTTGCGTACTTTCCTTTTGCAAGCTTATGTAATATGGCTGTGACTTGACGTTAGAGGGTATCTTCCTCTCAGCAGTGACCGCTGATTCTTTCCTTGGATGACGCTTTCTAGTTTTTACATAAATAAAGCCATATTATTATCTCAATCCTGAAGATAAATTCTTCTCTTATCGATAATATTGTTGTTTTACTGTGGACTGATTTTTCGCCAGAAAAAGGACAAATATACTATTTAGTATCAAGAATATTGTGGAATAAACGAATGATTAATTTTCCTCTTCCATCTATAAGTGAAAATAAGTTTGACTCGCGTGGCCACTACACCCTTTATTGTATTACAGACTAGTTGGCTTCTTACCTTCTCTGTTGCTTACTTCCTTTCTGTTATGCGCTGTGCTCATCAGAACAATGTTTCAGTTCTTTGTAATAGAGGGTTTTAATGTAATGTCTCTGGTACAGTAGAATTGTAAACGTTATTCCGATTCGTCTCTTTTTGTCTCTACCATAGTAATTTTACGCTGAGAAGACTTTACCCCTACACGTGATAATGTGAAAAAATTATCGCATGAAACATACTGACCCCTTAGCTCGTGTGTACCTGGATTTCTCATGTGTTTGACTTGAAAGTTTTCCTGTATTGACCTATGGACTCAAACAGTAGGAATTAGCACTATCACACCGATTCCACATTTTGATCCGTTACTTCACCGGGTTTCTTGGGATGTATTGCTCGACTGGACAGCGACTTCTAAAACCCACAAGCTGCTCATCAACAATCGCATTTCTTCCAGAATTATAAAGCTTCGAAAATATTTCTTTCCTGGGTTCCTTGTAATTTCCTATGAGTGCTTGTAATCTGCTCTCCTCGCCCATCCACTCAATTTGTCGAATCGAACTTACGAGAGTCAATAAACAATTTTGAGAGACTTTGTAACAAAAGAAACGGGGCTACAATCTGGGTTCCACCAGCTCTTCCTTGGGTCAGCAAATAATCTACAAACACCACCGAACCACAAAATATCAATATATGTTTCCAGTGTAATTGCATCTAAATTTCTTTTAGTTGTCACCTTACACACCTTTTGTTTTTAAAGACGATGTCACTCAAGTTATTGTTCGAAATTACTTCAAATATCATGTTATATCATATCCTCTGAAGATCATATACCCCGTTGCGCTAGGTTTCAATTTGATTAGGTTTTCAGAGAATGTTCTACTACATTGTGGAAAAGATTCTGCACTTTCTTGATTGATATCTTTCTTTCGATTGAATATTGTCCCTAGTATCCTCGCTTTCTGAAGTGTATAAGTCAGATTCCGGGGTAAGGTGTATGCTGTCATCAATTGAATGATTTGTTTCTTCCCAAATGCAATTATTACTGTCAGATGCATTCTTTATGGTTTAAAGTATATTCCTCAATACAAACTCTACTTTCTTTTCTTACAAAACTCGCTTACTATTCTTACACAACGTTCCTGAAATACAGTGAGAAAATTATATACCACCAATTATATACCGGTAGTAGCAGGGAAAATGCAACATTTTAATTTTCAGAATACAAGTTAGAAGAACAAATAAACAATTTATCGATTTTAGGATTTTAGGAGGCGTACAATGCTAACAAAAACAACACCACACAATTCCAGGCACTAAGATTTACAAATAAAGGAGTTAAGTTGAGTTACAGTTTGTTTTGAGACATATTGACCAAGGAAAACTGGAAGGTTAAAAGTGGAAAAAACAAGAAGAAGCATTATGTAACAAGTTTCTATCAATTAAAATTGTCATTTTACATAAGAGATGACCTTGCTTGGAAATCAACAGAAAAGCAACAGGTTGCAGTTTAACGACGGACTCAGTTCGGTAAGACGGATTGAGTTAATGGACGGTAGCATGTCGAGCATTTCATCTTCTGCATGGTGCCCTTATTTCGGGATTACGAGAAGAATCAGATACCAATGATATCAGCTAACTGAAGTGATAATCCGTCACCTCGGTGCCAAAACAGAACTAAAAGATGAAGAAACAAGAACCTATTTAATAAAGAAAGGTGTTGTCGGGCGACTGCTGTGATTATTTGACTAGGTGTTGCTAGTGGTATATCCCGTAATGTAAAGGTGTTCCTCCCTTGCTGAATGATAAGAAATATCTCTGACCTACACATGTCTTCAGGGATCATTCCCCAAAAGTATCATCCACCAGCGGGCACCGTCCCTACTTGAATGAGCTTTAAGCTCCGTACTGGTCTCCAAACATGTAGTGCAGTTACGGTTACCAATTGTCCTCCATTTGGGAGGACTAAATGTCTTTTCAGTAAATTTTTAACATTTGTTTCATTTAGTTTATCTTATGATTAACATCTGCTACGTTGTGTCGTTCATGTTAGAATAGAAAATATGAATATTCTTTCCCTGAACGCTGACACATGCATGAATGTTAGTGTGTCTGTCTGGCGACTAAAATTAAAAGAGACACTCAGACCATTTTCATCTGCATTTCGTGAACGAATCTTTTCAATTCAGTCGAAAATGGGGAGAATAAAGAAATAGAGATGATGGATGTCTAAATTAAATAGTTATAAAAAGAAATGTGTTGATACGGTTGGTTGTCGTTTTTCTTTTCTTTTTGTTTGCATTGTTTGTCGAGTGTCCTCCCTTTTGCCTGACCATTGTTGGCAACCCTAAGTGCAGTGCAAATAAGAGAGTTTGTAACGGGAGCAGGGGAACCAAGGGTAAAGCGCATGGTCTGTGGCTGGCTCTTGTCCCCTGCTACTGATAGCAGAAACCGCGTAAAACCACCGGCGAGAGCAGCCGTCCGCCAGGAGCGTCGGTCGCCCGCGCGTGTGGGCGCAGTGGCTGTGCAGCCCTGGGCGGCGGCCGCTGATTGGCAATCACGAGAGCGCGCCGGTTCGCGAGCGGAGCGACCAGCTGGAGGGCGCCCCGCCCCGCCCCGCCCCGCGGCTGCTCCTGCATATGGAACACCTTTTGAGCGCCCCTGGGCTGCTGCTCTCGATAAACCAGCCCTTGTTAACGGCGCACGCAATGGGACTAATTACGGGGACGCGCGATGCGCCATCTCCACAGGAGCCACCGTGGAGGCTGCCACTAACCTCGCGCGCTCAATGGTGCTCTCGGCGCCAGCCCGCCATCTCCCCACCACCCCCTCACCACGCCACCACCTCACCTCGCCACCGCCTCATCACCTCCCCGCCACTACCTCCCCGCCACGGCCCCGCCACCGCCCCATCACTTCCCCGCCACCGCACCGCCACCGCCCCGCCACCGCCCCGCCACCGCCCCGCCACCGCCCCGCCACCGCCCCGCCACCGCCCCGCCACCGCCCCGCCACTGCCCCGCCACCACCTCGCCACCAC